>KZ505987.1:405365-487701 GCA_002844005.1 Limosa lapponica baueri
GGCTTCTCCGTCCCGCAGCGAGCCGTGGCGGCAACACGGGGCACCGAGGGCCGGAGCTCCTCTTCCGGGCAACTCCTGCGACCGCCGGCAAATGACAAACTCCCTCTGCTGTGGGGTTTTTACCCCCTATGTTAAATAAAGTATGGGTTTTGAATATTTTTTTTTTTTTTTGCTTCTCCAAAAAAAAATTATACAGCAAACCCCTTCCCCACTAACGCTGAGGGGAAGTTTAACTCAAATCTGCTCATCAAACCTATCGCTGCTCCTGCAGGTTGAGGATCTGGCTGATTTCTGAAACGTTTTAAATGTAGCACACAATGGGTGGAAATTCCATGAGGTCAATTATATTTTCTTAAGACAATTTGGGGTTAAATCTTGAAAGAATGCCAAGTAATGTGCCTGCAGCCTCACTGCTTTTCTTTATTGAATTTTCTAACCCCCTCTGTATTTCTCCCTGACACTCTGCATCCTTCACTCTGGAGACGGGGCTATTCCATTACTGCGGGTTAGGGAGTTACGATTCCCTGCCTGAACCACATTAGCAGACTTCCACCCTTCACAAATGGGAAATAAAATTAATAAATTTTACAAGTGCCCTCTTGATCTAGCTAATTTACTTCACAATTGCACGGTGATTGTTAGCTCACCTAATGGCTGACAATTCAATACACCAGATTAACTTCATCACTGGCTGTTGTCTGTCCAAACCTTTCTTCCTATGACTCACTCAAGACTTAAAGGAAAAAAGCTAAAGTCATCTGAATGTTCCTTTTCTGAACATCAGCAGAATTTACAGCCCTTGATTCAGGAATATTCTTATTTACTGCTTTCTCCTCTTTTTTTTCTCCCTTTTATTTGCATGACACACTCTGAAGGAACAACCCAAATTTTAATGTCTTCTAAAACTGAAAAGCAGTGCAAGGTCCCAGACCCCGTGAGCTAGACTTCCATGAGGACAGAGGACTTGTTGACACACGGGCTTACCCTGCGTAAGGTTAGTAATCCACAGAACAGAGAGTCCAACTGCAATCCTGTTGCCCTCTCAACATTCCACACAAAGGGATTTTCTTCCATATTAAGCTTCTCGACTGCGTGGATATCCTGATACAGGCTTGGTTTTGAGACCTCTCTATTATGGGTTTTTCCTACAACATGCTAGGAAGTATGGGGAGGAAGCCAGCCAAAAGTGACTGAAATTCTGGGATGTGAGTTCAAACTCACAAATGTGCACGGCTTCCCTCCTACCATTCCTTCTGAGTAGCAGGCACTGTTTTTAAGTTATCACTGGCCGACATGGACAGAAGCATGTTACATACCGCTTGTCCTCATAAGCACTTGGATGCTCGCAGAGATGTGCGAGACATCTCACAGCTGAGGGCTTCAGCACTGCCAGTCAGCAGCTGTAGTACCGAGTGGTTCTGGCAGAAATATTAACAGCTTTGATCTTTCTTGGTGCTACTTTTCAGTTTTTTGCTCTAGAGCTGTCATTGCAGCGTGAAATGGTCATGACGTCTCAGCCATTCGTTTAGCAATACATCTTCAGACACTGCTGAGTGTGCTTCTGGCCAAGATTTCTGCCTGGCCCCCAGCACCTCACAAACCAACTATAGTAATGTGGTGTCGCATTATCACAGAGTGCTACCACAAATGACATAATTCTGGCTGTTTGCAACATCTGAGGCCACATCTAATGTGCACCACCCTGGAACTGAATAAGTAAATGAGTAGTTAGTTAGTCCAGACAAGAAATTAGGCGGGAGGGAAACTGGTGGGCTACTGAACTGCATGCAAAAGAGAAGCACATTCAGACAACTGCTAGTCTGTATCATGAACAGCACCACCTATGCTGCTGCTGTTGCTACGCAAGGCAGGCTCTGATGTACCCTAGATGTACGTACTGACTTGTGTCCATATATTTAGTAAAGAACCGACATTGAACCAAACTGTCCTCTGTTCCCCGCCTGGGAATGTTTGCCAAGAAAACTACTTATCTCATTTGAGATTGTTTCCTCAAACCAACTATATTCCAGACCCTAGGATGTAGACCAACACTACAGATCACAGAATGGCTGTGGTTGGAAGGCACCTCTGGAGGTCACCTAGTCCATCCCCCCTGCTGAAGCAGGGTCACCCACAGCAGGCTGCCCAGGACCACATCCAGATGGCTTTTGAACATCTCCAGGGATGGAGACTCCACCACCTCTCTGGCCAACCTCTGCCAGTGCTTGGTCACCCTCACAGTACAAAAGTTTCCTGATGTTGAGAGGGAACCTCATGTGTTTCAGTTTTTGCCTCTGGTCCTGGCACTGGGCACCACTGAAAAGAGCCTGGCTTTGTCCTCTTTGCACCCTCCTTTGCAGGTGTTCATACACATTGATGAGAACTTTCTCTGAGTCTTCCCTTCTCTAGGCTGAACAGTCCCATCTCTCTCAGCCTTTCCTCACAGGAGAGATGCTCCAGTCCCTTAATCATCTTAGTGGTCCTTCACTGGACTGTTCCCCCACAGCTCCATGCCTCTTGTACTGTGGAGCCCAGAACTGGACCCCATACCCCATGTGTGGCCTCACCAGTGCTGAGCAGAGGGTAAGGATCACCTCCATTGATGTGCTGACAACACCCCTCCTAATGCAGCCCAGGATGCCATTTGCCCTCCCTGCAAGGGCACACTGTTGCCTTGTGTTCAACCTGGTGTGCACCAGGACCCCCAGGTCCTTCTCTGCAAAGCTGCTTTCCAGCTGGTTGGCCCCCAGTGTGTCCTGGTGCCTGGGCTTGATCCTTCCAAGGTGCACTTCCCCTTGTTGAACACCATGAGGTTCCTGTTGGCCCATTTCTCCAGTCTGTCAAGGCCCCTTTACTGACATACCACAGACATTTGAATTTGAATTCCCTGAGTTCCCATTAATGGATGCCTTCAGTTTATATGAGCACAGGTCACTTCAACATGAATTAACTAAACCTGGGAAAAATAAAATGCTGTGTACACACAAGCCTTTACTCTCCTACCAAAACATGTAGCTTAGGCACTGAAATGCCAGTCAGTATCTGGCGTTGAATCCTTACTTTGAATATCTATCCTGTTTCTGATAAATTGGTTATTTTCAAGCTAATTACTTTGAAAATTTTACCTTAATGAATTCCTATTTATATAAATTACATTGTGTTCTCACAGCACTGCTGACTACTTATACCCTTATACATACACATAACTATGTGTGCACACTTACACACAAGCTGGTAATTCCAATTACGCTCTTTCTCCTGGAATACTGCAGTGAAAAAAGATAAAAAAATGTGTTTAAGAACTTCCAGTAACAGTTCCATCTTAGTTCAGCTTGGCTTTTTAGTCATCTCCTATCTGGAGCATGTTTAAATATGTTTTCTTTCAACAAAGATAGGCTTTAAAAAGAGGTGGCCAGCCTTCCCTGGTGATAGCCTCAGGTTTTTGCCTTTCTTACTGCTGGCCTCTATACATGAACGCTCTCTTTCTCATTCACATTTTTCTTCAAGTCTTCAAACAGTGCTTCATCCTTTTGCATAATCAACAATCTTTCTCTCTTTCTCAAGCGAACTGAATCCTATCTCTTCTTGTGGTCTCTTATCTCTTTCAGCCTATTACTGCAAGAAATAGTTCTAACCATTGCATGGTTCAAAGTCTGCAAATGAACTCTTGGTCCTCCCAAGTCCTGCTGAAATCTGTGTAAAATTTAGGCATTTTTGTTATAGTGGTTATTACTACAACTCCCATCATAATTTGTATCGATAAGATAGGCAGATTGATTACCTTGGGCATCATTCCCCAAAACTGGGAAAGGTTATTAGTCGGAGACTTACATGTAATAACAACAGTTTTCAGTTAATAAAGGAGTACTTTATCTAGTCCTGCCATTTCACAGATTAAATATTTCTTTTAACCAAACACTAATTATTATTTGCATTATTTCTGTGAATATTTTCTTGCAGGGAGCCATTACAGTGACCTAGGTATTTGAAAACAAGGAGCATCTAGGCAATTGCCTGATATTAATCATTTCATTGTTACTTTTTTAAAGCTATTACAAGTACTGCTAGCCAAAAGGCAAAGTTACTGTAGATTCTTTCATAATGCTCTTCAGACTAATCAGAAACTAGATTTTAAAACAAATCTAATAAATACACAATATTAACAATGCTTAATATATTTATCTTTTAAATAATATGCAAATATTGATTAATGAGTCCTTAAAGGGTATTTTTGTTGTGGGTATTGATATTAGTATTGCTTTCCACATAGTTGACATAGAATATTACTCCAAGAAATTGCCAAAGATCAGGGCAATAACTCTGAAGGTTATGATCACAAGTCAGAGGTTCTCGCCTCAGGGCTGAGTTCGGACTACGAGACCATCTCACACTGTACTAGAACAGACGTAGTCTGACACCAGTGAATGCTGTTCCATGGTAAAATGCAAAGACCTAATTTCTCCCCTTCGTTAAACTGGAAAAGGCTCCTTCACAAGTTTCATCTATATAATGAAGAGAAAAATGCGGCCTAAGATTTAAGAAACACGTGTGGTCAAAAAAGTAATCAACTAAGAGCCTATCTGAGAGAAGAAAAAAACCAAACCCAGCATTGTTCAAGTTTATAATTGTACTACATTTTTTCCATGTTATTATATTACCCTTCATTTGGGAAGTGTTTAAAGATTATTCTGTAGCAAATAATATGGGAAACCAGCCGCACATGCATATTCTCTAAAAAGTTGCTAGCTTTCAGATGGAAAATACATTTATTGTTTCTTTTCACTAGTTTCTATTTCATTTTCAACATCTTATCCTAACAAATCCTACTATCTGCATACATTGTAGTAATATCTTTCAAACCAGTGGAAGGCAAGTTGCTAATTACATGCCGTGGGTGATGACTATTTGGCAGCGGAAAAGCTTTTTTATCTCTAGGCTTAGAATAAACTATTGTTATAAATATGTTTTGTTCCATTTTAATCAGGGTATCGAGACAATTGTCATCTTTGTACAATGATCAAATGGCCAGCTTTGGAATTCAAGAAGCTCAAAAAATCATTAGGTATTTCTGTTCTAAGCTGCAAAACCATCATTTACTGCTCAAGTCATATGCCATACGAAGTGTAAGACAGATTCATTAATGAGGAGTATTTTCTGTCACAATTTAGCAGGAAATTTGCTTATGAAAAGAGAGGAAAGACTCTTCCTTCCCATTATATCAGGTTCGCAGGTTTCAAGTTAATAAATATTCAAAAAAATAGCAGTACAGATTCAGAATGTATTAATTTTAGTTAGCTGTTTTGAATGTATGTCAATTTGAGTGAAAGCTCCTTAGTAATATTGAAATTGGTTACAGGAAAGTGATAATGGGGATGGAAGAGAATTAAAAAGAAACCAAGTTGCTATAAGCCAAATCAACACTCTAAAGCATCTTTGCCCTTTTAAAGAAAGTAGTATGTAATTAAAACTTCTGTTAAAAATTTTTTTAGGATAAAAATTTTAGGATATGTAATAAAATAGGGCGTACTCTGGGCTAAGAAAAACCTGCATTATTACCCTAAAATCAACTATTTTTTCCCATCAATAACAAGGGAAAAGTTCTAAAAAAACTTGTAATTTGCATAGGGGAAAAAAAAATAAATTGCCATACCCAGCTCTTCAGTCCAACAATAATCCAAACTCTTCCTAAAGCAGAACGTCATTTACAGTCAGCTGGAAAAATCATTGTAATTTCATCTTTCCTTTCCTTCAACAAAAGTAACTCTGGAGAACAAGGCTAATTTAGCTAATTTTTTTTAAAGAAAAGAAGCATCCTACAGCACTGCCTTCAGCTTCCTCATGCCCTTCTCATTTTTTCTATACAAATAAATTATTCCTGCCTTCCCTGCTCCTTGAACATGCAACACCTAAAGCACAGCCCGGCTTCCCTGTGCCCTTGGAGGCAGCAGACAAAGAGCAATAAATAGAGGAGTTTGCACAGGGACGAGAAGTTATTTGGAATGCAAGGTAACACACTGCCGGATCAATGACATGAATGTCTGCTATAAACTGGGAGCTCATCAGCTGGAAATCACTGAGGTGAGAAAGGACGTGGGTACTAGTCAAAGTCAGAGAATGTCTGTCAGCTGTCAAAGTGATGTGTCTAGAAAATACCACAAGCAGCGCTTGCCAAGGGAAAGAAGAGGTGGAAATATTGAAAGTGTTGATGCTGTTGCATAAGGCTGCGGTAAGTCCTCACCTGGAACACTGTTTAAAGTTCAGGGAAAGTGATTCAAAGTGGAAGAGGTGGAGAGAGAAGAGCTGGTACTGTGATCAGGGCAAGACGCAGCCTATATACGATGGGCCAGGTGAAGGCTGAGAGGTGATGTAGGTGCTGCACATGAAGGGGAGAGAGAAATACACAACAGTAGCTAATAAGTATTTAAGAAAAAAGAGATTTTTAGCATAAAAATGCTTGGGTAAAAACTGCACGTATTTAGGCTGGAAATTAGAAGAAGCTTTCAAATCATGGGAGTGAAGCAGACTCATTTTATGAACAGTGAGAGCAAAAGGCGTAGCTAACGTTAAGACGGAGCTCGAGCGACTACAGAACATTATTCATCAGGGTGCTAGCCTGGACTTGATGACTTAAGAGGATCTTATCGATCAGTGACCCTATATTTTTTATTGTGCTGGGATCAACAACAACGAGAACACTGACAATAAATCCTCATCGTTGACGTTTAAAGTTGCTATCGGCTGATACAGCTGTGGGGTTTTGTTTGTCACATGGATTGTTTCAGGCTGTCTGTAGGCAGTAGCAAAGAAGAGCACCTGCATTCTGTTCACATGAATATGAACATCACCTTCCAAGTCATAATTTTTTAATGAAAGCTTATATTTTGGAACACAAGATGTTAGCCTCCAGGGAAACGTATCAGGCTGTCATCTGTCCCAGAAGTCAACAGGTAAAGGAAAAAAAAGAGGGAAAAATTGGGTTTTTTTCCTGCTAGAATTAACTTGAATACTTTATTTTTCTGCTGATTAATATTTCAGTTCTCCCCAAACATAAAATGGATTGAAATATCAGATATGCTGGTAGAAGTCTTGTTTTTGTCATGTATTATTTTGATTTAATCATAACGAGTTATGCCAATAGGTTGCCCACATGTAATCACGCATCGCGCGCAGAGATCTTAACTACCCTGTTCATCAAGTAAGGATATTCATGATAGCACATATTATCCAGGGTATTATCCTGCATTGTAATATGTGATGCCACATGAATACCATATGGGAGAGGGATTTAAAAAAGGTTACAGGCTAATAAGAGTATTTTATTCCACTCAGAAAACTCAAGAGAAACAGTTCTTTTCAAAGATCCAGAGACTGTAATTACATGCAAAAAGTTAAGTCATCTTAAAGGTAAATGGTAACCCAGGAAGACTGCAGATTAAAATTAAAAGCTGAAATTTCCTATTGTTATTAGGGTCCCACTGCACTAGATATTGTGCAAATATATGAAAAAGGTGGCTCTCGTCACAAGGAGTTTAATTCTACCTTTCAGCTTGTGTTGTTCTAGAGAAGAAATTGTAGTAGGTTTAAGCAAGCAGCTGGTGGTCATATAATAGCAGTGAATTATAATGCTTTATAATGCCATGAATTTTATATGTAATTTCCTGTGAAATTTACTAGAAGCTGTGCCTTAAAAATGATGCTTCGGCATAACCTCAAATGTCAGACTCACCATTTCATATTTTTACCCACTGTGTGCCACAGCCCTTGCGTATCCGGCCTCCTCCTAGGCCACGAACTCCACAGGACAGGGCACGCAGAAGGAGCTAGAGAACCAAGCTGATTTGCACAAAATCCACATACAGCTCTCTGTCCATTACTTGTGTAATGAGATTATATAGATATATAAGCAGTAAGCGATGCTTCTGTCATCCTTCAATTCAGCAGGGGGAGCACAACTGGTATCTCTGCTACGTGACAACGCTATTGTGATTCCGTAATACTATGTTGTGTCTTCTAACACAATTTCTAATCATCTGGATCGTATTTAAAGACTTGATCCTGCAAACAAATCAAGTAGACACGTGACTGTACACACAGGAGTAGTCTCTGTAGCAGTGAGGCCTAGTAATCTCTGTGTGACTTCAGATTCAGAGACCTGGGCCCAGTTGTGATGTCCCCTTGCTTCCCTCTTCTCTTGCATTGTCTCCTGCACCTGCACCAGGAATCAATGCAATTTGCAATGCTGCAATGAGGATACAAATAATTCTAGTGCTGTAGTAAAGGAATTAATCATGGATTGAATCAGGGGGTGAATGTCTCTTCCCATGGCTGCAGCTGCTGAAGCATGTTCATGGTGGCATGCTGCATGCCCTGCTTCGGCGCGCGAGTGCAGGCTGGGCTTTGATGTTGCTCTGCATGACCTTCAACACAGGGAGGTGGAAATGGCTGTGACTACACAGGAGATAGCCTGTCCCTTCCAGAAAACAAAGGAATTGCTATCGAATAAAGAACAAAACCAAGCAAAAATAGCAAGCTACTTACGAATCTCGTATTTCCTGAAGTATTCTCCCACCACAGTGAAAGCCCTGATGAATCCTCAGAGCCTCTTCTCTTCGAGAGGCACTTGAGGAGGGCTGGATTGCCAAAGACGGGCCTGCGCTGCTGCAGCGTGATCACAAGGAGCACGTACATTCCTCTGTGCGCTAGGCAGAGCCGTTTGCTGTTGGTGAGTAGAGGAGAGCTCAGGTACCAACTGCATGGGAAGCAGCCACCATGTGCTCCTACCAGTGAAGGGGACAGCAGCAAAGCAGCTACATCCTCGTCCCTCAGAATCTCTTGGCCTCTTTGAGGAATAGTTCCTTCTCCCTTTTATTCCTCTTCTACCAGCACACTGTCCCCATGGTTTGGAGCTAAGAGTTTCCTGTTCAAAGGGGCTGCAAATATGTAACAATCTTAGACAGCAGGGGGAGAATTCCCTTTACCCCCATTTCTTTCCTTTTACTTCCTTTTCCTGCCTTTCTTTTCACTTTTCTCATTATCTCCCCCCCCCCCATTCTGTTCCCCTCTTCTCTCTCTTCTCCCTTTTTTCTCTTTTTCTTTCCCCAGACAAGTGAGACGTAAATAAAATGTATGTTTAAAACAAAATCACGCACATTATACAGAACAATAACATTGACTTCAGCAAGCCTATTATTAGATGAAAAAAGGACAAAATTTACCCTATAGTAGCAATGCCCTAAAAAAATACAGAGAAGCATTGTCAACTTTTACAATCAAATTTACACAAATTTAGCATGTTCGTCCCTATTAAAATAACTAAGCCACCTGACTAGCAACCCTTGGCTTCAGAGGCTGTCAGAGAAATCTCACCATGGTGACTGACCTTCTCTCCCTCTCTCCTCCCTTTCATTTACTTTCCATATAAATCAGACACGGAAGTTTCATAATTCTAGTGGTATCAATATAACATCCTCCAACTGAAATGTCTGTAGGCTACAGGACGTAAGTTCTACTTTTACAATGGAAGAAATAGATACAGTAGAACAGTGGCAGTGTTTGTAATTGTGCATCTCTAGGGTTGTGATAAAATACTCTTAGGCAGACGTTAAGGGAATTCACTGTGATATTGGAGACTGATTACTGATCATCTCTGCTTATTGTTCTGTTCAATGGGTGAGCCAAATTCTCCATGTCAGTCAAATCAGCTCCAGTCTTAAAGACACAGTGCTTTGCTGCGGTCAACGAGATGTTGAAAAAGCTTGAAGGTTTCCTGAATCTAACTATTCAGTCTATTGGTCTCTCTCATGCCTCAGATGAGTAGTATGATTAACATTTACCCTATAAACTTTTTCCCCTGATCTAGTACCCAACTGGAGTACAGGGCCAAAATACCTAACTGCTTTTAAGACGGACCTATCTATTAAATGCCATAAGGCATGTGGGAAAGCTGAGGCATACCTAGTTTAAATAAAAGGCCCAAGTTCACGATGAGTGAGCACCAGAGTCAGCAGAAGAACTGAAGAGCTCCGATTCCTACTGAGGAGCTTCCGCATCAGTACGTTTTAGTGTCAGGTATTTTTCACTGAGGGGCACTATCCCCTACCAGGCCCTTTCAAGTAACACAGGGCATTGTTTTTAAAAAATTTGGCTAAAAAAAATATTTTTGCTTTTCCAGACAATATTTGCTGTTTGAAGCTTGTTTCTGACTGCAGACTGGTGGAGGTGTATGTTTTGCATGTAGCA
Source organism: Limosa lapponica baueri (assembly GCA_002844005.1). Lineage (NCBI taxonomy): Eukaryota > Metazoa > Chordata > Aves > Charadriiformes > Scolopacidae > Limosa > Limosa lapponica. The sequence continues at coordinate 415,605 of KZ505987.1, forward strand.
CAGAGCATTCTCCTTCTTTCTTTAACACTGCAATATTTCTTCTCTTTGACATAAACAGTATCCAAAGTACTCTAATCCCATCCACGTACAGTACAAATAGAACAAACAAGGAATGATTTATGCACACTTGACTGTGCTCTATATCTTATAGATGAAGATAAATTACTGTGCTGGACAGGGACAGATTCTTCTGAAAAATCCATCTTTGTAGATTTCTGGTGCTCAATCTCGTGTCTTCTGCAAATGTATTTTACCATGCTACGGCTATTTTCCACTTGGTGATCTCTGCTGTACCATGCACAAAATACGTGGCCCTGAAGGAGGACTGAAGCAGGCTCCCTTGCTAGCAGGGGATGCTGCAAGATACAGCTCCCGTTATATCACCTACTCACAAATGATTCTGCTCTTGTGTTGTATGACAGATGTCATTTCCCAATTTCTGCCAGATGTTGATGATGTTATTTAAGCAAAAGAATTAATCCTCTCCCTCTTTCCTTCCATCATCATATTGTATACACTATACTCTCTGTCTTCATAGTCACTTCTGAGAGATAAATTCATCAATTTATATACAGACCAAGAATTTAACTTTGTTGACATTTGACAGAAAGCCTAGGGTTTGCTTCTTGTGAGAAGTTATATGCACAGTGAGAGTGTATAACTGATGATTTCTTCTAGAGAAAATCTGTATTTGAAAGCATGAATTGTTCACTTGGTATCAGAAAAGTCCCAATACAGTTTGTATTTAAGCCATTGGACAGGTATATAAGCTATTGCTCTAACCAACAAAGCAGTAAATTAACAACAGACAAGCTATTTTTCCCCCTCTCCTTTCATTTTCTTCAGCTTTCAATATGAAATGATCAAACTCAAATTTAATTTGTCTCCTCCCACAGTATCTTACTCTCCACCCATGTAAACACTGAATGAAACAGAATTTCAAGCCCCTTCTTCCAAAGGTAACGAAGTGATAGCACTCATGTTAGACAAGCTGTATCACAATTTTTAATAAATCAGTCTTTATATAAGCATTTCTAGAAGTCTTCTTCTACAACTGGCAGAGTAATGAGTAATGTTCCCTACCCCTTAGTTCTCAGACCATCATTAAAATACTTTTCAATAGTTTTGAAATTTCTGTGAATATCTTCTAATGACATTTAGGTTAGTACTGTTATTATTGTGTGAATATACATATCAGTATGAGAAATACGTACTCAGGCATTCTCCATCTACTCAAATGACCAACATTTAAGAGCCAGAAACTGAGGAGAAAAGAAAATGAGAGATTCAGTGACGGTCCAGCAATAAAGCGAAGAGACTGGAAAGCCAGGGGAGGAAGCAGTACTTGCGTTACAGAAAGGAATATTGGCTTGCAGCCTTTTGTACGTATTGCACTCCCCAAAATGGAGTCACTCATCACACTCAGACTAAAAGCAAGGAACCACCTTGGTCAAGCCCAAGAAGTCAAACCCACCTACATCCAGAGCAGCCACATACATGATAGAAACAGTACCACAGACAGACAGTGGACCAATGGTGTGACACAAAACTGTATTTGCAAACAGCATTAGGAAAGGAGAAAAGGACACACTGCAGTCTGGCAAGGCAGGCAGAACCAGCTACCTGCCCGGTGTTGTAAAGTTTCTTCCAAAAAACAGCTGTCTGTGCACAGCAGAACTCCAAGCAGTGAAGTATATGGATACTGAGCATTGTACTGGGTTAGCATTAGTCATTATGAAAGACATTTAAAAGACAGTGTTGGACTGCTAAGCAGACCAGTGGTGACCAGTGCTTTACGGTTCGTTTGGAGACTGACACATCTGCCTCCCTTTGAAATGGATTGCCTGAGGCTACCAAAGAATTTCTCTGCACCAAATGGAAAAATGTTTTTGTAAAGCTTTTTAATTACATTCTATGTTCTTATGTTTATTTTTTCTTCTTTTTTTTTTTTTAACGTATACAATATTTCTGAAAGATAAGATTCTCAGCAAATAAACTTTTGCTATTTCTTACTTCTTGCCTGCTGGACAACGGAGAGACAAACCTGTACAACTTCATTTGTAACAGCAATACTCTGTGATTTCAGGGTCACAGCTAGTAGTGAGTGGGTAGGTTCACTCACTGGGTCCCAGCTAAGGTCCCAGACAGAACTAGCTGTGGTGGTGCTGGTTACTTTCCCTGCCAAAGGCATCCATTGGGAACTGAACTGAGAACTCTCACTTCACAAAAGTCACTGAATAGCCATTACGAGAGCTTTATTATGAATTCCTTCTGTATACAAAGCTACCACTGACCTAAGAGGATTTTTTGTGTGCCAAGAAACATAGGACTGGGTCTCAGATGGCAGTGATTTCCAACTGATGTGGACACGAGCCAGCTTGAAATATCAGCTCTAGAAGCAAAAAGTTCTATAAGCACAATGATGCCCTTGAGACACCCAGTTACATGGGTCTTTGCTTTAAATATGATGAATCGCATTCTTTTCCCCACCCCTTTAAATCAAAAGAATAGTATTTTTCCATACAATCAGGAGGCTGCATTCTCAACATGATTTTATGAGTGTGATGACAACTCCCGTATTCTTTGAAGAAGTTATACGACTATTGCACAGAAAATGTCCTCCTATTTTGCAGTAGATATTCCCTAGTGCAACATTTTTTCTTTGAGCCTTAATTGAATTTTGAAGCATTTGCTTGTTCATGTTGTTGTCCGTGTAAGCTTTTCATTTTTCTTTTTTTTTTTTTAATTGGATGTGCCATTTACAGTACATCTTCTGCCAGGTGAAAGAATAGAAGAATAGGAGACTAGAAATCCAACTTTACATAACAGCCAGCAATACAAATTTCTAAATCAAGCGAAGAGGTAGTATAATGCAGTGTTAATTTTTGTATGATAGAGAGAATATGAAATATTTTTATGTCCCTAATCATTAACAAACAGAGTACGTTAGTTTTATGTTTTGAAATCAGGTCATTACCAAAAGGTTTGTCTCTAAAACTGTTTTATGAAACCAAGGAAGGGAAAATCCCGTACTTATGCAGGAGCTAGGAAATTGTCACCATGTTGAACACTCAGTTACTTCTGCATTAAACTGACAGCTTAGGCAGTATTCTTATAGGAGAACTGGGAGAAGTTAAAACACATTAACCCTCCTGCCACCTCATGCTCAAACGGTTGTGGACAAAATGGATATTTAAATTATAGTGCCTGTTCAGTTTAACTCATTTCTTCAACTGCTGACCAAAAGCAGTAGGATTTCAGAAGTGATCTCTCCTCTTCTCCTTTTTGTAATTATACATTTTCTGAACTGCCACTTACACTTTTGTTGTGTACAAGAGGGAGAAGTGCTCTATTAGCTGGAGTCCTAGGTTTACTAAGACTTTGTGTGAGCTCTCCAGTGGGTGCCCAGTGATTATTCAACACTCAATGTCAATGCAAGAACTCAGCTTTGTTCTATGCCCTCTTCCAACTGACTGGGCGTAACAGCAACAGTTTCATATGTGTGGAGATAATGGAAATCGTAAAGTACAAGAAAAAGGACACAAACCAGAAATGTGTCTCTGCTTGCAATTATGAGTTTTTAAAGTCACAGCATCTGATACTATTTCTTCCTTTCCAAACCAAAACTATTATCAAAAGCCTTGAAAACTAACATTGAACTAAGATCAATTTGCACATACAACCAACCTTATGGTAATCCACATGCACACCTTTATTCTTAACTTTCAGTTATATATATTCTGTTATTTGGAATTTACTTCACTGACTGACTTCAGCTTAAAGCCTTTTTTATCCCAAAGCTACCTGAAGTCTGTCACAATGTTGATCTACCTTTATTTCCTCAGAAAAAATGTAATCTAACAAACCAGCAGAGCTTTCTACCATAAAAAATGCACTGTATTTCCCAGAGAAATAGCCAGAGCATCCGAAGTATGAGACACAAATGAAATGGGAATTTGTGGAGAAAGCTTCAGTGTTCTGTTTGTGCAAGAACACTTATATGGTTTCTAACAGCACCTGGCAGAACCCTTCTGAAATAACCAGCATGAAAACCACATGGCACTGGCCAGCTCCGCAAATGGTACTCTCCCTGCAAGATATTTCCATTTAATGCATTAATTGCTTTGAAACTGTCTCATTTTCCCTTTATAACAGACGAAACATAATGTTCTCTATTTGGTCTGTGATTCCCAGCAATATCATTCTACCCAGCCACTCTTCGGGCTATGAGGTGAATGTCCTAAGGATCTCAACTGTGAAGTTGCTGGACTTTTCTGTTCTGGGAGACCGGACTCTCTTTCTGGAAAAATGTCCTCAACTATTTTCACTCCATGACCCATCAGTTAGCCTCTCATGAATGAGATGAAGGACTTCACACTATCAAAAAACACATGACCTCTTCTTAGGTATTATTACTGGTATAATCCATCTTTGTTCAAAAATGTCCCTTCTGTTTGCTTCATAGTATGCACTTCTCCAGCATTTATAGTAGTTACTTGCACTTCACTTAATGAAAGCTAATAAAAATATCAGGTGCATCAGTATCATCTTTTTCACAAAAGTTTTCATTTTTCTGTCACCCACCACTTCCAGACAAAAAGTGAACTCTCCCTGCACCAAATTCCCAGAACTTTTCTCATTGTTTTTTAGCTTTAATGCAGTATAGTGCACAATAAAAGATTATCTGGTGTTTCAAGTGTCTGAAAAACATCTATGATGCCATACCCAAATACTCCTGCATAATGAAACCTTTCCTGTACTCCACTCAGTCTGTGAGATTTAAGTTCAGTCTTAAAGGCTCATTTACAATATCTCCCCTAGCAGAAGAAATCCAGGAAGAGATTTTTTTTTGAGAATGAGCAGAGCCTACGTCCATATTGCTGTTGAATTTCATTTATCTCTATGAGAAAAAACTATTTTCCCTTGTGGGATTTCCAAGTAGTAGCGCATATTACTACTATTCCACTTTTACATGGAGACAATAAGATGCAAAAATATGAAGCTTGGGCACAGATGTAAAGGGGTCATAAAGCGACGAGAGTAAGCAAAGTTCAGAATAGCAGGGATCCAGCGATACTGGGTCTGTTCAGTGAAAATGGACTGCAGGGAGGCTGGACCAGGTGACCTTCAGAGGTGCCTTCCAACCTCAGCCATTCTGTGATTCTATGAAACAAAAGGATTTTACTCTACACTTGCTACTGCCATGAGACCATTCTGTCACAAATGTCTTAAACTATTTTTGAAGATTCTCAAAAGTCACTGGTGAGGTAACTGTTCGACTTGCTTGACTTCCTTGAGAACAAACTAGTTCTTTTCATATATGCTTTACCTCTATTACCTTGCTCCTGTAGACCTTATTCAATGAGGCAAAACCTTCACTGATTTTAATGACAATATTGCTGTAATAATTACTGCAGGGCTGAGCCCTAGAAAATCATCAAACTTTTCTCTTCTTTTTTCTAATTGTGTTTTTAGAGGCAAATTACCTATGGTGCTTCCTGCAGTTTATTTATGCTTGAGAGTGCAGGAATACACAATGTAGAAGTCTTTTGCTGCAAAGCCATTCACCCTGCTGGTAGTTGATATGATTAAAATCCAAAACCTAGTGTTTCTAACTCATACTTGAATTTAGATCGGTGCTATGTGAGCAGCCATACTCTCTGCTCTCAGGTATGACTGAATGGATTTCTCTTGTGCCAACTTGACAGTTCTACCCAACCTTGGCAGCTTCTGAGTTTTACGAGTTGCTTTGCTGTGGTGCTAAGGCCTGCATAAGTACAAAATATGTTACCATCAGATATACAAACAAATTCTCTGAGGCACAGTAGATGTTCTGACAAGAATGTTCTGCTCTGCTTGGTTCAGTCTTCTTGGTCTGTAACTTTTAGACTATACTGGAACTGGAAATAATTCAAAAGCTGGGGAAAAAAATGTCATTTCAGAGAAGCTTGCAGTCATTTTCGAAGAAAACTTAATTAGTTTTCTATCCTTGTGACCAAAAAGCATGTCTTTTTCTTTTGTCAAACCTGAAAGAATTATGGAACTTAGGCACAAGTATATGTCATGATGCTAATGAAGCTCTTCCTTAGTTTCAATTCATTGTATGCGGAAACAATCAGAGTGAATTACGTTCAGAAAAAAACCCAAAACCAACCCAAAACCCTATTTGCTCCTACCTCTGAAGAATTTAAGGGCAGTCTGATGAATCTATGTTTTTTTATTCCTGATTATTTTTATTTCAATTTTCTGAAAAAAAAAAAATTATTACTCTTCTTTGGACCTCCATTATTTACATAACTTGAAGTTGATCGCTCTTTTCTTTTGGTTGATACTTGACCTATACTCAAGAAAAGCAGCCTAAAAAACTGCTGCTCTTTCAAAATTTCAAATTTGCATTGAACACCAGAAGAATAGAACATGTGACCATTCAAACGAAGATGTGTGCAGATGCCTTAATCGTTTCACCTTACCCCTATTGAACATGACAGCAAACCTTAAGTAACAAGCTGATGAAGTGTTTGTGTTTAAACTCATAACAAGATTAGAGCTAACAAAAAATCTTGGTGTAGAAATATTTGAACATTTTATCCTAATATTTCTTGCCAAAATTATTTCCTGTAAGCCTTTGACACCGAGCCCCTTCACTTTGTTAACCGCTGGACAAATACATAAGAAAACCAACAGTGTCTACTGAAGAATGCAAGTATCAGGGAAGAGATGAATACAGACACACCAAGGACACACAAAGAAACCTGTTGAAGTCATTTTAATGCTACCAAGCAGTGCGAGCAAAATTAAGGAGAAAATAACTGCAGGGGATGAAGTAGGAGGATCACAAAAGTTGGAGGAGTCTGGGTTAAGGAAGCTAAGGTGCAGATCCAGTGGAGTTTTGAAGAGCAACGAGAAGCTGGAGAGAATTTATTAATATGGATGGGATCTCAATATCACTTTCCTTCCTCATTGAACCAGTCAAACGTTGAAGCATCTCTATTCCTGGGATCCTGTCCTCATTCCCATCCCTCCCTCCGTGCAGCAATCTGTTACAGAGCTTCCCTGCCCCATCCTCTCCTCCCAGCAACAGCTGTATTCTTGCCTCTGTATTGCTTTGCTTGTGGCTGTGATGAGTGGAGAGAGATACAGCTGAAGGAAGCAGGATGGTGATGTGTAACTGTGCAGAGGAAAAGCAGAGTCTGGCTGCTTAGGAAGCAGTTGCTGCTCAAATAGGTAAGTCTCCTTTCTCCTCCATCATTGGCAAAATGGCTCTTTACTGCTGCCATTCGGCTGCTGCGCTGGGACAACTGCTACCTTGCTACACCCAAAGTCAGAATCGGGACCACAGAAAAAAAGATGTGTTACATTAATATTTCTAGTGGTTTGTAACAGCATGGGGTTCTGTACCAGCTACTATGTAGGTAAACAGTGTACAAAGTAGAGGGAAAAAGAATGTCTATCTTCTACATAAGACCTGGTCTTGCAGTCATCTGGTTTTAGCTCACCATCAGAAATAAGAAACACCCTTTTTGAAGCATCAGGATGAAACGAGTATGTCATATTTTCATTTACTCTATGTATTATTAGTATTGCATAGTAATCTGAATCCCTTCCAGATATCTTGCAAATAAGACTCTTATCATCGTAAGAATTTCATTTGCAGGAGGCTGTACAACTTATTAGGCCTAACATAAATATATTTGAATAAACAATCATTTACACAGGGTGAAAATATACAACTCAATGGAAGAAGCATTTTTTTTAATCCATTACATCCTAACTCTGACATGCACTGACATTTATCTGTGGTATTTCCTTCAATTGTTCTCATTAAAATTGGACTACAGTTACTTGTAGCCTTGCAATGTGTTAAAATGAAGGGGAAAAAAAGTACTTTTGAGAGCAGTTAATTTGGAATTAAATTAGTTTCTTCACAGATCAAAAGATATGTACATAGCAGAATCTTACTGAATTATACCAGCACGCTTCACTATGTAAGAAAGAGCAAAGGACAGTGAGACATTAGTCCTCACAGAATTGCAAAGCTATACCCCCAATCAAATCCAATCAAGAAGAGAGAAAAAAGAATACGAAAATAATTCTGTTCTGAAGGATCATTTATCTTTTTTTTTGAGGCAGGTAAAAATAGAACAGTCTGGTGTGTGGTACCAAAATCTTGTGCCAATATTTTAAAACCTCTGTACGGTACACTCTGCAAATACGGTAAATTCATAAGGAAAATGCAGTTTGGTGAAAATCAAATCAGGTAAATTGCCTTCTGGAGAACAGGATGCCTGAGCTGCAGCTGCAAGTCAAAAAAGGGTTATGACATTAAATTGTCTCCCTCAAATATGTGCAGGAGACAGAATACCTGGAGTTCAACGTAGGAGGAACTAGCTACATAGAGAAAAGTTGGAAGTAGCAATGTTCTAAAACAAAAACTGAGGGAGAGAAGGAGGAGGAGACTGGCAGCAAAAGAGGAGTCAGAATAGGATATCAGAATCTATGTGTATCAAAAGTAACTAATTAAACAGTATGAAGAGACATGATTGGTTTCAGTTTTAATTTAATAAAAGCTTAACAGCGCTTTTTTTTTTTTCCAAATCCAGTGAAATAAAAATTGACTGTAGGTCTAATAATCTCTTTGGTAAAAAACATGGGGATAGGCAAAAAAGCATTTACTTATATTCTTCTGAGCTAACTCCAAAGAAAATCAATAGCTTAATTTTAATGTACATCCCTACTGGAGAACAGCAAGCAAACACAACATTGTTAGCTAAGGATTCAGCTGGTATAAAAAGCAGACATGAGTGTGATCTGCATAAAATTCTCTGAGAGATGCTGCTGAGCTAGAACCAGAACAGCTAGATGGAGAACAAGCAGCCATTTACCAACAAGCACAGAACTTCACACGGACTAACGAGCCGCCTGACAAGCGGTATGAACACCCAGACGTGTGTCACAAGATGAAATGACTCCGTGGCTGCTGAGGCTGGACCAGCTGGTTCCATGTACGGACAGAACTTAAGCAGAGCAAGAAATTCTGATTCAAGGTGGGAGAAAAGGAGAGAGGTAAATATATGCATCTGGCTCAACATATGTTTTCACTCAGCTCTGTGGAAGGAAAGAGATACGTCTTATAAAGAAATGTCACAAAGAACAAGCGATAAATAATGAATAAAGATTCCGCATTGTTTGTTTATAGAATATCAAGAGCATCCTGGCAGATGCATTTCCCATTATCATTCATTCAGCAAAGACCTACTGTGATTGCTTTAACCTTGATTTTAAGACAGAAGTGACGGTAACATGCAAGCATATTGGTACAGCCTCGGTATCAAGGAAAGAATGGTAAAAAGTGTATTTATAAAGCAGTAAAATCACATTAAAACTGCTATGCAATAAAAACTACATTGTAGGCAGCATCTGGGAAAAGGCTATTCACAAACCAGTAATATCCTATTAAAACTAATGTGCAATGAAAGTATACCATAGCAGAGTTTGCAACAATTTTCAGACCAGAGCCCTGGAAACGAGGTTTTGACCTCTTCCAGTATTGCAAGCTTCAACTCAGCACTTCAGGTACTGCTCAGGAAGTACCCGGGACGCAGCTTGGTTTAAGAAATGAGGTTTTTTCCTCATTAATCAAACAAACTCACAAATGTGGTCTATTAACCAATTATGCAGCAAGTAACCTTATGAAAAAGTATTCCTGAATCTAACTGAACTATCCTGATGCATAACAGAATGAAAATATGTCTGCTTAAAAAACCATAGCCTTCAAGTAGCACGTGGTTGTATTCTCAAAAACGTTATGCTCCTGCACCCAAACTGCAGTTAGAATAACTGTATCTGAGAATAAAGAATGGTTTGGGATATTTTTAGTGGCACACAAAGAAGCAAGCTGACCCAAAATGATTCTTTTGGGGTTTTCTTCTCACCAAATTGAATCTGCTACTACACTTTCAATTTTTTATTTTTTTTAAAGCAACAATGAAATTAATCTCATGATACAATTCTGAAATGAAAAATGTTGTTCACTTCTTGTTTTCAAAGCTTCAGAGGACAGAATTCTTTACGTGCCTGATAGATTTGGCATCTGACAAAAGAAATCTAGGTTCGGTGTCCTGCAGACAAAGTGTAAGTCTTTCTGGAGATCTTCCTGAATCCCAGGTAACAAATTATTTTTCTCTGCAACTCAGGAGGTTTTTGCCAGATTTGTTGGCTGGAGCAAAACTCACCACTGCTACTGCAGATGTATCATGCTCCTTATACCACCAGTCTTAAGAGCTACTGTGGGCTATTTACCCTAACATAATGTCTTAGCCCAAAACCAAACCCTGGAAACTCACACATATTCAGTATGCCATTATAAGATCCTTCATTTAGTTCTTCACCAGAAACTGATCCCACGTACATTATATACATGAACGTGCTGGCCTCATGTTTTAAACATCTAAAAAAGCCAATTAAGCCTTCTGTTTCTTTCTTTTACGTTAAGGCTTCTTTACCATTGAGATCCCTATATGGGACATGTCTCCAACAAAAGTAACATAAAAACAAGAAGCTGAATTTTATTCCTCTTACATAATGAGCTTTCAGTATGGCATTTACAAAGACTCTGTTCTTATGTAAAATAAGCAAGCAGGATTAAAAGAGCAAGGGCTGTATTTTATGTTCACTTATCAGCTGTAGCTCACAGTTCTTCCATGAACTGTATTATCTAATTAAAAAAACACTGAATATCATGTTGCTCAGTCAGACTATATGGGAAGCTGCTTGTCTTCTTCTGAGAGTGACAGGCATCACAAGGAATGTGCTGGGATGAGTGACAAACGGCAGGGAAGCATAAATCCAAAATGGGACAAAGCCAATAGAAAAATGTTCTTCCAAAGTGACTCTGCTTATTTTGGCAGACATTTAGATCAATGTACTTGTGACCAAAATTTGGTTTGGTGTCTCTTTTTTCCCCCCGTGTGAAACAAACAAACAAAAACATTAACTAGATATGCACACAGGCTCTTTCTCACTGCAGGATAACAACTGCACACAAGCTAGAGATAAGCAAATACAGCCCTCAAAAGTCAGAGCACAGATCCTGAACTTCTTGATGACTAACATCTTTGCAAAGCTTAGTCGAACAGGCTCCTCAGTATAATTTGGGCTGTGAGAGCCCCAGGTAGAGAAGCAAGCAAAAATTAAACGTTTACATACTAATTTTTTTCTGCACTTGCAAATTTAAGAAACACTATCATGGATGAAATTTAAATAGCTTTTTACTTCATCTGAAAGAGACTGCCAATGTCTAAGCAATTTTTTTTCTTGAGGAGAGGAAATGCATTTTTGGGTGTTTGGGGGTAGCAGATTTTTATTTGAGCAGGCTATTGATGTCTGCTTTTACCTGGATGCTTCTTGTGAAGGTTCTTCCCACTGAAGCCACAAGTGGTCACCACAGGAACGAGCCCTGAGTCCAGCAGATTATCACCTCTGAGTCCAACATGGTGCTTAATGTTTAAAGTTAAGCACGTGCCCAAGTGCTTCCCTGAACTAATGCATTTTAACAGCCTTTGGCTCAGGATGTATTTCCCAGTTACAAGAAGGGTTGAAAATAAAGTGCTGGGATGACACTTGTGCGTTTCTTTAACTCAATTTGTAATCTGATTTTCTTCCACCAGGGACCAGGGAGTTTATTGGTATAAAGGGATCGATCTGGCATTTGTGCATTCAGCCCTTTATCCTGAATCAGTGCATGTCTGCCTTGGTCTTACATGATAATACTGATGATTGCAAATCCTTACTATTGAAATGATTTCTAGATTAACATGCTAAATTTTTTTTACTAAAAACTGTGAAGTGGGGAGGAAGGAGGAAGTTTTCCATCAAAATACAAAGAGAAATGATTGCTCTCTTCCTGGACTAAAGTACAAACTGAATACATTTAAAAGCAATGTAGTGGTTCAGGCCCCTATTTTTCTTAATTATTTCTCTTCTTATAGGAAAATCACAATGATTTGATGGATAATAATAACTAGGATAGTTGTTGTTGTGTCACACATCATGAGAAATTGATCTCTATTTTCATCAATCAGCAGGAGCAAAACTCATCAGTGCAGTAAACCAGAATAAAGGCTTCCATGCGCCACAGAAATCCAATGTCAACTTGCCTCTGACATGAGCCACCTCTAATGCCTAAACTTTGCACTAGTTCCCTGACCAGGAAAAGACCATATTTGGAACATGATGTATCCTAAAATTGCACAGTTGTTTATCCATATCATACTGTTAATACTGTCTAATATGTTGACTAGCTCCACCTCAGGGTATCTTTAATCACCACCATTTCCCAATTTTCTCTTGCTCATTGAATGCGTGTGCTCAGGATTAATTTCCCCAGGAGATATCTGTCTGCATTTTTTTCAGGTTGATTCTCATTTTGCATTTCCAGTGCATATACCTTTCTCACCAGGCACTATTTTGTTCTATTATGTCTCTACTCCTGTAGTGTTTATAGCACCTCTCACCTCAGTATCACCTACAAATTTTATTACCATTCTTTTTCCCCTTCTCCAAAATGCAGCATTTTTCAGTATTTCTTTATGAAGAAGCATCCTCCCCTTTATCCTCCCCAACAGAATGACAAATCTCTTAAAACAATGACTTAAAGAAGTCATTTTGTTTAATTGGAAAAATAACTCATTTATCTCCTTTACAGAGCAGTTTAATCATGTCTGGTTCATAAATTTGAAAAGTATACAAATGAAAAATAGCAGTATAATTCAATAGTGTGAAGTCTGGAAAGCATGAAATGGTCCACGCTTGTACCTGGTGCATAAAATACATTCATTTCTCCCTAGCGAGGCTCAGGCATCCATGTCTTTATGGCAATGTAAAACCCAAAGCAGATGTATTCTCCCGTTCTAGCTGCATAAAACTAGGAACTGATGTTATTCATGTTCCTCCCTTTCATGTTGTCATTGCCTTTTGTCAATGGATGCCACCGAAATAGTAGACTATTTTGAACCACGCTTTCCCTTTCTGTGTCATAATCTGTGTTGGGGAGCTATAGCAAAGGCAACCTCCTTTAGGGGATCATCTATACACTTTTGAAAGGGCTTTTTTTCCTCTGAAAACCATTAAAATGGTACAATTCAGAAGCTGGGTTTGCAGTATTTTCCCTTGACTGTCTAATGTACTTTCTCATGGCTGCTATGTAGGTCCTTGCCCTGTAAGCACACACTGCTACTTCCTAATCCATTCCTATTTTTAAGACAGATACACAAGGGTTGCAGGAAAACATATTCACAGTTAGATCAGAAAAAAAAGAACCAATATTTTGCAATCTGACTACTTTTCTCTAACTATGGGTATTAAACAGGCCACATCATAATTATGTATTTTGTACCTTGCTGACCCTTGTGGCCTACTGATATATTCCCAGTCTTCTTGACATTGCCTGACCCATATGAATGTTCTTCCATTATGAAATGATTACAAGCAAGGTTTTTTCTACAGTCTTACTGAAAATATTCATATCAAATAATAGCACAGAATAATAATTAAAAATTGTGCTAGGAGAATCTAGAGGTTTTATTTTTCTCTTGATTGCAGAAGAAATTTATAGTTTGGCAAGCTGTTCTTTATGTAAATGCTTTCTTTTCTCATCACCAATACAATGTCCTAGTTATTTAAAGTTTGCTAGTATGCCATGAAATAACATAGTTTGTTTGTGCTTCAGAGACTGATAGGGATTATTTTTAAATTTATAAACAATGCAGTGGAGCAGCTGCAAAGTAACCACCTGGAAAGGAGGAAGGAAAAAAATAAGATCTTTAGAGAGGTCCAACCGGGGCTGTGTGGAGATGCTCTTCCAGGGGCTGAGGGAAGCTCAGCTCCAGAAGCTGCCCGTGTGCGTTCCTCTGCAGTTCTGCTGGGCAATGGGCACAACATGGGGATACGGGACAAGGCTGTGGGTCTGCATCTGACCTGCCCTCCAGAAAATCAAATGTTGCAGCATGGCACGTCTTTTGTTTGCCATGAGCTGTAAGGACAGCAGGTTCAGTCCTCGTTCACAGAAAGATGAAGGTAATTGTGAACTCTTGACTACCTTGCATGACCACGGTTTATGACATCTTTAACACAGATGTTATCAATACCATATATTTGAGCTGTATATTGGTTGCCCACTACTGGTGTTCCTGAAGTGCTGACTGTATGGTAGCTTTGTATTTATCAGGAAAGATGAACACATAAACAAAGATGCTATTTATAAGCCTAGATGCACATAATATCAACCTCAGCGCTACCCAAACAGCATGATCCATAATTAGTATAGAGGGGGAAACTTTTCTCTCCGGTGATTTCAAAATAGAGAGAAATATCCGGAAGAGTATCGCTTTTTCGACATTCCAACAGCAACAGGAAACTGGTTACTACAGAAAGGACAGCGGAAACCTGAGAAATATGGGTAGTTTCAAAACAAAGAGAGCTTTTAGGGAGGTGATACACAAACGTGGCCTTGCAATATAATATTGTCTCTCTGTTACTGGTTTTAAAAATTAACAGGGTAAGTTACAGTCTACCTGACACTTTGTAGGCAGACAGCACCCTACGGTAACCCACCACATCAGTTTATTCCAAGAAATAAATGTGCCAATAAATGCCATTCTAGAGCTGCATTAGGCAGAAAAGCCCCAGTGGAAGCAGAACTAAAGCAGAATTACAGTAATTAAGGTTTGTAGCCATATTTTGTAACATCACTGCAGATAAATACAGAGAATAGTTTAGAAATAGTGTGCAGCTATGGAAAAAACATTCTTACACTCTGTCAGATGTAGTTTTCTACAGACACAGCACAGTCAGAAACCACTATCTTTGCCTGGAAGTACTTTTCAATATGTTTCTTGGCTAAAACAAGAGAAAGAAACCAACAAGCATCGCAGAATTAATTTCTCCCCTGTATCAAAATTCAGCCTGATAGAAGCAGAAAATAAACTATCTTTGGGTCTTCAGAAAACATTAGTTATGTCTAGTCTGTGCTGATAGCAACATCAGGAAGTTTCCAGAGGGAAAGCCTGTGCAGTTGCGACATGGGCAAAAAGGAGTTACCAGCACCTCGCTTCTGTGTACATGCCAGTGCTACAACAAGCAAAAAGAAAAACTTGCAATAAGTAATTATTAAACTGAAGAGGTCGCGGAAGTCAAGATGGGCTCCAAATGCCTTTCCACTGGCTCTGCTCTAACTCACAGGAAAGTCTCGTAATCTGTCTTCACATGACAGACTTCAATTCACATGAAGGACTTTAATCTGTCTTTAAGGAACACAAGCTGGAACAGAAGAAGTTCCGTCTCAACATGCAGAAAAAATTCTTTACTTTGAGGGTGACAGAGCACTGGAACAGGCTGCCCAGAGAGGTTGCAGAGTCTCCTCCTCTGGACGTATTCAAAAGCCTGGATGCGTTCCTGTCCAGCCTGTTCTAGGTGAACCTGCTTTGGCAGGGGGTTGGACTAGATGGTCTCCAAAGGTCCCTTCCAACCTCTATAATTCTGTGACAGGTGTGAAAATCTGAAGTCAGCTTGTAAACTTCTGATGCAATTACTGGGCCGTTTTATTCTGCCTCACATGATACAGAGTAATGTGTCACCGTGTATTGAATTAGAAGTATGACCATAAAGGTTAGAGAGGGTATTTCATAGTCTGAAACTTCTTTATTGCAACAGTTCTATTGGTTTACAACCATGGCCTTATACTCACTATTATTCACTTCTCCTGTCCTCTGCAACTTTATTCTCCTGGATTAACAAGGACTCTTAATCTTTCTATTGATAGAGTTAAATGGGAAATCTCTTATCTAATGAAGGTAAGTAGGAACCCAATTATCCATTACTTGTCTCTATGAGTGGGTAACAGGATAACACTAGAGCTGTCTGAATTTTCAGATAACGCTTTTATAGGACTTTCCATACTCAAAGCAGTGTGAAAAGAAGTAATCCTCTTACCATCTCTGTCAGGAAAGGAAGTATCACTACTCTGACTTTAAAGAAATGAAAACTGAGGCCGAGAGAGCAAACCTTTCCAAAAACAGATGCCTAAAATTTAGGATTAAATTCAGAATTAGCTGCCCAACAAAGCGATCTAATTATCAAATTTCAACATTTTCTAAATCAGGCTGCTTGTTTAGGTGTCATCATCTGATGTTTTCAGTTTGTATTCTATCATTTAGTTTTGACCGTCTGTATAGTGTTTTTCCATTACAACTGAATTACCTCCTTGAAAAAATAGTCACATTTCCAAATTCAAAATTGGTTTTTCAGCAATTTAGACAAATGCTTATATATTATGTTTGCCAATTGTGTGCACATTAGGCTCAGTAAACTCATTCACCACACGGTACAAAGAACAGAAACAAAAGAATGCAAACACAGGAAGAGAGAATTTGTAACCTCAAATAAGACATCTTTGCAGTGCTGGTCCATACCTCCACCTAATATTGGACTTCAAATAACGTATTCATGTTTTTAACATCTCACTTTAAACGCTTGTCAAAATTTACCTGTATAAAGTTTACTAAAAGTATGAACATTTTCTGCTTATTTGTGTATTTCTTTATTTCTCTGTTCCTGGCCTCTCCCATGGTCATAAGCTTCAAAGGAGTAACCCAATGTAGCTCTAATAATTTCAGTAGAGTTATGCTGATCTATTCCTCAGCTTGTAAGCATAACAACAATATTCATTTGAACCTTATAAAGTTTCCTTACTTCGTTAATTGCATTAGGCTTGGATTTAAAATATTGGTTTATATTTCAACAATAAATTCATTTCAGTTTAAACTTCAGAGACAAATTAGAACTAATTCTATTTTATGAAAGGAAATGCTTTAACACCTTTTCAAATCCAGACTTAATTTGCTTTTGATATATTAAACAAGTATCTTGTTCACATTTTAATTTGGATTGTGCTAACTTAATGAAATTGTATTAAATGCAATGGGGAAAATGCTCTTCTGAGTGTGAATATTGTAATGGTACTTGCTTTTATTTGTTAAAACAGAAAGAAAAAAAGATTCAATCACAAAACACTACCTCTATAAATTATGGATACCCTGACAATTCAATAGCCTGATTGAATCTCATGGAAATCAAAAGAGGGGTTTCTTGGCCAAGAAAGCACACCCAAATTCAAAAGCTGATTGCAAGTAGATGAAATGAAAGAATGAACGGTCCCTCTGCTATCAACACTAATTTCCCTCTGCTTTTGAGAACTTTGGCTTCTGCATTTGCATACTGCCCCCACATTCTTATTGCATCTTTAAATTTCTAAGAAAAAATTTCTGAGTGCTGAAGTGAGTTTCTCATGAAAATTATTGGTTTAAAAGGAAAATGGGGTATCTCAAGTTTTCTGGCAATTGGGGTCTCCAGCCCACCCATGCTCTCTCCTTTCTCTAGCCATAATCCTTTGGACCATATTTTTCTCTTCTCACTTGTTCTGCACTGAAACTGGTGATGCCATTCCCAATTCACTGCCATGGAAACCTATTTTTTTTCACTTTTTTCAATCTCCTTTATGACATGACCCTAGATAAGACTAAGTGGTTTGTAGGATGCTAATCACCTGGAATATGCTCTTGCTTTTGATAATAGCTGTGGTGTTTCAAAGAAACAATTTAGATCCTCTACCTGCTTTTAGGAGTATACTGGTATCTGTGTTTATCCTGGACAGAGATTCCAGTTAGGTTATTGTCCTGAATTATGACCTACTGTAAAGCTATATTTTTTAGGAGCAATTTATTAGTCTCTTTCCTCCTTCACTAGATGATACAAATAAAATGAGAACTTGCTTGTGATTTCTTGCTGCAGCATCCTGGACTACAGCAGAGCACTGGTTCCCAACCAGTGAAGTAAAACTTGCTAGTGAGGCACATCAACATCAGATGATGCACAAGGCACAGCATGGAATCCATGTTAACAGGCTTTGGTGGGCCTTTTAGTTGATGCTGTTAGCCTGTGGCAAGGGTCTGAGCTGGGGAAGATGCTTGGCTGCAGGTATTAGGGGAGAGAAGAAAAGATGGTGACAGTGAGGATCGCTTCAAATGATTATACAGGACAGCATTCACTTCAGGAACGCTCATCCCTGGGCCATGGAAATGATGCCACAGAACTAATACAGGAATACTAAATTTATTTGATATGTGGAGAGTGATGGGACAAAAATATAATTTTCCATCTAGTTCAGACAAGGCAACTGGGTCAATGTCATTTTCACCCATCTGTCTCTTCTTGCCTTACCTCCTGTAGTCCTTCTGCCAAATTTGCCCTGAGTTACAATCTGTGCAAGCAACCTAGAAATCAAGATGGAGACTGCAGGCTGCAAATAATCCCAACAGGAGAGGATAGGATGAGGAAGACTGGAAAAATGTTGCTGTCGAGTGGCAGCAACTACACAGCGTGGAGGCTGGCAGAACAGTCCAAGAGCTTCTGGTTAGAAAGTCAATGTCCTGCCTTTGGACTAGGAATTACTGCCTAGTAATTCCCTGAGTAATTACCTAGTTGATTATCTGCTGGGTATGTCTTTTCCTTCGCACTGCTGTAACAGAATGTTAGCTGAGACTGGCAACAAGAACGCTCATTGGGGCTGATATTTTATGTGAGTTGTGGATAATAGGAATCTTGACATAACATGGATTTCATCCCCCTCATCTCTCTGTGGCTGTCAGTTAGGAAGCAGTGGTCACCCACCTCTATGCCATTAAATGTCTTGTTCCAATGTCTTGGAAGTCTTTCAGGGAGAGTCAAATCCCACTTAATGTAACACAAGACTGTCTACTCCAAGTAGCTGAAAAATTACTTTTATCTATCAAAAATTGTAAAATTACTTCCCTGAGGTAATTAAAGCTGTTAGAATTAGAACTTCTAGAACTGTCACAGATAATAACTGAACCAAGCTCTGATGCCTAACGTGGCAGAGAGGGGGGCTTTGCTTATGTCTGCAGTACTTCAACAGCAATAATTGCTAATGTCCTGTTGTTGTAACATAAAAGGCCATGGATTTTAGAAAGACAGCAAAGCACAAGATGAAATGCGCAGAAATAAAACAAATGGTCTATGAGAATCATCTGTTGTCTGTGAGTAAATGGTTGGCAGCAATTCAGTTTGCTAACAATCTTGACAAGCATCTCCCTCTGTGACAGAGCAACAAACGTGCCTCAGCTGTAGCTGCAGAAGTAGCCCAAAGTGATTAAATCTCACTCTCTCCTTCAGGAAATTGCCTCTGATGTCTTGTCTCACAACTACATTATGTCTCATTATAAGTTCTGTCTCCCATATAGATTGGACTTCAGTTTAAAAGTCCCACAGAGCATCTGCTGTTTAAGGTTTCCTATCAATATGCTGCAGATGACAGGAATATGTTATATATACATTATTGGAAATTTGAGCATTTTAAATCATGTCTTAGGAACAGTTGCTCTGTAAAGTGGAAACATCTTTGTTTCCATTTGCATGGGTTTTTTTACTGGAACCAGAGATGCTGACAGCTCCTTCTTGTCACTTCGCTCTTGAAGATGGAGAAATTTTCTTAATTAAGTGAAGGTAAACTCCAACCCAAGAGAGCCACCACAATAACTTGTAGAGGCTAAATAAATCCCCATTATTTTTAAGACAATATTAAAATAAAGGGAAATTCACACTGAAAATGTTAAGTTAGTGTGCATCAAGTTGTTTAAGGACTGTTATGATAAACAGGGGTCAACAACTCTTCAAACAAAAAGCAACTCTTACTTGGGCTGAAATAGTGAACTTGTCTCATTTTGACAGTACACAAAATAAAAAAAAAATAATATTTTCTTCAGTGAAGCACACCCAAAATTCTACAAGTGAATATGCAGACAACTTTGAAGTAGACACCACTTGCAAAGGTATTTTTAAACAGTAGCCATTTAAATTGATTTTCATAATTTCTTACCCCAAATAGTGAATTACTGAGAAAGTGCAATATACATAGCAGTACATCCTGAGGCTTTTGCTCTGATACTGTTCTGCTGCTCTTAGAGAAGAAGCTTTCATTTTTACTAAAGCTTTTTTGCCTGTTTGAATTCTTAAGCTTCTAATCACAAGCTGCCTAAGCTATCTCACGGTGCTGGGCTGAAAAAGACCCCACCTTTGAAGGAGCCTTCTAGACAAACTGAGAACCTGATTCTAGACCAGACTCTTGTACAGGAGTAAGAATTCCCATCAGACATGGTCTTATTAGCTCACCACCTCCAACAGCCACAACACAGCACAGGAACATGAAGGACGTTGGTGCTGCCCTTGAAGGGATTTGGGAATTCAGTCTGAGCCCTGAGCAAGGCCCCTTCTGCCGTGTGGCGTCGGCGACTTGTAAGAGGGAAAGTAGCTGCCTTCAGGGAATGAAAACCAGCCATTGTGTCATAGGCGTGTTGCCAAGGAGCTGAAACAACAGCCTTGAAACGGGCTTTACATATGGCAATGAAACACTTTCTGGATCATATAAAATCAAATATGATGAAGAGGATTAGGGATTTGGACTGTGACACTGATTTATTTTATATAGTTTATTGGGAATTTTTTTAAACAAAGTATCACTGTGAACAACAGACATGACTGACTGTTTCTCCCAAATGTTCCCATGTCTGACTGCAAAAATAATTGTTCGAAATCCTATTTTTCACCAGTGAAAGGAACAAGCTGACATGTGAGGAAGGGACTTTAACACCCTCCATTAGCACTGTGCATTCCTGAACAGCCATGGGAATGATGGCTGTCCCCTCGTGCCGGTTAAAGCAAGCCATACCTGCTGGGGAGATCTCTTCTAGAATACATTACTCAGAAGTTGTGAGGAATTACTGTAAAACAGTACTATACAAATGAGTTTTTAGAGCAGATTCCTATGCTAGCAGGGAACTTCCACTACAGATACTGAAAGGTTTTAGGAATCAGATCTGTACTTCATTATTACAGTATGTTATTAAATGCAAAAATGACTTAGTGGTTTCTGTTTTTTAGTTTACGTAGTACTTCAGACAGTAGACAGAGAAAAGATACAGAAAGTCTTCTCCTTCCCTGAGGAGAGATTAAATCCTAAGGCTTAACATTTTTTTGTAACAGAGCCAACTGTGGAAAACACCACAGAGCAGCATGTTTTGCAAACCAGTGACTGCTGCATACATTCCCTTCAGCAACACATATTTACCCTTGACAAAATGCAGAATTTACCCAAAATTACCATAACCACTCAGGTGAAATGTGCTACAGATGTTAATAGGGATGAACCCAATTGGATTTCACTTATGGACAGAGAAGTCCTTTAACAGTATATTATGATTTAATCATAATCAAAACGAAGTAATCAAAAGGAATAAATCAAAAGGAAATCTAGAAACCTGGGAGAAGACTGTACCAGTATTTGTTCTCCTGCCCAGCACAGAAGGTGCTGAACTTCAGTAGTGTCCCCACCTGGCACATTCATTCATACACAACCCCCTTTTGAGCACTGATGATTTGAATTACAGTGGCTCCTACAGATCCCTCATGAAAACTTTATTCCAAGTCCTAGTCAAACATAGGAGAAACAGTCCTGCCCCAGAGGATTAATAACATGAAGAGATGAGTGACAAGGCAGAAAGGTACTGTGTTTTACCTGAGTGCGGCACAAGGCAAACAGCAAAACTTCAGCTGAAACCTCCCATTCCCCAGTCTTACCAGAGTGCCGTGCCCAGGAGCAATCTGTAGTGCACTCTATAGAATATTCAACATTTGCTACTCTATTATACATGTCATCAGAAATAACAAGTAGCTGCCCAGTACTCCATCAGGAGTCCCTGCTACTCACGCAAGCCAACTCTTGGGCATTTTTGGTCTCCTCCGAGGTCCAGCCAGGGACAGGATTTGCTCTTTTCTTAGACAAAGTAAAACGGAACCGTCAAAAACCAGAAAAAAAAAGAAAAAGGAAAGAAAATAAAATACTTTTTGGAACTTTTCAAAGCTAGAACTTTTCCAAGAATTAAAAATATCGAGTGAAATAAACAGCGATTGGTGAAAGACCTGCGCAACATCTTTGCCGATTTGAGATTGATTTACATTCTCATCTGGGTTCATGGCTGGTATCTCCGACACAGAGTGGCTGTACTGCAAAGGGGGAAGCTGATGATGCTTCCCAACAGGCATGCTGTAGGTGGACAAGAATAACTACCCTCCTGGTTTGCTGTCAATAATCCTTTCTTAAAGAGACACAAAAGAACAGTGTGCAGAGACATATTTAAAATTTATTGACTGATATGTACCAAACCACGCTCACAGGCTCAGTGGTATTTTAGATAGGGGGAATCTGGAGTTAGATTAGCTACTAGCTATAGCTATAGTAACACAAAAAAATGTCTGTAGGTTTCCCTCCCCCCCATCATTTGTCTCTCAGCTATTTTCTGTCAAAGCACAGAAATCAATAGCGGCACACTGATAGAACCCAGATTGGTTTGAAGATCCAGTACATGGTATCCAGTCAGTCAAGTGTGATGGATTTAATTCATGCAGTACTTATTATTCCCAAGCTTTGCCTGTCAACAGGGAAAAAAAAGTATAGATCTGAAAAGCAATCAGGCAGTTTTCAGGAAGACAAATCTAGCAGTGGTTCCACTCTCCTCCTTTCCCCCATTAGTTCAGATTTCTTTTCTTTGCTCTCATTTCTGTACTTTTCATATCTGTAATACTGGCATCACAAGAAGGCCAGCTGTTGCCACATGAAGTCTATTAAATTTTCTGGTAATTTCTATAGCAAATGCACAGATGTTTTAACTATAACATGATGACACCATTCTCTTACGAGCAGAGATGATAAATTGTGAATCCAGTATGATGAAGCACATTCAAAATACCAAGGATCATAGATGTTAACATGCAGATTCCTATCAGAGAGTTTTGGTCTACATTTTCAGATGGCTTCCTTTTTTCAGACAGAGACCAATATTTTACTTTGTTTTTTCATAGTCAGGTAATGGCATAAATCCTTTTGCATTAATAGCTCAGTATCCAAACAGAAATTTTTCCATATGAGCAGTAAGGATATTGTGAATGCCAAAGTTTAAATGGGACTCCAGGGGAAACTTGAGAAGTCCATGGAAACCCTCAAGTGTTACTAACCACATAGAAACCACATCCATTTTAGCAAGTTTTGGGATCAGCCATTAGGTTGGGTGTTTGAAAAAAATTTAAGAAACGGTCTTGTCTTTATTCTTCCCCAAGCATCTGCTTATGCCCACTGGTAGAAAGGGAATACCAAGATGTATGGACAATTCCTACGTTCTTCTAATTAGAGTGCTGGTATGACTTAGCCTGCTCACTTTTTACTCCAACTTGGCTTTCTGGAAGCTTGCCTTCAATCATTAAAAAGGAATTACTTGTGTGCTGTCAAACAGATAATACAACAGATAACATGGGAAGTTCAAGGTCCTGACATTAAGACATTTATAGCATCAAATTGTAATCCAATACCTACAGCTCTAAGACCCGGCTAGGTGCTGTCAGAGAGCAGGAACAGCCCATTCCACAATTCCCACCTTTGGATGCGTACCTCAGCAAAACCTTGCTCTAGATCAGGGCAAGCCACTGGCACCGGGCGCTTGCCATTTGGCAACGGGAGGCGGTCCAGGCCTTAACGACAGTGCAGTATGCTCTAGGCAGTCTGACACGGTCTGAGATGTGATGAGGTGTGCATTTACCTCTTGGATCACACAGAGCTGCTGAACCCAGCCAGGAGCAATGCTAGAACTGTCAAAGCTGTTTACTGCTAACCAGTTAGGTCTGACAGCCTGTCCTCCTTCCACTTTCCCTCCTCCCTAGCTGAGCACAGAGTTGGAATTGTTCCCTCTCCTACTTATTTCTACTTTCTCTCTGAATATTGGTATCTGCTAGCTAGGCAAGGAAGATGTTTCAGAGATGCCAGGAAAAGGGTTGTGATAATTTTACATACAAGATTTTAAATTATTATGGTGATGCACGCTTGTACAAAATCTTAAAATAAAGTTTTCCCACTAAATTAGTGAAGGTTTCCGAGTTGTTATTAACCTGACTCCTAGGCTTGCTTAAGAGCGGAGGTTTCACGAATCAGGGTGATGAATAATTTCTGGTTTTAAATAAAAGCTGACAGGCCACTGCAGCCATTAAGCCAGACTTAACAGCTATTTGAAACAGTGGATCTTCACAGAAACTCAGGCTTGAAGGGCTCCAGTCCTTCCCACTGTGCCATGACAGGACAG
Organism: Limosa lapponica baueri; assembly: GCA_002844005.1. Classification (NCBI taxonomy): domain Eukaryota; kingdom Metazoa; phylum Chordata; class Aves; order Charadriiformes; family Scolopacidae; genus Limosa; species Limosa lapponica. Next base: position 439,859 of record KZ505987.1, read on the forward strand.
TTATATTTAGTGCTTTTCTTTAACAATTACACCCAAGACGTTCTTAACATTTTCTCCTATTTTTTTTTTTTTTAAATTCTGATGATAAAAATTTCACAGCTTCCCTAGGCAATCTATTTCAGTGACTAACTAACCGTTACTATCTGAGAGAACTTCTTAATGCTTAATCTTAATTTACTCTTTTTGCAATTTGTGGTCCTTTATTTTTTGTCCCATTCTATTTACATCCATGGAAAACACCAAGAACAGATTCTTCCCTTTTCTCTTTAAATGCTTGTGCTCAGTTTGTTCAGTCTTTCTCCAAAGGATCCCTGAATATTACTACTTCTTTTTCAAACTCTCCATAGTGGCTGAATGCTACAGCTTCAGAAGAAGGAGCTGGCATTTCTGCTTGTAACCGAGCTTCCAGAGCTGCTTTGAGGGCTTCGACCTGCAGCACCAGTGACCTTGGTAGTGCCCAGCTGAGAGGAAGTGGGACATTTCTGCTCCCTAGCACCCCCAAAGGCTGCTGAGGTTCTTCAGGGTAGAACCCTGCCTTCCTCAAGGTAGGGTTCTTCAGTCACCAAAATCCCACAGCAGGGACTAACCTACCTGGCAAAGCACTCAGCATGCTTCACCATGACGTTGCTCTCAGCCTCTGCAAGCTGGGCCCCAATGAAATTCAAATCAAAGTAACTGGTTACATCAGTGCTACCACCTCACAGCCATGAGCAAACAAGAATTTTCATGCTTCTCAATAAATGTCACTGACACCACTTCCTAGTCTTTGAGATGATTTGTTGTAGTCACTGAACTTTCACACTCCCTCTTGCACAGGAAGATTCCTGATGTATTTGTTTCAAGGGTTAGAAGGTCTTAGGTTTCTATGTGATATGAAACACCTCAGGCTGCATTGAGTGGACTCATGGCTGTCACTGCCTCTGAACAGCGATTTATCATTTTGTAACACGCTTATCCAAACTTCATGACTGTGCATCTTTCTACCATCCAGCACCATTGCTATGTGCACCAAGAACATAGAAATGATTCACTAGAGAGAATAAGAAATCACATAATTCAAAATCACTGTGGAAACTTCAGTTTGGATTAAAAATATGCATCCTGAAAATTTGCATCCTATTTATTCTAATAACAACCCAGTTTTCAAGTCAGTATCAACCTGTCATTACTTATGTGTCAATAATTTGCATGGAAACATGCTCACAGTTTCTTAAAGGCAAGGCAGGATCATAGGAAGGCAGATCAGAAATGGGTTTCAAAACCACAAGCACTAATTTATCCCATTCTCCACAGCCACAGTGAAGGACACAGTCTGAAAATAAACTCTTGAGACTAAAATCTGGATCCAAATTTGAAAATTTGCTAGGACTACAGTTTTATCTTTGTTCTCTGGAACAAATTTAGTGACCAAAGGGAGGTTACAGACACCCAGTCAATGACAGCATTAATTGCTTCTCAAAAAAATTATGTTTTCTTTTTGCAGCCCTGGCCTTCATTTATGCAAAAGGCTGTACTCTTCTGGCCCTCCTGAGCCGGCAGCTAGCCAGCCTGAAACAATAGCACCAAAGGAGGTGTGAGCTTCTCACCCACTCTTCAGTTGCTCACTTTATAGCCTGGATGTGTTCATTTACATGCTAACGCTATTAACAAGTAAGCAAAACACAAATGGATTTTTCTTTTAGGCAGCTGGGCTTGTTTTGGGGTTTTGACAGCGAAGACACACAAGGCAAAACAAAACCCAGCACATAAAGCAAAACCAACCCAGATGTCCCGTGCCAGCTTAGAGGAATTAAGGAAAAGAAAAAAAAAAAGAACAGAAAAGAAAAAAGAGTTTTCTAAACTGCTTCTTCTGAGCTTTTATCTAGATTTAACGGATACATTAATTCAATTGATGTGCAGTTTAGCCAGCCGGCAACACATGAATACCTTCCACAAATGGTAGGATTTGCCTTTTTTCCCCCTGCAGAGATGTTACCACAGATGTGAGCTTTTTCCTTCTGCTGTGTTCCTTCCCCCCGTCCCCCTCTGTGTAATATTTTAGCAAATAATGAAACGTACCACATGTCTCCGAACAACCAGGCGCAATAATGCTGAAGGGGAGCTGCTGCTGACTCTATGCTTCTCCTCCTTCCTTAACTGTGTCAGTCTCTTAATGCAATTTTCTTTGCTTTTTTATTCTTTGCTGGACAAATATTAATATGCTAATGACTTTCAAATGAGTATCCAAGAACATATTGTCTTACTGTAAAAAAAATAAACCAGATTTCTTTACCTGGGATTGGCATAATGTCTGAGGATAGGCATAAAAAGAAGCGAAACCAGGCGTCAGGAAAAAAAGGATGTGGGTACAGAAGATCTTACAAAAAGAAAAAAAAAAAACAACCAAGAATGGAATGAATGCAAAAATAAAGCAAAAGAAAAGGAAAAGACAGTAGTGGAAGGGAAATCTGACATTTAAACCTAGGCTCCTAGCTGGTGCCCATGGCAACTCCACTGACAAGTTGGTAAAAACTATTCTCTCCTTTGATTGCTTTCAAGGATAATCCTTGCTTCTCTTTCCTGGGAACCATGACAGATTTTCTCTCTTTAGGGATGGTGCAGGAGTTTCTTTTATAATGGCTCTAATAAATAATGGAGTGTTAATGTCCTTTAGGATGACTAGCTGTGAAATTTGATCTGTTTAGGACACATTTTCACACTTACATACAAGTGAGGCATTATGTGGTAAGGAATACAGGTATCTTCAAATGCTTTATATCATGTGTTTATGCTATTTTAAAAATTCTAAATGGAATTCAGCATTAAAAAAAAAAAATCATTTAAGGGAAACCGACTTGAATTGCTCCATTGAGCTCAGCATGTGGTATTCACGGTTTCTAAATTTAAATAAGGTTTCCATCTGCTCTGTTGTTCAAGAATCTCAGGGAAAACTATTAGAGAGCAGGGGTAAGAGGGACTGAGCACACACAAATTTATGCAAGGTTATGCTTTATATGTGGGATATTTCTGGAGCAAACACAGGTCCCATAGTGTGGTGGTTCCTTATTTGAGACACAGATCCACACATCTCTGCCATGATCCAGCAGTTGGGTCTGGACCTGGGAACACCACAATGCCATGCAGCTTCCTTAGGGCCTGCCCAGCACATCCCAGTGCTCCTCTGGGGCTTCCAGGTGCACTGTCAACTGCAAAGAGCCAGTGAAAGGGTTTCTTCCTCTCCTAACCAAGAAAAGAGTCTCCCTTCAGCAAAAATCATGCATCTAAGAAGCCAGAGGAATAGTATTAACAGAACATAAATAACATAATATCCCCCATAAATAACATAATATCCCTAGTAAGGGATACCCCTGAATCACAAACCGAAGAAAACCTGGTCTTCAGTTCTTCCAAATAAAGACAGGACTTGGTTCCAGTGTTTAACGCAAAACTGTCTCAAGCTACTGAATTTGTTAATGAAATAAGTGGCATTTGCAACACTCACTAAATATTCCAATTATATGGCATTCTTTGGGGAGGGGGGGGAGATAACAATTACAAGAAATGATCAAGACAGTGCATAAAACTCCTTCAAATAGTATTTTCATTGCCTAGCCCCCAAGCCCCTTCTAAACATGGCACAGTGTATCCTTAGGTATAAAGAGAACCAGGCTCTTTTGGAACAAGAATGGAATCAGCTGCAGGAACGAAGGATCTCTCACTGGACCCTGTTGCTCTTATCTCCTCACTGAAATAGGAGCAACAAATTTAGCATTTCCAGTAACTTTTACCACATTAGGTAGAAAGAGAACGAGTGCCAAAAACTGTATAGCCTTGTACTAATGAGTCAAAGTCAGCATGATAAAATGCACTCAGAAATCCCAAGCAGCATGGACAAGATGTATAGCTCTAGCCCAGAAGAGGAAAAATATAGTGGAAATAAGTAGTAAACCTTGTATTTTTAAGGAGAGTCATAAGGTTTTATATTGGCTTTAGACTACAAGTTTTTAATATATTTAACAGCCACCTGGAAAACGGGCATGACACAAATTTGGTGATCTTATACAATGTGAAAAACAAACCTGTCTGTGGGGGTACAGAGGAGCCCAAGAAGGCTGGGCAAAAGAGGAGCATGACAGCAGATGGAACTGGTTGTTAGTAAAAACAAAGTAACATATAACCAGTAATAGTAACTTAAAGCTATTTGCACCTTCTGTGCATTTAAATGAGCTATCCACCCAAGAAAGGTAAGAGAATGCCATTAGGGACAGCTCCATGAAAAGCTCTGAGTATCAGCGAGGTGCTAAAAGGAAATTTCTCACAGTGGGGATGGTACGAGCACACAGGCACCTAAGGACTCTAAAACCTTTCCTTTCAAAACCCTCCGAGAATGGTTAAGAAATGGGGTAGGAAAATAGTTCTGCAGTTTTGTTATGTAAATCAGCTGTGCACTTTTTTGAAAAAACATTTTGTTTATTTTTTTGTCATTGGTAACGGACACACACATGAAGTTTGGGGGGGACGGGACGGGAGACTCTAAAAGGATTGATTTAAATGATTAAAGGAATGCAGACATTTCCATATGAAGGATGATTAACAAGTTATGGGGCTGGTCTCTATGTTCTGTTTGTGCAACGCTCACAGTAATGCAAACGACAATAATAATGAGCAGTGGGAAGAGGAGATCAGTACTGTTCTGATTAAAGAGGACACATCTTAGGGAAGCTGTGATACCAGGCTACAAAGTACTGTGCAGATAAGCCGTGCATTTTTATAGGCCTTATTATAACATAAGATCAAGGAGGATGTTTAAAAACGAAAAAAGCAAAACTGATATAATGTGGTACATAATGAACCCATCGCCACCACCACTGAAGGCAAGGGCTCAATGAGGTTTGAAGAGATGTTTGTTTTTACAACTATGAAATCCACATCTTTTTCTAAAATCAATAAAAAACTTTCCTAAAGACAATTATAAAATACTACAGACAGGTTGGAGAAGAAGTACCTCATTCTTCAAGTGCCGATTCGAGAAGGTAGTCAAGGATTAGCTTCCTTTTTACTTGTGGATATTTCCATGTAGATCACAATGATAACTCACGCTCAAAATCAGGCAAAAATTTAAGCAGCCTGTACAAGTTGATAACTGACTGATGAGAGGGCAAGAAGCACTTCCAGTGCTGATAGTCCATTGCTCACACTGTCACCACAGTGTAACTCTAATTGATAGCAAGATTTTCTTCCCTCAAAGCCATAGGTGCTACAGCGACAGAACATTTGACAAGGTGGAGCCCTGATAAATTTTTCCTGAATGGGTTTAAAAAATAATTTAGTGAACGATAACAGGTTTAAGAAAATGTACTTGCTTTTAAAGCAGAAAGGAAAGAGGCTAGACAAGGATGGAATAAATAGCCTGGAAAAAGCAGATGGTGCGGTGGTTGTGATGGGCCATCAGAAATGCTTTACTGCAGCTGGGATGCAAACTAAGTGTGTCTCAGCATTCCTACCTTTTAAGAGAGGCGCATCCAAAAACTATGCAAAAAATATATGCTCATTTTTCCTTACAGACTTTTTTCCTCCAGCATAGACATAACAAATGTCATAAATTAGTTGAGAAAGTCAAGTAATATTTAATTTAATGATTATTAGTGTCAGCTGTTAAAAAAGATTAAAAGAAGAATGAAAAGAAAGAATGCAAACATTCTGCTCTTCAAAACCAACTGGTAAAACAATCAATGAACCCCATTTTCACGCAATTTTTTGCAACCACAAGGGCTTGAAACTTTTGTTTCTAAAGGAAGTTGAGACTCCTTATTCAGCTGCTCAAGTACAGAAGCTGACACTTGAAGAAAAATGGCAAATACCACAGCAATAGCAAATTAAAATGAAAAAAAGAGCTCTAATCACAAGGATTGGCATCAGTGCACTAGCGTGCTAAAATATGCTTGTATTACAGCCTGTTCTAGTGGTGAGAGCATTTGTTTGAGAATGATGAGATAAGATCTATTTGTAGCTTTCAGTAGTGTGTTTTGGGGCAATTATAAAAACCACCTGTAGAGCCGCTTCCCACTTTTATTTAGAGGAACAACACTGAGTTTATGAATCTGTACAATACTTAGTAAAATTGGTCCCAAATTTCCACTGTGGCTGTATGTGTAACTTCACTCCAAATAATAGCAAGCAAGATACTCCAATGCCCTACTTTTAATCCTTGTGAGGATAACAAGTCACAGGTAATCTCAGTCAAGGTCCCAGCTACAGCAAAGAGAGTAAGGGTTCAGAAATCTCAGCAACAGCTGCTTTTTACTAGTGCGTATAGGCAACACAACACGTGTCGGGCTTTTGCACTCCCTCTCTACCCTCCTCTGCTCCTTGGAATTGAATGCAAACACACATACGTACATAAATGCATTTATCATGGCTTAAAGCTTCAGGTTCATCAACTCAGTCCAGGGAATATGATTTCTAGCAGTCTACTCACAGAAAAGACATACTTCAGCAGCATTGGGGTCTGCCCTTCTCCTAGCTTCTCTATCTTATATTTCTTTAACATTTGGGAAACAGAAAAAACTAATTTAAATAGAAATTTTGTCTAAAATACAGTTCCCAAAATAAATTTTCAAAGATAGATTGAAAGGTCTTTCAGTATCGGCCAAGTTGTGTGGGAGGGCACAGCAGGACACTAACAAGGCTCATGGGAAAGGGTGGGAGATGAATTTCATATGCAAATGTGGAACATGACATGGGTGGGAAGGAGGAAAGAAATTAAGCACAAATATTATCTCTTTTTATCCCCAAAGCCTCATATTACAGATATTATTTATACTGCTTGTTCCATAAGGAAATCTGTGGAAAATAAAATGAAGGGTTTCCAGCCTTTCAAAAGATAAACAGCTTGCTAAGTGGAGGGGAGGAAGCACTAATGGCTTGCATGCGTATAACTTTAGCACATGATTCTTTAATGTATCACAGTAAAGTCATCTCCATGACATGCTAACATTGTTCCTTTAGATACTGCTTCATGAAGACAGTATATCCGTCATAACCCTGTGAGAAAAGTCAAAAAAACTACCCCCCTGCCTATGCCAAGTGATGATTTGAGTGTCTAAATATATCGGTAATTCAGATCTAGAGGTACCTGAGAGTTATCTATGAGAGCGCTATGGACTGCACAGTAATTCGTTGTTTCTTTCTGCTGGTCTTTAAACAGAGTAACAAATCTCTTTAGGATATACCAATTACAGACTCATGGACAGTGAATTGGCTGATATTTAAACATGCAGATAACCTGCTTTCCTAAACCACTCCCTTGAGAATCATTCAACACGCAAAGATCAGAGTTGTAACCCACACAAAATCGAAGTTGGTGGCAGAGGTGCAGAAGGGGAATCAAATACAGACACAGAAGGAGCAGACTATGCAGGAAGTGGGGGATCCGAGTTTGAAGGAGAAACAGGGAAAATGGGACTTTTATCTTACTTGTTCTACCTGTAAATATGTATAATTTACACTTCCTTTTGATCAGTTATTCAAGTACTTGTAATTTACAGATAATCTGAGAGTTACAATCACAAAACTATGAAAATTCAGATAAGGCAGGAAGCCAAAACAACTGGGCATCATACTACAAGCTTCTTCCCTTCTGCATTTAGGCCAAAAATTACGTTTACAAAACAAGAAGAGTGCTTCACGCTTGCAGAACTTCCATAAATGGAAAACCTCAGAGTACCAAGAGACGGAAGGAAGTACTCAAGTATTCAACCTCACGCTACATGAAGCCTTGCTCTTTGCAGTAAAGAGAGACCTAAACCTCTGGCCATGAAGAGTGCATGAATGTGGCTACTGCTTTTGTGAAGAGTTGAGTCCCAAGCACTGAAACTCAGCTGGCCATGTGGGAGGTCCCAGGAACGGAATTACCATCACTGAGCCTGAATCCCTACAGGTACTACAGCTGATTAATTTCTTATAGCTGCAGGCTCGCTGACCCCTGAATAGCATGAAACCGGCAAGAACGAGCATGCCCTGGCCTTGCAGCTTCTTTCTCAGCGTGCGGTACTTGTGCGAGCCAGGTGACCTTACGTCATTTCCATACAGAATGGCTTGGGAAATGACTGCAAGACACCCATGATTTTTTTCCCTTCCTCCCTGCAAGTGTCCTTTGGCCTTTGAAACAGCAAATGACTCTGTTACGCTGTCAGGAATCTTTGTCAGTACTGTATCAAAATTCCCCTAGCAATTCCTTCCTCACTGCCTCTAGCCCAAGGTGGCTGGCCAGTCTGCATTTCTCCCTCCTCGTTTGACTCTTTCTAGAGAGCTCTCATCCGCTCCCCTTCCACCAGCCTGGCACAGCTCCCCAGCTCCAGCTCCCCTTTCGGGTTACACATCAGCTCCCTTCCAAATCCTCTACCAGGACAAAATCACATCTGTGTGTGACAGAGAAGGAAGGGAGTTCTTCGCTGAGGTATTTAAAATCTACTCCAAACTTCAAAAACATCTGTCAGCAACAGAAATAAACCCAAGCTTTTTCTTCTCCAAGCAATCAAGAAGTGGTGAAAGTGTAAAGACGTGTAACTTCAGCAAACCTCAAAATATCCCACAGAAAGCAGTACTAGATTTCCAATTTTGTGCTAGATGCGGCCTTACCAAAATACTGTCTCTCTGGCAGCAAGGTGTGCTTAGTTCAGCTGATCAGTCTCTTGTCCTATGGACAAAACTGCAAGAAGTCTACAGATGTAAGTTACAGATTGGAAGCAAGTAGCTGGGCTCTGTTTATGCTATGGAAGTGCAACAGGATGAAAATACAACTCCCTGCACTCTCACTGCCCTCCAGTTGAGTTCCGTGTAGCATAGGAATAAGCCACGAGTCACGAACTGGTACGCAGCTTTAGCACAACATAATCAGATACTGTCATTTTCTACATGCCTAATATTTTTGGGGTCTATTTTATTTGTTGATATAGAAACAACTGAGAAAACAAACTTTTTTTTTTCTAAAATCCCACTCAAAGACAGACAATGGAACATCTGTGGATGGGTCAGCATTACTGCATCTGCCCTTGTTCATAAGCAGCAATCACCTCTGCCACAGCCAAAGTACAGTTATTTATAGGAATGTAGACAGCTTGAGCTAAAGGCATTACTCAACAAGTGAGATCAGAAATGAACAAAAAATACTACGTGTTCCCCAGGAAATCTTATAAATAGGCAGAAATTAACTCCACAGTTCGACAAAACTCTTTATGCTTGAATGTTTTGAGGACGCTTGTACGAGACAAACCCTCCAGTGGGAAGGAACCACCTAGCACTGATCAGCACTTGGTTCAATGATGATTTACAGAGCAAAGCTACTAAAATTGCCAACATCATTTCATGAAACACCCGCTACATCTCCAATTACAGCCCCAGTCCAAGATGCTATTGCTCAAGTAGGGTAGAGCAGGGCATCTAGCAGATTAACAAACTGAAGCCTGTAGAAAGAAATAGAGCAAGAAGTTTTTGCTTTACATTGCTAGCAGGAACACCACTCACAGGGTCTGTGGAAGCAGTATCACAATAAACAAACAAAAACCCAAATTAATAAGGGAACATGTTAACATGCCTTACTTCTGACATTTCTGTATGGTATATAAGTAAATGTTAACTGAAAATATCTTGATCTTGGCAACACATTATCCTATCAGTGGATGATTTGACATGTTCTTTCCTTAAGAGCCGAACAGGCCGTAGGCAGAATCTATTGAGCTTCTATCAGCTCGAATTTCCCTGCAACTCAGAAGGATACTGAAACTGCTATCCACCATGCATATGGATTTTCTAATAAAATACTCATCACTGCTTCTCATGAGTAGGTTCAATTAATTTGGTAGATTGGCACTTCAGCTCCTTGATGAAATTTAGTAGCACTTAACAATTTTAGAAATCTTCAGAACAAACGAGGGAGAGATCAAATGGCGTTTCTGCCTTTGTCAGCCCATGAAAATGATAACATCCTTCTCAAAACTCTCCGAGGTCTAAGGTTATAGATATAACATTTAATCTTCATCTGCTTTTTGCACATCTGTATTGCTGGTTTATACAGCAGTTCTGTAAATATTCCCTGTAGACCTCAAAAGATTTTTGTTTCAAAACTGATTTATGAGCTGAGAGTCATGTTCAGTGCTTATGGTATTCATAGCCCTAAAAATGAAAAGCTGAGCGTGAGTGATGGATATAATCTGTTAACAGGACTTAAAGACTATTTGTCTGTTTTCCATTTTCATTTCCCTGCACAGTCATAAATTGGTGCAAAATTGATTCAATGACCCAGATATTACTGCTTTCACAACTTGGTCATTTTTATCTCCTGATCAAAATGGCTGCATACAGGAAGAATCTTTATGTCTTTTCCTATCAAGTTGCTATGCCAGTCATTTGCAACATAAATGCTAAAACGGCCATATCAAAGCAAAGGCGATATTATTTTTACTGTGAACAGAACAGAATTAGGCATAGCTGCAGACTAAAATCTTTATTCCTCAGCCTTTTTATAAAATTAGCTAACTTTGTCATCTGGTGTCCAATTATCCCTCAGATAAACTGCTCCTTCCACAGAGAAGATAAAAGCTGATTGAACATTTTCACTTGAACAATGTTTCTCTTTTGGTCCCTCTTGGTAAGATGAAGGTATAAACAGCCACACACAGTCCTCTGTCCTACACAGGAAGCTTCCCATCTGTCTACAAACAAGGGCTCATTTTTATTGCTTCGGATATATCCTAGGGAACAGAAAATATCACTGCCAATTTCTGCCCCAGGAAGTATTATGTTTGATTTTAATTATATTTCTAGATCTTTTTAGGACTACAACATTTCTAATTATTAGTGCAAACTGAAGGTATCAGGAAGGAATGCCCCCTTGACATCCTAACCGCAGCAAAACAGCCAAGCTAATCATGTTGGTCCCCACCTCCACACACACACCCCTCATGGTATTGATTACTGCCAAAGGAAAGAGAACAGATTTTATAAACCTCTCGTAGGTGCCGGGGCAGCAAGCGGTGAGACTGGGAAAAGGCGCCTGAGGATACGCTTTATTGGAGATCTCACCAGAGCATTCTGCCACAGGAGAGAAACATGTTATGACCGGAGACACCACTGAGCTTCTGCAGAAACCTGGTAAAAGCCCTCTGGACTACCTGAATCCCACATTTGTGCTATAAAAGTACAGAAAATGCCTGAAACATTGGACAGTGAATGCACTGCTGAGAGAATGTGTTCCTCTTGTGGGCTAATGCTGGATGCACAATGGATGAGAATGGGGAGAAACTAGTTCTACAGTTACCTATTGATCCATTGTTCACCTCCCCACTGCTCCACTCTCCTGGCTTAGTGCCTGCAGAGGACCCCAGTTTTGGTGCTCGCATACTGAAAGAGCAACAAAGCTTACCAACAAACAAACTGTAGAGACAGTTGAAACAATATAGCAAACATTAATTCTTTCTAAGAATAACTCAACTAACAAGAAAGGCTTTTACCTCTTTTCTTATTACAGAGCAAAGAAAAGCTTTCACTCAAAATAATTAAAATTCACTAAACCTTAGAAAACAATGGATTTAGTTAATATGTGCAAATCTCTTTGGTGCTACACAAGTATACAGGGAAACAAGAGAGAAGGCTTTATGTCAGGAATCAAGACAGAGAATTTAATCACAAAAGCACAGCAATTCCAGGGACTAACTTTTGAAAATGAAGTTATGGAAAAAATCTCAAAATAGGTCCAGGGCAATATTTAATATCAAAAATGGCCATAAATGTTGTCAAGAAAAGAACTCCAAACACCATCGCAAAAGCACATGGAGGAATTAGATGACAAAAAAAATCAGGAATGTGAATTGTCAAAAACTGTCTTGGAAGAGGCAATCAACCACTCGTTGTCCCCATATTTACTCAAAATGCCTGCAGAAGATGGATTAAAACCTTGTTTTAGAGATTGACAAAGGAAATCTGTTGAAAAAAGATTGAAATGCAAATAAAACTATAAAATAAAATAGATCTTCCTCTCCCCACCAGCCTGAACAGCAATAGAAAATGCTGAAATAAGATGGTGTGAAATCACCATACCTGCAAGCAGAGGGTGGGATAAAGCACATTAAGCTAAAGGCATGCAGGGGCATAATGTATCCTGAGACAGAGTTTACACCACAAACACATTTGTACAGCTTTTGACTGGTAGCTGGTTTGATGATGCTTTCTCAAGGCGGAGCAGAGGAGCCATCAGTTCTCTTGTTATCTGAAGCGGTGCTGACTGCACCAGCTGATTTGCTGAGGGGTTCGTGAAAGCTCCCCACTGAATTCCTCTGCTGCTCCTGCCATTTCATCCCACTGTGCTGAGGGCAGGGGAGAAGCCGAAGGGGTTAATTGCACACCAACGGGCTCTTGTCTCTTGACTTCTCTATGTGATAGTGTAAAGAAAAAATATTTCTCCTCTTCAACTCTGGACAGTTTCCATTGCTTTTCTGAGTAAGTGACAGTAGAACTAAGCTGTACCCAGAAATGAATTGTTTTGTTTAGGTGATACTGCTGACTAGATTTGGAAGATGTATGCTTTTGAAGTCCAGAAAAATACACTATTGCAGCGAAACGTTTTACAAATGCTAAGACATAAGCAGTACACAAGCGTTCATTTAAAGTCTAGTGTGTGGATGGGTTCATGTTTCTAAGTCGACTGGAACCCCACAGAAACAGTACCAATTATTCTCTTTATGTTTGTTGAACTGTAACACTGTGATAGTGACAGTGCCCGGACGGTCTGTGTGTCTATTTGGGATACTGAGAGGCCAGTGAACAGACTCTAGCCACCAGAGGCAGGTCATAAAAAAACAGTTATTTTTGCATCCACTGCTAATAAGCTATTACTACAGCTTCTCTCATCTTTGAAAAGAAACCTAAATAAAATAACACACCAATGGAATGCAGCTTCCTGAGCCTAGTATCTAGTTAAAACAACAAAAAGTCACAGGCATGGTCTGTCAGGTCCCTGATGTCCTTGCACAGAGAGGGCTCACTAGTCTTTTTGTTTGATAATTACTTTCTCAATGCTATTATTTTCTAGTATGTTTAAACATCAGTCTTCCAAGACCTTGTTCGTGCTCTGGCTATAACCTGACTTCCCTTCAGGGTACATAAGCATCGTCCTTTTCCTGTCTGTTCCCTGTGCCAAGGCTTCCTCTGGAAGATAATTAGGCAAGTGAGCCAGAAAAGACCTCTACCCAGGTCCCTGGTGAGGACAGATAGGCCCTGAGGACACTCCAGATCCTACTTGTAGACACAGTCATACCTTTTCTCACACAAGTTACCTTGTCCGGAAACCTGCCCATTGCTGGCTTGATTTACCACATTCATTCCACATTTGCTTTCCTCAAATCAGAGAGCAAACACATGTGTGATACTTCTATGGGCACATGGAAGCTGTCAAGCTGACTCGAGAGCCCTGCTGGAATGAAAGAGCCAGTGTTTCTATGGGAGATTAATCACATTGTTCTGTAATCAAACAAAGGATCGCTGGAGTTCACAAAGGACTTTTTCCCTAAATAAAGTTTTTTGCTAATTCCCATCAGCTGTCCATTGACCCAACTAATTACCCACAGGAAAGCCAGCACATTACTATTCTGCTGCTGGAGCACTGTAAACTATCTAGAGAAGATACAGCAATAATAAATAACAGCCCAGAGTTTAAATTTGTCTCACTTGGTTATTTTCTCTGAAATATTGTTCAAGACCAAGATGCTGAAATCTTCCTTCGTGGCTCTTCTAGACTGGGTAATCTTAGAGTGATTTAGCTCTGTGACATGCAAAGGAGGTTCCTGTTACTCCCGATGTTCAGTATCTGTCCGAGTTTGATGCTGAAGAATGAAATTGCCTATACATTAATAATACTTGTAGAATTGTTTTAATAGCAAGCGAGAATATAAACAAAACCTCACCTCTCTGGAGTTTTGTTCTTTTTTGTTTGCTGTTTTACAAAGCAGATTTAGAAATCCTATGGAAACAATTTTTTAGTTTACTTACAAAGCTAACGGCAACCAAATGTTTTTGTGCTGCCTGTTTCTCTTTATAATCCACTGAGATTCAGGCAGCTGAGAATCTATATCTGCCAATGCTCTGTCACTACTTTCAATATCATAAATACATGCATGAACTATGAAGACACAGATCCACTTAAAATAACGCAACATAGTGTGGCAGGTGACACATTAAACTCACAATGAGCTACTCATTCTAAAGGGCATTAAAGGGTAGAACTGGCTCAGTTCTCTTCCTGAATTTTCAGCTATACTTTCTCCAGCTGTTTTCCGAATTGTACATTTTTGACAGATTTTTCTCTCTCATTTATTTATTTTTTGGTCTCATTCCACTTTGTACTCAAGACATTGTATCCCAGATACCAGCCAGCTTGAAAAGGTGTGTCTATGCCCCCCCTGAGATTTGTCAACAAGTTTCCACTATGTGAATGTATCTGTGTCCCTTTAGTCCTACTCCCATTTTGCCCAGGCACTGGTTTATCACTTCCCCCTCTTAACAAAAGGCTTCAGAAGCAATTTATTCATAAACCATAAATCTGAATTCACTCTGTATTTATTAGCATAGCCATATAAATCCAGACATGACCCAAACCAGAATTTGAGGGGCTAAAGCCATGGTCCTTGCAATGTGTGACAGAGTTGGAAAGAGACTGATAACAGATCGTGCAACTTGATCTGCCCCCTCCCCCTGCCAGCATTTGGCTTCCCAGTTGTGTTTTTCACTTCTGGTTCCTATTGCAACCAAGTGCTCATTACTGAATCCAATGACCCCAGTGACATTTTTCAGGCATGACGCAAATGTCTAATGGGATTGAATTTTAATTCCCCCACAGACCTTTAAAAACAAACAAACCAACCTCACAATAAGTTGCACGCACTCCGCTTTGTGCACATCACGTGCATGTTCACCACTGCTCTCTACCGCAGTGGAGACCTGCTCTAGAAGGGAGAGAACCTGTGCACGTGCACATAGGTTGCAATTACTGACATTGGACTGCAAAATGTCTTATACCACTATACAAATATGTACATTTCATTAATTCTACTTGGTTAATAATTAATCAGCCCACAACCCAGACAGCAACATTGGGTTAATTCACTTGTGGGAGAACTAAGTTTAATGCTTGAGAAATTAAATTAAAAATCATTAAAAACTCTTTGGTAGTTCAGATATACGTAGTTACAAATACAAAAAAAATGAAGGGAAACCTGAAGTTCTTACAGCTTTTAACCCATCAACCTGACAGATGAGCACTATACTTTTATATCAACAAAGAGAATCTAATTTTATAGGCAGAAAACTAGAAATACAAGTTACATTTTACCTGTGATTGAGCCGAGTTGTAATTAAGATTGAAAACTTCGTTGCTGCACTCCTCACGTTTTGTTGTTTTAACGATACAACCATAAAAAGCATTTTTACTTTGAAAGCACTTACATAAATATGCCATCTACTCAAAGGACCTGTTTTGCTTGAGTATTCTGACATGTCTTTGCAATTTTAATGATTAAAGCAGGTCCTCTGTGCTTTTTATTGCTGATGCCATCAGAAAGTCAGAACACGAGTAGAACAGGTCAATCCTCCTTATCGTTATCCATAGAGTAATTTACTAAATTAAAGTAAGCTTTTCCATCTCAAGTAATTTAATGCAATTAAACACCCTCTCCCCATTTATTTTGCAAAAAATAATGAAATGTTTAGAAATCAGATGTATATTTCTTTGTTAATCAACTGGAATTCCCAAGAAATTGGAGGAAAAAATGGTCTGGGTCAGTAGTTGAAATTAAATTAATATCAGCAAGTAGGCAGCTAACGGACATCAGTGCGTGCATCCTCTTGTGCAATGAGGGCTCTGAGTAAAGGGGCACAAGCAAAGATTTCTGGCTTTGCATGTATCGCGGCACAAAAGAGCACGCAAGAAACATTAAGAGCCCAGATTACCCACGGACAGAACGGCCATCTAAGCTTGGGAATTGGTAATTGGCAGGGCAATCATTTGGGTAATTAGGGACCTAGCTGTGCAGATCCTTATTTATGTTTTGTCAGATATATCTCTGCCTTAACAGATGTGTTATCCGGTCTCCCTTGAAGCTGAAAGGATTGAAATCAATTCCAAATCAGAAGTAAACCTCTTCCACTTAAAATCTGGTATTTTAAGAATAACCAGTAAGAAAATACTGGTTTTGCCTTTGTTTATCAGTCTAGGGAGATAGGCTCATGACAGTTTGCTATTGGTTGACACAAATATTTGTAAGAGGCTACTGGCATGCTAATTATTAGCAGAGTTGACTACAAAACAATTAGCATGTGCCACGAAAAAATACAAAAGATATAAAATTAAATTCTCATGTCATTATCTGGGAAATTTTTTGATTTGTGAAAAAGAAAACATTAACGAATGCTTGTTGAGAACCCAGAAATTTTTACTAGACACTTGGTTTTGCTGGTGCCATCAATTTTTTACATCACTTCAACTAAATCTAAACATCAGGGGATTCTGTTTCTCACTTGAGGAGAAGATAATAATCAACAGATCACAGACACATCCCACTGAAGTCAGTGTGTTTCTTCTGGTGGACAGTGTGACAAAGTGAATTGGACATGATCTTGTTATTGTGCTACGAAAGACATGGCCTCCATTCCCTACTACCTCTGAGCTGTCTGCGGCAACTGAAGTTATCTTAAGCAAGGGACTGACTGTATGTCTCAGCAACACAAGATAATGAGGGCTTGATGAACCAAGGGTCATGAAATAAAGAGAAGCTGCAAGAGTAGTGAGTGAATGAGCACATCCATCACACATGCTTTCTTTCCCTACAGCTCAGCATAAATTTTAGGGCAGGAAAAGGCTCATGGGTGTGGTACAGGGCCTGAGATACTGTTTCAAACAGCACATCACAATTGCCATTCCAAAGGGAAAGTGGGTGCAGTCACCCCACCAACAAAAAGTAATTATTTCCACATTACTACTGTGGATGTTATGTGTATGTTAATGTATGGTCTGTCACAGATGTTTGAAGAATCTGTATGGATCTGAATACCTAATTGTTTCCCATTTTTTTCTAACAGGACAGAGAATAAACTGGAGGTGGGAGTATGCTCGCTTTCTAATTCAAAGGTATAATATTTTCTCAGAGACACTGAATTGTACCACAGAACCCTCAAAAACCAGCCCAGAAAGAGGAGTGAGACTTGATAAGCCTGCCTGTTGGAATCTGAAGCTCCACAGCTGACAGTGGTTCTACCTCCAGGTCTGTTTGATCCTGTCTCTTCGAATGTCTGTGGCCCCATGAACCAAGGCTATTTTACATTCCCTTGTGCGGAGCCATGTCAGCACTAACAGTAGTGGGAAACATTCAAAAATGAACCCTGGTATAGACACAATTTATAAATACTCCTCAACACTGACAACCTGAGTGAGATACTTAGGCCTCCATCCAACTGTGGTTGGTTGACCCTGGCCAGCAGCTAAGTACCCACACAGCTGCTTGCTCAGTTTGCCCACAGCAGGACATGGGAGAGAATAGGAAAAGCCTGAGCAAAACTCAAGGATCATGATAAAGACAGTTTAATAAGTGAAGGAAAGAGGAGAAAAAACAAGTGATGCAAAGGCAATCCCTCACCAACACCTACAAGTCGACCGACGTCTGGGCACTCTCTGAGCAACAGCTACCTTGGAAGACCAAAAGCTCCTCACCTTCTTCTTCCATCACCCGTTTTATTGCTGAGCACGACACGATATTGTATGGACTACCCCTTTGGTCAGCTTGGGTCAGCTGTCCTGGCTGTGTCCCCTCCCAGCCTCTTGCCCACTGCCAGCCTACTTAATGCTGGTGGCGGGGAGGCAGTGAGACAGAAAGAAAAGCCTCAACGCTGCCCAAGCCCTGTTCAGCCACAGCCAAAGCATCGCTGTGTTATCCACACTTTTAGTCACAAAGCTAAAACACAGCAGCATATGCACTACTATGAAGAAAGTTAACTCCATGCCAGCCAGATCCAGTGCAACAATATCCACTGAATAAAATAAGTCTTTCTAGTAATCCAATGGGCAGTGAATCTGAGCTTGAAAGGGTTATAATCAGCTTTATTTTTTTAATTTTAATGCATCAGAATTGCTGCAGGCTTTGCCTTAAGCTTTGACTGACATTTTGGCAGCCTCTCTCCACAAAATGAATCTACAGAGATCAACAAAACCGGCTGATAAACTTTTTTCCTTGGCGAACATAAAATAAACTTGTACCATTTATTCTGCTTCCAGATATACTTTTTAAAAGCCTACTACATCTCTTCTGGGGAAAGAGGGAAAAAAGACACAAGAAAAAGAAAGAAAAAGAAGGAAAAAAAACACCAAACCTAACAGCCTAGACTCCATTTTTATTTTCAAAGATATCCTTTGTCAGTGAAGTAAAATAAACTATTTCCCCAAAATGAATCTTTGTTACTGGAGTTGCACGTAATCTAGTTAGTGGAGTTTACTAAAATCAGTTCCAAGAAATACAATGAGAAAATAGAAGATTGTATCAGTGGTGAAGAAAAGCTTTGAATTGCTCAATTCAATGAAATTAACTAAGGTTGATGACAGGTGCAAATAAAAGTTTGGTTTTGTCCTAAAATGAAAGGCATCAGCACCATTTCACTCCAGAAGGCAGTAAGTGCAGGGCAATCTAGGGCCATGCTCTGACTCGAGCCAGGTACCGTGAGAACACAGAGGAAGTGCAGAGGAACTGGGGGCTGTTGAAAGAACACCATGTTATTGTAAAAAGTTAGCCATAGTAAAATTCATGTTAATAAGACCCCACCTGGGTTTTAAATTATTTTATTATACCTAAATTAAATAATCTTTTCAGTCTGTAATCAACTAGCTACTTATTCTGCCTTACCACGTTTTAAAGCCCTCAGTCTATTTAATGATCATCACAATAAAGCACTTTCAGATTTTTGTGTTTAAATAAATTATATCAATGAGGACACTTTGACTATCCATTGCTTGTTATTGTCTCATTCCTATTCTTCAGAGGTCTCATGGCTGAGAGTAGACTGGAGGGAAAAGTAAGCTATACAGAAAAGCTCACATAAAAAAACAGATTGTCATCACCCCAAAATCTCTACTCCACAGGAAAAAAATAACAAGAAAAAAAATCTTTTCAGCTGCAAGACTGGCAAAAAGCAATACATCTTCTCAGTCCTTATTCAGTCTTTTCCTGCATCCCTTATTTTAGAAACTCTATATTATCTTGTAATAGGCATACTTCCTAAAGAGCAAGAGGAAATCATTATACAGAAAACTGTGTAGACAAAAGGAAATTCCCTCAAATTTTGACCTGCAGCTTATAAATTGCACTCTTCCCAATGCAAGCTCAACAAAGCTTGAAATCAGACCTGTTCATTAGAGGCCAGTTTCTTAAGAAAAGAACAAAAGGAGAACAACTTAACCTCCACATTGAAGCTTTTCCTTGGCCTTTGGAAGATTTTTTTCCCAGAGAGAGGGAATGATTTCTTAGAAGACAGACTTCAGACATTTAGTCTCTGCCTTCCTAAAAGCAGCATATCTATCAAAATCATAAAGTTAATGACATGAAAAAACGTTTAATTATTGTTATTCCTATAGTAGTAACAAAAAGATAAATTTAATCTGTTGACTACACTGCATTAGTAGAAAGCCCATATATAATGTGGCTCACCAAACCTATGCCAGATTTACAACATTTCGAACAGAGCACTAAAAAGCTTTTACAATTATTTTTTTTCCCTGGGAAAGTACCACACATTTCAAATGATCAGCCATGGTAGCTACAACCCACAGCATAAACCAGTTATGGCAACAGCATCTTTCTTTATATAGACCCTATATTCCATTATATAGACCTACATAGTCCATTAATACCGAAGCTCTTAGGGGCTACCCGCACCAGCACCTGGGTGGATACCAGGCACCGCTGTCAGCTCCAGGCACTGCCTGTTTGGGGACCCATCAGGCCTGGAAGCAACTTACATGATCTGCTCAGAGGATCCTGAGTAATTAAGTGACTAAATATTCTCCAGCTTCAGGGAAAATGACCAAAATTGGGGCCAGCTGAGTTTTTATGGCTTTTTTTCCCACTCATTCTACCTATCCTTTAATCAGGTTTTTTTCTTAAAGTGTTTGCTTTGCCCCAGTCAGACAACTCGGATTTTTTAAAATCTTAAGAGCTTTAATGGATTCAGACCATTCATCTCTGAGCTTTAAAATACTTCAAAATGAATGAGAATGTCATTTATGCATTAATATCTGATGAATAGGAATATCTTTAACTTGTTCCTTTGATCTCATATATACATTTGGAGTGGCTAGTTGTCTATAAACGGAGAGTAGTTTTGGAAAACTGCAACTTACGGCTACAAACTTCCTAGAGATAGCAGAAAATAGCCTGATGAACAGCAAGGTGCGTAAAAGTAGATTTTTAAAATTGTAGATTAAAGACATTGTTAATAATGTTACAGGGTCTTTTGTGCAAATATGGGTAGCAAAGCTTGATCTTGTGCAAAGCCAATTTTTGCAAAAAAAAAGAACTAAAAAAGATGGAACTTAAGTACTAGAATTACAGTGTGCAGAAAAACATTTACTGACAAATACACATATTTATGCACATTACAGATTCATTCCTAAAGTGAATCACTTTTGGAGAGTTTCTTGTAAAAATGTGTTTTAAGAGGAAACAGAAATTAACGGGTAACCACTTGGTACACAGAACAGAATGTGTTTCACACCTGAGGACATCATAGAAAGGTAGGTGACAGATACAGCACTTATTGAAAATGTGGGAGGAAAATCACAGAAAATAAAGATGAGAATTGCCACTAAGTCCAAGGAGTTCAAGTTCAGTTAGGAGGGAAATGAACAAAAGTAAAAGGTTTAGAATTCAGGGATGACTAGCTTGACATAGAAAGACAGACAGACAGGTTTTCTGTATTTTACTTTCAGCGTATGTGACAAGAGCGGTAAGAGCAGCAAGAAGCCAAAAGCAGCAAGTCACAATAGCTGAGTGTCCAAAAACGCTGGACTGGTGAAACCATTTACAAATGCTTTCGAGCCCTCCCACTAAGCAGAGAGCAACTACTTGCTGTAGTATTACACTCCTAACTGTCATCATACTTACTAGCATGGGTTTGGCTATTTCCAGTTCATTTAATATGAATGCTGAAAAGTATATTCTTCTTAATCGCTTTTGCATGTACAAACAGGCTTTACCTCACATACATATCACCAGATATAAAAATATGATTTTCATCAAAAGGGATAAGCCATGTATATAGGAAAAAACAAAAGATAGATAATGTCTTGAATCACATTGCTCTCATTCTCTTACAACAACAAATATTAGAATTCTTTTATAAATTTTTGTCCCAATATAGAATAGATTTAGTGTGTGTTGTTTTGCACTGACAGGTTAGCAGAAGTGAGAAATCTTGGAAAGGTATTGTGATCTTTGCTAGTAATATTTATTCAGCAGTACTTGTACTTTGAAGTTATAGCAACCTAAACATCTAAGAATATCTGCCACAAACGTTGCACGTGATCACAGCTTTATGAGCTGTTTGCTTTAGATGCACATTAACAGCTCCAAAGTGGGACTGGAACTCAGTATAAACACCAGCTTTGTCAAAGAAGTCATACTGAGATATTAATTTAGTACCTTCATAAGATCATACTAACAAGTCAGTTAAGATACCACCAAGGTCACATCCACTATTAGGGAATCCTAAACCTCTAGGTAACATAAGTAAATAATTCTTTTATGTTTGGGGCCTGAATAAAGATACTGTGAAGTTTGTCAATAGACTGAAAGAAAATCAGTATTAGAAGAGACCTCAAGAAGTCATCTAGGCTATCCCCCTGCCCTAACAACTGAATAGTAGGAATGTCATTCCTTAATGTACTTGCAAATATCTGCAGGAGGCTACACAACCTTCCCAAGCAACCTACTCTAGTGCCTCATCATCTGGACCACTAGAAAGGTTTTCAATTGTTTATGCTAAATTTTGCTTCCTGCAGCTTAAGGTCATCTGTCCTTGTTCCGTTCCCCAAGGACATGATATATACCTTTTGCTTGTAGCAGCCTTTTATGTACCTTTTACAAACTTACCAAATCCCTCTCCTCCCACCTTCCTCTCTTCTTTACACCCAGTCTCTAAAGCTAAGCATTCCTAGTTCTTTCAGTGCCTTCTTAGATGTCATCCTCTAAGAGTTATTCAACCTTTGCCTTTCCCATTCCCCTTTATAAATAGAAAACTGTGACTCAGAATCAGTACAACAGTACACAATCCACCTTTGCAAGCAGTCACCACTAATTAACATAAACTTTCTCTGATATCAGTAGACTGAGATTCTTCTGGTATCAGAGGATCTTTTAATACCAGATTTGCATTGTGTAACTAGCATTTGTGATCTATAAATCTTTGTTTTATTTGATCCCCTACGGGGATCCTTTATCTCCTATGTACTTTTATTTATCAAAGCAAGGTCAAATTCTCTAATGTGGATAATTAGAGAATAACATAGCCACAGGGCATTCAGGTGTTTCTTTTAACAAAGGTAAAGGCTTACATTAATGTAGGTATCCCAATATTATGGGAACAGCCTGTCCTTTCATGTGACACTTGGCTAATGTCACAAGTATGTATGAAATGTCTCTACTTCAGGGATGACTTCAAGAACTCAGTCAAAGATAAAGGGTAAGATAGCTAAACGATGTATGTTTTTATTTTCATTTTGTCTTTGAAGTTTTAATTCAACAGAAAAAATCTGTCAAATTGGAGTACAAGACTTTTTTTTTTTCTTATTTTTCCTGGCTCAACTTTTCTATGTATCAAATTTAAGAAAATCAAAGTAAACAGGGAGAGAAAAAGAGGTTGCTTGCAATTTCTTCAAAGTGTAGTTAGTATCCACAGTTCTTTGTGTAATGACTTTGCTTTTTGGAAGCACTGAAATGATTTTATGAACATCAGTCCATTTAAATGCAACCCCAGGGAGACAGGGAAGCACTGTCCCTACTCAGAAGATGGAGATTACTGAAAAAGAGGACAAATGATTTGCCCAAAGATACACAAGTTAGCAGCAGTAGGTGATACTGAAAGTCTGGGGATATTTAGAAAGCCTGATGTGAAATAAAAGAGAGAGAGAAAAAAAGAAGTGGTGATAGGCTAATTTCCAGGAAAAAATATTTTTGTCAGATTAATGATATCTCCACAATAAAAACAGAAACCACATTAGTTGGAAAACTTCACCAAATCTGGATAAAATGCAACTAATCTAATTTTTCTGATAATATATGTGCAATTTATTTTCTAAAAAGTAATTTCTAACAAATGTGGAATGTTCTTTCGTGTTCTAAAGTGCTTTTCCACCATCTATTATAGAATTAATTTAAGATTTATTCACTGCTAAAATATGCAGAAAGTCCTTAAAAAAAAGAGAAAGCATAGGAGTTCTTCAGAAATAAGTTTATCTTAGTACCAGTATTATCATTACTTTTAAACTGACAATCTTAAATTATTCCTACATATGACAAGCTGCAATTCCACACAAACCAACCCAAATCATAAGAGTTTTTGGTGTATTTCTTATGTCCTTTTCACATTTGAAAACACTGGGATGGCACTTCCCTGTTACCCTTTTAGTTTTGAATTACAGTGGCCCATTTTGTTTCAGCCAGATGGAGATGTAGCGACTTGCTGTGACCCAAACACACAGCAGAAGCACTTTGACCTTAAGAGGAAAGATTCAGCCAAGTGTTCAGCGAGGGGATCTAGTTATCTCTCCCTTTACGTGGGCACAGGAGGTTGTTTCCATTTGTTTCCCCTTTCGTTTAGATCCTGTGAAAGCAGCTGGCATTTATTGCTCCCATCCCGAAATTACTTTTGTTGGTGTGGAATGTATATCCTTGTAAGAGAGGTGGTAGATTCCCACCTTGGAAACATTGAAGGTTGGTTTGAAGGGGGCTCTAAGCAACCTGATCTACTAGAAGATGCATCTGGTCATTGCAGGGGGGAGGTTGGAGTAGACGATCTTCAAAAGTTCCTTCCAACCCAAACCACTCTACGATTCCATGATAAAACGTGATGCCAAAATACTACAGACTTACGAACAAACGGAAGTACAACACAATGAACAAGCATCCGGTTCTCTCCTAACATTTCCTGGAGTTTAAGTATCCCAAGGACCAAGGTACTGAAAAGCTACTGCAGAGATGGAGGACCAATGGTCAAGAGACACAACATGGTAAACAAGGGTCCTTCTTTTAGGGTTAAACACCTAAACTACGTGAACAATGGTATGTCATGCATTTGGGTCTCGATCTAATACAACTTCTACACATTGTTGAAACAAAACAGTAACAGGCAAGACATCATGGAATCTTGCACATCAAAATAAACAGCTTGTGATGGATTTTTAAATCAGCAGTTATTAGGAAAAAAGGCAAAGAGATAGGAAATGTTTGTTATCTTTCTCTGCATCTCCTAAGGGACTTTTATTCTTTTTTTTTTAAAATAGCATCAGAAGAGATTTGTAGAAAAAGATAGGGCTGTCTACCACCTACCAGCTTCCACTTCAAAATGAGTAAAATAAATCCCGCTGCCTAAAAGAAAAGCTTAGCGCATTTTGTTTGTGCCACAGCACTGTAAGAGATCGGAATTTATCTTAATTAAAAAAAAGACAGAAGCATATAATCTCATTATGATTACTTCTTCCAGTTACCTCAACTAGCAAGGACTGAGATTAAACTGGAATCCATGAGTGTGAAAGGGAATAATTTACTTCAACTCAGTATTTGTAAAAGCACATCTGGAGGAAGGAAGGGTCATTCCCATTGTGGGAGGAAGTTACGTACAGTTTCATGCTTGCTGTTCCATTTCAAATACTGGAGGGCTGTTATTTCTGCCAAAGCACACAGTATTCCAAGCCAACAACTGGTAGGAAAACACAATGTATTGGCAGAGCAAGGCCACCGACTGTGCAACATGGGAATATACTTTCACAAGTGGAAGAGAGTCAGCTATGGCCTAGAAATACATCTTATGATCATATAGTCAGCCACATGAAATAAAAAAATATAATTAAAACTGCTATTTGCATCTGCAATGTTTATTAATTTTAGTTTTTCATCAACGTTTTTAATTTTGACAAGAGAGAGGGAAGATCTCATGCTAAGTTTAGCAAAATTCTTGTTTATATTGTCTCATGGCTTCTAGGAAAGCCTCAGTTCCCCTTGCATTCCCTGGAACATCTGTTCTGAACATGTAAGCACTGGAGCAGTAAAAAACTGTACAAGAAATATCTAGCTATGTATTCTAGTTGACAAGGAAAATCTTCATCAAGAAGATTTGAACTGCAAAGAGCAATAGAACATTTCTGGAAGCTTCTGACCCTTTCGTATCAATCTGCATTGTGAACCCTTAGCAGGTATTAGCTTAAGAAATGCCATACATAGGAAGGTTTTGGGGTAAAGATGGAAGGTTGAATGATAAGACTTGATCTTCAAGGTAAGCATTTTATGGCAGTAATTGGTGACATGTTCCTAAGTAACTGCTAACAGTGTATGTTATTCCAGGTGGACAGAAATACTGACTTGATATAACATTTCTTGCTTAATGAATGGCCAAGATTTAAGTGACTGGCAGTTTAATGTCTCTCTCATTTCCTTCAGAGAATGTGAAGGAAAAGAAGTAACGTTTCAGTTTGCAAGGTGAAAAGCTGACACAGAGCTGTCAGACATTTCATTTCAGCTAATCCTCCCTAGGAAGCGCAACGTTGTGTGAGCTCTGAATTCCCTGTGAGTTTATCGATCTCACGTTTCCCAGATAAACAAGTGACATCAGCCCTGCAGACTTGTCGCCAGAAAGTAAAATGGCAGTTTCTAGTATCCAGATGCAGGTTGGTCGGTTTATTTGTTTAAAGCAAATGAGCACAAGATGCCGAAGGTCCCTCAGCAGATACAGAACACAACAGCTGCTGGGATGTAACCTCTTACCTTAGTCACTAGGAAGCCAAAGACAATCTCATGGAAGAGCTGTTTATAAATGCCAATTTTTGTACAATGAGTGCAGGTCACTTGGTGACGAAGTAGCCCACGCCATTTGTTTTAACTGCAGTTGACAACACTGCTTAATTGACTAGAGCTAATCCAGCATGATATACTTGCACATGAATAAGTGGAAGAAGCAGCTTCCTGAATATTTAAACGGACAATGTCAAGGCAGTCACAAATACTGTATTACATTAGCATGACTAATACAGTTTGTTATCTGGAATTACAGAAAAAAAAATTTCGTTGCTGGGTACAATACTTGCTGTAGCCTATTAGTACTTATTTAGCATCTCCTGTCTGCCCTCATTCTTAGAAATGCAGCTCATTTATCAGCAAAAGGTCTGTGCAGCCCAGATACTCAGTAAGCCAGGCCAGCCCAGAGCTGCTCTCATACATCATGGAACTTATTAGCCATGTACATTTCTTTCCCCGGGTTTCAAATGAGCTGGACCAATTTGTTACACAACTCACAGGTGGGAGTGAAAGGTATATAGAACAGTGTATTGCCAAATATATTTAGTTTAATTACAACAAGTAGGACACTACAATTACGAAAATATGGTGGATAACTAATTGCTCGGAGAACATGCCTTCAGACAGGAGCTGTTCTCCCAGTGCAAGAGCAAAGCATAAGAAGATGGACAACAAAATAAACACAAAAGCGTCTTAGGTGTAAATCCACACTTCCATTTAGGATGGGATGTATTTCTTTGAAAGGAACTGAGTCTAAAACCTTCAGACGCTACTTCATGCTGAAAACAGAATGAAAAAAAACTTGTCAGCGTTCTCTTGCTAACTTAAATTTCTTTGAAGAGCAGTTCATGGCATAACTGCTGAAAGACCTCTCTCTCTGTGGACACAACTGCAGAACAGTTTGTTGCTTCTATTATTTCCTTGATTCTAAAGCCTGCTGCAGGAACATTTTAACAGGAATTCAGAAAACAGCTTTTTAGACACTATTTTATTTACATCCTTACATCAGACAAAAAGGGCATTTTTTCTCAAATCATCTTTTTAAACTATGTTCTGCAAGACTTTTTTCACAATGTTTGATTTCATTAGCAACTTTTCCTAGGGAAAAGATTTACCCTTCTTCTTCTCAAACATTTTCTGATTGTTTGATTTCATTATGTTGCAATTTTTGTGAAGTTTGTTTCAAGTCAGTCTCTTAAGTGAGAGTTCTCCAGTTCAATATGGGAAGCATACTGTGCTCACAGGGGTGACATTCTTTTTGGTGGCTTCATATCCAGTTACTATTCATTTCTGCAAATGCCTTTTGACTTGTACTGTTTGTATTGTTTCCTGGTTCCGTCTCCATTCTATTCCTGTTGACTTTTTCAAATATGTTCTTTCATTATGCAGGAGAATTTGCTATGAGCCGCTTTTTCCTACTCTTGCTCTCAGTGAGCTGCATCTACTTTCCCAATCAATCCCCCCTTGTCTCTGGCATTGTCTGTACTGTCCTGCACTAATGCCACTGACTGTACCCTTAAGGCCAAATTCCATGACTTCCTTCACTGTCAGAAGGCCAGGAGCACCAGGCCTTTGTAGGACTTTCCAAAGGGGTCACAGACCACTAAATCTGCTGCATCTGAGCATGTCAACATAATCCCATGAGGCAGTCCAGCATGGTTTGTGTCTTTTTGCCACACCAGAGAGTCTCCAGGCCCTCACACACTGCTAGCACCAAAGACTCAGAGCTGGTCACTGAAATGGAAAAGCAGCTTGGAAAAGGTCCTCATCACCCCCTGAACAAACATGGCAGATATCGAAACCTCTAACCCCTGAGGATACTTCCAGAGGGGACAACACCACAACATCTTGGACTTCTTTACAGCTCATCTTACCATATTCACACCAATAAGCAGACTAGAACTTCAGGGCTGTCCTCTGGGAAGATCCCATGAGATAGGATTGAGTTGCCTTCCTCAGAGAAGACCATCACACTACCCTACTCATGGTGCCCATGTAGCATTGTACATCACTAGCTCCCCTCCCAGAACACCTGGCTGCCAGATCTACACCTGGCACTGGCACAGAGATGTGAGATCGAATACAGCTCCAGCTCCACAATTGCTCTCCTGCACAAGCCACACAGCACCAAGCTGGGTTCCTGTCCACTTCTGTGGATCCTGGTGGAACAGGCTTCATCGTGGGAAAAGGGAGTATTGTCTTAAAGTGGAGGGCTTCATTTCAAAAAAGCAGAGCCATTAGCTCTTTGCCTCTTTGTCTCCCTCAAATCTCTGTGCTCATTCTAGGGAAACATTTCTGACTCATGCTACACAAATACATACCGGGGCAACTGCGTAACAAAGCTTCATCCAACAGTGCTCTTCATGCAGGTGCCATGCACACAGATCCCCCAAAGTATTCCTAGATAGACCTACTCCTTTGGACGCTTCCTTGTTCAGTTCCATACAAAATACTAGGGTCTGTCTTCTGACAGATGCTCACTAATCTCCACACTGCTTTTGCCAAGTCATTTTGATTTATGTTAACATCAGAATCTCCGTACCCTGAAAATTAAAGTAAAAATTACATAGCTATCTCCTACTGACCACTTTACCAACTCATTTTGAGTGAAAAACTTGGGCTGGTTATTCCAAAGAAATACTATGATATGAAATTTTAGTGAAACTCAACTGGAACTTCTTGAAACTACTTCAAAAAGGCTCAAATCTAAAAGGTACACCTGAAAATAGTGAATTCCTTAGGAAAACTAAATCAGAGCATTATCACCTCTTGTAGATCCATATTTAGCATTCATGTTTTGTACCAGGTGAACACAAGACAAAACTTGCAGAAGAACTGAATGTCATTTGGTCCCTAATAAAGCTCAAGCCAATGCAACTGCTAAAGATTTCTTTCCAAATACTGTACTGTACTCCACTGTCTCAACACTGACATTATTTCCAATGATAATAAACATAATTCCAACTTACAATAAAACATAATTGATAACATAAAATAATGGCAAGTTACAATAAGACGGAATTAAAATTATTTTTCCCGTTAATGGGTACATCTTAACAAATGGATTATGAAACATAGACAGCAGAATTTATTCTATTTCTAACAGGCATAGGAGATACTTCTTGTGTTCCCTACGAAGGAGAAAAGGATGGAATTCTGGTAATTTGCATAGAATTATGAGCCTATACAATAGTAAAAAAAAAAAAGTGATATGCCGCGATGGAAAACATGCATGTTCTGTCACACATGAAAGACACTGGTCTGTTTTTCACGCCCTGGGAATGCACAGAAGGGTTCAACATCTCTGTGACGATCCCTAGTGTGATTAAAGTCCTAGCACTTCACCTGCCCTGCAGGGTAGGGAAACTTTGACAAGAAATATGTATTATTGAATGAAGTTTGTTCTCTAGGGCCCAAATTTCTCTACTAGACAGGTAATGGCACAGGGTGGTGTAACCAGGGAATGTAATTCTGAGTCTATCGGAGTGAAAATGGAAGTGATGTGTTATTCTTTTCATATAGACTAGAAATAAATAAAAGCAAATAGATTTTACTATCATAGGCTCAACGTTGTATTTGGCAATGTTTTTACTCTTGGCAGCAGTGAAGGCCAAGGTGACGGGGTCTGCATATTACCAATGCTCGCATGAAGCTGGCAGGAAGGGCTACCTAGATTACTTAATGATGTGTGCTTTGTAGTTAATGATCCATTCCTCAATTCTGTCTATTTAATACACAAAAAAAGAAGTTACTTTGTGAGGTGCATTTGTCATGAGGGGTGAGTGGTTTTGATACTTACTATTATAAAAACGTAGCATTAGATGTAAATACATACATATACAGTCTAAAATGTTTATTTTTCTCTTACTGAGCATAGTATTAATAAGACACAGAGCATTATGTTCATATACTGAACTTTTTTTATAACATATGCTGTCTTTGAAGTTACACAAAGATAATTTTGTGACATAATTAATGCACTTTGCCTTAGGTGTCCTAAAAAACGTATAAGTAGTGTAAGGTAGTACTGATTCCTTCATTATGGTAGTTAAGTTGCATTTACTGTGAAGAACAGAATATCCTTGTAATACTGGATTACAATTCTCAGATGACTGTTTCTTAATGAAATATTCTAGAATTTGCTTTACCTGACTTATCCCTTTGGTAACACCTATTACTGCTTCATCCACAAGCGGAGTTAAATACATAGTAAGTACATATATGTGTTTATGGTATTTACGATTACATATATATATAAATCTCTTTCCCTCCCCAATATATTATATAACAATATACAGGTGTATAAATTTCCCTAGAAGCCTATTGCTAACAGCTTTTTTTCAGGGTGTTGCAATTTCTCTCTACTATGAAAGAGAAGCTATTAAAAACAAAAAAAGGCTATTGAATCTCATGGTGGAAGACATGCCAATTTTCAAAAAGAAAAGGTTTTAAGACCAACAAACTGCTGAAGTTCTTCCCATAAGGCCTTTTCTCCTATTCTTACAAACAGAATGTTACAAAACTGCTTTCACCTTTGCAGGAAGAGACCAGAATTGGTCTTGAGGATAGTAAGTTTGTTGGCCACCACCAACCAAAGCAAAATAGTGCCCCAAAGGGAAAGAAATCACCCAGGCTCAAACCTACAGGAATTCAGCCTGCTGTTTCCCAGGTAAATCAAAGGCTCAGCTCATTACAGTTGATGTCCACACACATAAAAATGCACACGCGCTCACACACATGCTTTGAATTTCTGTGTGTTTCTTATGCAGTGTCATTGTGAGAGACTAAATGATTTTCCCTTTAAAAGATAATAATTACAACCTCCTTATAGGGCTAAGCATCCTAGAGACACAAAGACTTGTCCTCAGTTCGAAGTACCCTTACGTATCGTTATAGTTCTGTGTAAGTTTTTATGCAGTGTTTAATACAATGTAAATTTTGTATTGTATAAGTAAGGCAAAAGGTGAAAGATGTAGGTAGTGCAGCAAGATATTGCCAATAGGTATTAACTGAAATGTAACTCTTAACATACTTAACTATTAAATGTTCTGGTCAGTGTCTTAAAACATTTTTCTTGTTTTGGAATAGCTACAATTTAACAAAATGGAAGACAGACTGTTAACAGGGTTATCACCAGGGTAAGAAACAAGACTGCAAGTCAGGAGAGTAGGGTTTAACTCTTGGATGCGCTACCAAGTTGCTAGTGAGGATGACCAGCTAATTATCCTTGCAATAAAGAATGAGAAGTCCTAAAGTCAGGGAAATGCCCAGGTATAGTGACCGCCACTGCTGCAGCAGAAAGGAAAGGAAACCAAACCGAAACCAAACCAAAACCAAACCAACAATAGGAAAAAGATAAGTTGACAGTTTATAATTGTGTTACTGAATTGAGACAAAAAACAGATGGAAGCCCTTAGCTGAACCATAAATTTAATTCCATTACTTGAATTTTCCGGTTCATTAGGACATCAGAGCACCCCATCTAACTGAATACTGGATTTCTTGGAAAATTTTCCCTTGTGTTAGAAGAAACCAGGGGAACCCAAAACTTCATTCAACATCTTTACTTGTATGATTTGGGTGATTTTCTGTCAATTTTAATCCTCAGAAATGCTTGAGTAAAGCAGGAATGGGTATTTTGGTATATTGTTCTCAAATAATGCTTGCTAATTGTTTGCTATATCTACAAATATATATTTTCATTTTATTTGCTAATATAAATTATTATGATAGCAAATGTTTTCTTATAAGGGAGAAATGAGGACTTGTTCCCAGCTTTTCTCTACCTACTTATTTAAGCAGAAGATTAACAAAATCTCATTCATACGCCAATTAGCATATATTTAGCAGAGGCAATTTTACACAGCTCACAGCTTGTGTCCAAAGATCAATCTTCACTTATTTTGGAAAGAATGCCAACTAGCCTTAGCAATTTAAGTCATCCTTACACTACACAGATTTTTGCATTCTATTTGGCTCACAGAACATTGATGGTGATCTTTATTACTATAATAGTCTTTCAGAAAAAAACCACATTTTTCCCTGGGCTCTGCAGTAATAGTTTCAGGTAGCATTTGTTATCATTATAAAGTTCTTGTGTTTTAGGAGAATTACCACCTCCTATAACAGATCCTGTAGGATTGGATTTATGCAGAACTCACAATGAAAAATAAAACCCAAACCAAACACACAACTTTCTTGTCTCAGGTTATACATTTTACTTCACCAAGGTGCAAAATTCAGCAAAACACAGCTACAGTCCCTCAAAGACCACCTGACACATTAGTATTTGTATGAATGACTATGCAAAGAAACAGAAGCAACTTGACATTTCATCCACATCTAACATAAAATATTAAACAGCACAACCAGGTCTTCTTCCACTTAGACACGCTACAGTTTTAATCTATTTTTATTTTCCAGTCTGTCACAAAGCAGTACATTTCCCAGAAAACCTTGTTCTTCCAATGAACAGTGTGAAGTGCCTATTATCCTAGCAGGACTCCACCTTTTGAGGATGAACACATGAGGTTTTTTTTACCAGGTTCACGGTAAAGGGTACTTGTAAGGGAGTTAGTAGTACTGGCTCTGTACTTTACTCTCTAATTACAATCAATTTTTGAGACAGTTTTTCCCTGGCAGGTAGGGAATGACTTTAGCGCGGAATTCTTGAAAGAATAAATTGCCTCAGCAAATATACCATGCGCGCATGTGTAAATAAGTTCAAATTTCACTTACCTAACAATCATACTTTGCATCACTGGATTCACCTCTCTCGGGAAGCTCTTCCTGCAACGCTCCTGATACCTTCTCTCAGTTGGCATGTTGGCAATACTCCTTTCAGTGAAAGGGCACTGGTAAAAAAAGAAAAGAAAAAGTAGTATTACATTATTTGTCTTTCCACAACTCTTCAGATAAATCAAATGTTAAACATTATTTTTGTAAAGTCTGCAATCTCAAAGCTTCAGGGATGCAGCAGAGATCAAGTTCTGCTTCTGTCTGTCAATATCCTTTGCCTAATACAGCACCTGAAGCCAGCTCAGGCTCCACTGAAACTGTTTTTATTGCTCCCTAAATATAGTTTTAATAACCTGTTTTTTAAATTACAATTGCCCACTGGCCTGCCTGCTGGTAGTGAAAATCTTCAATCCATTATTCAGAACAGAATCATGCAAGCATTATTATTAACAAGGGAGAAGTTAGCTAATGACTGGCAGCTTAAAGAATAGTGGAACTGTTAATATTTGAGGCCATCCTCCCTGCTTCTGTCTATCACAAGTACTAGAAACATTTAAATTAAATACTTGATGTGACTAAAACACATTGTGGATGATACAATGAACTACAGCTACTGCTGGTTGAATGCATCTATCATTTCTAAAGTTAGGCTTAAGACCACTCTCTGAATTTTGCCCTGAATTGCACCTCGGTAATTCCACTGCTATGAAAGGAGATATATTAGGGGAATATTTCATCCTTGCAAAGTATTTTTGCTAAGCTTTTTGAAAAATCAATTCAATTCCAATAATTTTTTAAAACTTTTTAAAGACAGTCAATTTATAGAAGAACTATTGTAGAAAGAAGCACTGCTGGTTTAATAAGACAGTTAGACAAAGTAATGTGAAATGGATTATTGTAAAAGATTTTTCCTCAAATACAAAAGATTTAGTTCAAAGGAGATTGAATTATAATGAATCCACCAGAACCAAAGTATTAAAACTCTCTTTTTTCCCCAGAGGGGAAAACACCTCTGCACTCATAGCATTTCAAATTAATAGTCCTAATTTAGTAAGGAAGTGTTGCAGAAATTTCTTCACCTTGAAATGTATAGGGTATGTGGATTCAATGTTCAACAGCCATTCCTGGGTTGAACCTATTACATGATTATTCTGGAGTTTTAAGACACAAGATATAACACTTCAATTTATTCTTGCCATTCTTTTTTTTTCTCCCCTCTGCTATGAAAAGCCAATCAGAATACCAATATAGAAAGCATATTTCAAATTTAAAAATGTTGTTCAGTATTCACAAGACTCCCAAATACAACCGTATCCAAGTGTGCTTGCTGTCAATATGTATTAACTACAAAATTGATAGAAGACTAGAGTTGACCCATAAATTGTCAGAGCTTGTGATCTTTGTCAATTCAACAGAGTGACAGGCTAAATCGTGTAAATAACTACATCCTCCACCATTAAAAAAGACGATCATTTCAGGAGAGTTGAAGCAAAGCTGTTTTATTTTCTCATAGAAAAAAAACCCCAAAGTTCTCTTTGGTCAACCAAAGCTTTGCTTAGTCTGTGGTGGTTTTTTTTTTTCAAATTAAAAAAAAGTTAAACACTTTTAAAACAAGCTTTGAAATTTATTTCCAGCTTTTTTTCAAAGGGAACATTTACCAATCTGATTCAAATTCACATTTTGTTTGGTTGGTTTTTTTCGCATGACTTTACTTTGGTGAAAACTTTTCAGACAAAACAAAAATTGCCTTGTTTTTCCTTCTAGTTGTCCTCTCAAAGAATATTCTATTTAGGATTACTTAACTTCGAATTCACATTGCAGAATAACACACACAATACAAGCAGTAGTCTTAATAACCAGCAACTAGGAGGTTGGTCAAGGACCAGCCATTGAAATGAAACCTTCAAAAGAAGTTCTTAAGTTACCATGGTTCTGAATTAACTTGCACCAAATGTGAAAATGGATCTTTATGACTTCTTAATAAAGTCTTTAGCACTTCCATGAAAACGCTGAACTCGCCTGCTATGTAAACCGAGTATCTAGAACACACAATACTCTTTTCAAAAATCTTGTAACAGAAATTCTGGTTTTGAAATAGGACCGTTTCCTTTGCAAACATGCCAAAGACACCAAAAGCCTCCAGTCTCTAAGGTCACCTTTTACTAGAAGACAGAAATCTCATTTTAGAAGAGAACTTTTCTAATTAAATGCTAGACTTTCTGGGCTTTCTTCTAGACAATGACTTAACAGCTTCCCAGCTTGAACACCCTCAAGATTGTTCCCTCTGAGTTTCCAGGGAAGTCTTGTTCTTCCCGTCATTTCAGAAGCCTGATCTTGTGCTTGTTCCTAAATTTGTGCAGGCCCCCTGCTTCTTTTAGAAATCTCTCAGTCTGCAACTCTGCCACAAGCTCCTTCCTTGCCTGGACTTCCCTGTATTTCTGGGGATTTTCCCACCTGAATGTGCTCAGCTGCTCTGAGCAACATCTCTCACTCCCCAGAGCTTTCCACCTGCCCTGGTGCACCAGGGCAAGATAATCAGACAACCTCCTTCCCACTGACGAGCTGCTCCTTCCCAGCACCCTCTCATGTATGTCCTGAGCCAACTAATCTAACAGTTTTATAACTTATCATGCCCTGCAGTATCAGAAGCCTGAATCGACTGTCTCAATTGGAAAGCTTTGCTTCTAACCTCCCCACTTACATTATTATACTTGCGGCTGTTCTGTAACACCCCCAGTAATCTTTGATCAAAGATAGTATGTGCTGATCTGCCATTTATTACCTGCTAAATTCTCACTTCTCTTTGGTTGCCAGCTGGTAGTTTCATGGAATTGTGCGCAGATTACCTGGCTATGTTTATGTATTGCAACTTCAGCAGCAGCAGGAGCATTCCTGCAGTTTCCACATATGTTAGCAGTGGCAGAGAGAGTGGAAGATTTTTTCTTTGGCTTCCTGGACAAGCTTAAAATCTGACCTGGAAAGGACTGAACGCTAGAAGTCTATGAAGTACTTGGTGGCTATTTTGAGACATTTCTGTAGAGGAGGCTCCCTCGAAAAAGCTGAAAATGCTCTTCTAGATAGCTCAAAAAAGCACAAAACCAAAAATCTGTAGGTCCTCCTATTACTATATGAAAAAAGTTGTAAAGTTTTATCTACTATTTGTTAATGTAAACTACACATATTGTTGAACAAGCTGTTGCATTTTCTGAAACGTCTGGAGTACTTTAGGATTCTAGGCTGTTTCCAAAAGACAGAATTTTAGGAGCAGATAAGTCCAGTTAACAGAAACCAGAAATTCACAATTCTCTTATGGATTGAGAAGTATAACATATAGCTTCTACGAGTTATATTTATGGGCCTCAAGTTGACCTTTTATTCCAAATGGCAAGTTTGAAAAATTTAGACCAATGAAGATAATTATTGATCCATCACCTTACGACCCTTGGAAAAGACATATGTGATTTTGGACTTGTTCAAGTAGTTTCAAAGTACATGACCCTGAGAGATGCTGAGTACCCAAGGATTACAAATTGACCATTTGCTCTAGCTAATATCCTCAGTACAACCCTTTTGATTTCTTCTGGTTACTCCATTATTTTTTTTAACTTGTTCTATTCCAAGCTTGTAACAGGCTTACACTATCACATGCTAAATATATCATTACATATTTTTTATAAGAAAAAGCTTCCTCAAGTGGCTTCTGCTTTGACCTACAGTAATCTCATGTAATTTTTCTGTTCTCCATTAAATTTAATGGAAATCACAGTACCGTAGTTAATCACTCTTTTTATATCAATATGGAAAGCAGACAGATGCTGGTTTGCTTTCAGCTATTTTATGGGCTGGGTTGTGTCATAGGTGTTTTGACTAATCCCATGTAATTTTGGTGGTTTATTAATATGACAGTGTTTAGTATTGCCTCTCCCACTCTCCCAGTGTACCTCAGCCTCTTTGCTTCAAATTATAAGATATACTGTAGCTCAATATCCATAACACATGAGCTCAACCTTGACATGATGACAGCGCTGCACAGAGCCCTATGGTTGATAGGATGCTAAGAAGTGGTTTTCTTCTTCCTTCCCATGGGGCACTTTCCCATCTCAGCATGCAACCAACTGCTGACAAGACGGTTTATATGTACTGACACCAAGCACAGCTAGCTACCCAAAAGAAAATTAAATTTCACACTGAGAAAGGACCCACTATCAGTTAAGCTTGCAATGAGCTGTAACTGTGCCAAGTACCATCATTAAGAGCCAATTTTTGTTTTTTATTGCGGTTCAATACAAGAGATTCCTTCTCTAAGCAATGCGTGCCCCTGAAGAAAAGATTAGGATTACACAATGCAGCTAGTAATTTCCAGTTTTCTCATGTAGAGCCATAAACTTCAGAGCAAAGACATCCAACTGCTTGGGGAGGGAAGAAGGTAAAATGGTGATAAGAATAAAAAAGCCAGTGGTAACCCGGTAAATCAAGCAATTGCTGTTGAATAAGTGCAATCTGAACAACTGAAGAAAATTCGAGGGCTAAATAGGACTTGCGGGCCAGAACACAGCAACAAAGAGGAATGCCATCTCACAGGAATGTCTCACATTTCAGAATGTATTTTTATTCCTTGTTTCTAGAGTCAAACTTCTCAAACACCTTCTTGAAAACAGGTCTTTTCCCGATTGAAACATTAGCCTTTTTAATTCATGAAGGTGTGAAGAGGTACCACAGATTGTGCAAGACAAACTTCAAATATCTTTCCATCTCATTCAGAATGATTTGGTATAAAAAACATCTTCTGCTTTGAATCTGATGACAAGCAGAAAATAAACAAGAGACTCCCTCCTCCTGGGCTATTGCCCCAGCTGCACTGAGACAGAGGTTTTGTTCTAACAAGTATATCAGCATATTTAGTTGGAAGCGAACCTCCTCAAACCAAATCCGATTTAAAGCCTTCCAACTAAAGTGATAATTTTTTGGTTTATTCTCAATTTCCTTTTCCAGATTTTTGAAAGTAAAAAGAGATGAAGAATTCACAAATTCTACAGAATTACATTTTTCAGTGATGTGACACAAAACAGCATTTGCAGTTGACACTTAACAAAAACATTTATTTAATTTCAAAATTCTTTCAAAATGATGCTATGCCATTTTTTCCTTTTGACATTTCAAAAATGGTGCAGAAATTTTCCAATACAAATTCTAGCATTTGCTGTATGAAAATTCTATACGGGAAAACTCCTGTTTCACAAAAAATATGCATCTTTTAAGAAGTTTCACATGGACTGTTTTTTGTGAAGACATTCTGGTTCTACTGCCACCAGCATTGAAACCCTTAGAAAATGTAGCCAGAACCCTGAATTCCACCATATTGAGCTTGTCTAAACTGCATTTTAAAATTTATTTCATTATACTGGCGCAAACACTTCTGTGCACCCATTTAAATGATTTTAAATTTGATTTATATTGATTTAGTAGGAACCAAGTCCTTCTCAACTTAAGGGAAGTCAATACAGGACAGGTTTAATTCACTTGATGGCTCCCTGAACAAGAGTTTAATAAAATCAATTTAGCACCCAAACTTGATTAATCAGTGCAATCTCACAAGTAGCCAAGCCATCAGAAGTAGAGGAAGTGGCACTATTTTATCATCTGAAAACATACTGGCAGAAAAAAGAAAGCTGATAAAAGAGATGAGGCTACTACAAGATGCAATTGCACACAGGAATCCTGTGCTATGACACACCAAAAGCCAATCAGTAATTTCTATCCTCAGATGTCTACCTGGATCAGCTCTGGGAGTCTAAAGTTATCCACTCAAAGGAAAATGCTGTATATGTAATTAGACCATGATTAACAAAGCTTTGTATGATTTTGCTAAAAATAAAAGAGTGAATAGAAATTCAAAACTGCGCAAAGGGGTGGTATGAAAGAACCAATGGAAAGACATGGAACTCCAAAATACTGCCACTCTGAATTTAACACTCTTGCTCAGACCCAGGAGTTCCCTGATTATAAACCAAAATCAAATCATCAGGAAAAACATAATGCAGTCCACTAATATACTTTAAAATGATACAATAGGCAATAATGTTTGATTCAACACAACTGCTGGTAAGTTGATGGTTGAGCCCTTGGCTGTGGTTTTCTCTTAT
This sequence comes from Limosa lapponica baueri, assembly GCA_002844005.1. NCBI lineage: Eukaryota > Metazoa > Chordata > Aves > Charadriiformes > Scolopacidae > Limosa > Limosa lapponica. The sequence continues at coordinate 478,815 of KZ505987.1, forward strand.
AAAACAATGCTGCCAAGAGAATGCGTAACAGATGCTAAATACGCACATGTCTCACACACTGCTTGAATTTGTTCATCACTGACTTCCTTTGGGATAAAAGAGAAATTGTCAAAATGATAATGATGGTGTAAACATTTTGGCTACTTCAAGCATTTTCTGAATGCCAGATAAATTCAGAATAATTTTTAGCAGTAGGCTTGCCAGAACATCAGCTGAAGCCTTCATTATAGCTATTCATATCCCTATAATAAAGGTTGCATCAGCAATTCCATTATAAATGCTCTTTCAGAGTGTTTGATAATTTGGCTGCAAAAAGTATTTTTGGCTGAAACTTGGCGTATAAGTTGTCTTAGATATAATTTTTAAAGTTAGTTTTAAATTGTTCAGCTGTTTTCTGCATAAAGATGGAAGAAACAAAGATGGTTTAGCTGGTTTAAATCGTTCTTTTTTTTTCCTACATAAAAAAGGACAGAGTTTTTTCTTTTGAAGTACAAATTATGCTAAAGAAAAGAAAAACCAGGACCCACATAAAATCTAGTGCATATTTACACTTAGATGTATGTTAATTACATGTGCCCTGGTTAACTGTGGCACGATCGGATTGTCAAAGATTAAATGCTTAGATTTCCCTCTCCGAAATCCCAGAGTTTAGTGTAGTATACTGGCAGGGTCACCTAAATTAGTACAAGAAAGCCAGGAACAGGACAGACTATACTGTGGATAAAGGGTTGCATAGTCAGTCTTTGGAAAAAAAATAATAATGAACGCTTCATAGAAAATTTTCCCATGCTGGGTTCATTTTACCAGTCTTCTTACTCCCTCTTACTCTGGCTAGGGAAGAAGGAAATCTCCTAAAAATTTGGATTATTTTGTTTTCCTAGGATGATTATTTAGACTGAGAGAACAATTTGGAAATATTTATTTTCCCTCTGTTGTGTAACCTCATACACAGAAGTAGTTCAGGGTTACTAGTCCCTTGATGGGTAGGTATGATACCCAGCTCCCTTGCTAACAATCCTGCATTTCATTGGACTTGTCTGACATCTTTACTGGCAGGTAAATCATCCTGTCTTTCCCAGGATGGCTGATATAACTGCATCTCCCAGGCAGGGATGTATTTCCCCCTGTCACAATTATAATCTCTGGAGATCTGCAAGGAGTGGGAGAAACTCTAGTCTACACAGTGAAAATGAAAATACATTATATGGTAGTGGAAAATGATACCAACTTCACGTATGATGTATTCAAGTTTGGATATGCTAAGCTTTCAATGACTACAGTTATCATCAGCAGAGGCATTACTACTGGAAAAGGGAGAAGAAAACTTTTTCACAAAGTTAAATGAATCTGGGTGAAATTCACTTTTACAAAACATGCGTGTTAAAGCCTTGCAAGTACTGGAGAATGAACATCTGTTCACAGGAGACAATAAATTCTGTAAAGAAATTAACCTTTAAGTTCTTTGCTAGCAAAGATTTGTGTTTAGTCATACATACAGTTACTATCACAGGGCAAGGGCTCCGTTTGCACATTTTGGATACGCACAGAGCGCAGACCTTTCCTTATTGTCCTCAAGAAACTGCTGCCTCCCAGTTCTGTACAGAAAGTCACCAGGGTAAGAATTACAGCACATGATTTGACCATTCTTTTCTAAGATGTATTAAATCACTTTCAATTACCAAAAAAAAGCAAGCTACTTGGACAGATGGCTTCAAAGCACTATCCTTCATGGTTCATTACCAGAATCTTGTAAACAGGAACAGGCTTTTCTTACCTGCCTGTGAAGATGTCGCTGAATGTCTTACTTCTGGAAACACTGACTATAAATATGATAGTGCTATTTTGTGACACACAACTTCCAGAAACTGTTTAGCTTTTAGCAAATTAGCTAAGGTGAGATCATTTTGAAGTTAGATCTGGCTAGAGAATTTTTATACTATCGCATTTCTAAATATAAATCTGCCTTTCCACAGTGATAATGCGTTCTAGATACCTTGCCACAGAAAAAAGAAATGTACCACTATGCCACTGGAACCACTCAGGATTTTCTCTAAGCAAATGGCAGAAGAACTTACATTTCCACACGTGACCTGAAGTTCTCACGATTCAGTTCTCAGTTCATCTGCAATAACAACAGCTACACTGGGCCTTGGAAACAGCACACTTTTTGGCTAGAGCTTGATGTTGTAATCAGAATGGATGCTAGTGTATACTATCTTTTCTTTCTATATTTGTATTAGCAGATTAAATATGCTTACAAGAAAAATTGAAAGTGGAAGTACCCAACATTAATGATACACAACCACTCTTGTCAGTATTTCCAATGTGTGTTTGCAATGGCTAAACACTTTAAGTTTTAGAGAATTTTTTTTCTCACAACAGGTCTGAAAAGTAAAAGAAATTTCAAGTCAGATGCTTGACTCCCAGTTTTGTAGCAGGCTTCTTGGAGAAAGTGGATGAGGATGGGGAAAGAAAAGAATCGGTTTGAAGTACCTGATTGACTTTTAGCTACCTGCCTCGGATAAACTGCTGTATAGGACTGACATTTTGCTCTGAAGAGTACAAAAGTTGCTATGAATCTTCCTCAGATGAAATATTCTAAGAACTCTCAACCAGCAGAAACTTTTCCTGAGTAAATAAGTACAAGGCAGGACAATGAAAAGCTAAAACTGCCTATCATTACAATTTTTTGCTATTCATGGGATTTTTATTTTTTTTATAAACAGAACTATAAATGCGTAAGTATTGTAGGTGGTATTACAGAAATGGATAATTAAGAATTTTAATTGAAAAGATTAATTTTTACATTAAATCTGATTTTTAAACTTAATTCATAGTATGGCACCCAAGCGCTGCACTCATAAACCTCACATAGAAGCCTAACATTTGTAAGATTGTGGCTGGAACTCAGAAATGTCAAAGTTTTGAGGAAAGAATTTTTTTTACAGTATATATATTTCAAATCCTTAAAAAATAAGGTATCTGTGTAAGACAGATGCAAAAGTTTGAGGTTTTTTTACATAATTCATATCAGCAGAGTTTTCTTGCTTTCTTAAAATTCAAAAGACTCTGTTTCCTTTAATGCTTTTATCCACGCCAGTATTGTAACCCTTCTACAGGAAAACAGATATCCATTAAATAAAATGACGTTGCCATGCAACTCTAAACCAAAACACACACAAAAAGCAACAAAAAGGCAGTGTTGTGGTGAAAAAACACAAGCAGAGGGTTGGAGGATTTTTGTTTTACTTTTTATAATCCACAAGTTTTCCAGGTAAAAAAAATGCACAGGCTGGCAACATACATTCATTATCCACTGGGCAACAGTAACAACCACGGGGAAAGCACTTCTTAGTATTCTGTGATCATTTCTCCTACCAACAGCAAGTGAATACTCTCGCAAGGTCCTATATGTCTCAAGGTCTGCCCTGGCCAAAGTGCACTGGAAGGCAATGGCAGCCCTCAGCCCTACAGCCCTCAGCACAGACCCTACTGTGATATTCAGAATCTGACCAACACGACTGACATTATCGCAGCCGTGTGCTCTCCTCTGGTGCGGCAAACCAGAAAACCTTCAGCAGTCCAAATGAAGGTGCTGCAGCATTTAACACAGAAATAAGTAATTGTTGCAATAGCCAACATTATTTATCTGGAACATGATTTAATTTTAGTATTCTCTCTAAATTACTGGTACTTCTCAAAACTAACATATTGGTATTTTACTGATAACGTACGACTGAATTACGGACATCTTCATGATGAACGCTCATTGTTTTAGCAGCTGGTAGACATGGAACAGCTGGGGATTAGGTACTAAAAAAACATGGGGAGCTGCTTGCAATTTGTGTGTTTCGCTGATTAAATAAATGTTTAAGGTGACAGCAGTGAAAGAGTTAACAAGGGTTTATTTGAGAAAAAAATATAATTTTAACTGTAATTCAGTATAGTAAACAGAAATGAAGAGGAGGATGATCCTGTATGATCAAAGAATGTATTAGTAGCAGGGAGATGGTAAACACAGTAAAGGGATGGAAAGGAAGGACCTCTTCTGTGGCAAATACATCAAAATACATCAGGTTTTACCCTAAGCAGTACAACATGCTGCCATCCTGGAAAAAATTACAACTACATTTTTGATTTCTGTATTTGAGTCTAGCATGTAAAGTCAAAACTCTTGTTCAAAGTTATGTCCAGTTTTGGGCCCCTCATTAGAAGAAAGACATTGAGGTGCTGGAGCGTGTCCAGAGAAGGGCAATGAATCTGGTGAGGGGTCTGGAGCACAAGTCTTATGAGGAGAGGCTGAGGGAGCTGGGGTTATTCAGTCTAGAGAAAAGGAGACTGAGGGGAGACCTTACTGCTCTCTACAACTACCTGAAAGGAGGCTGTAGAGCGGTGGGGGTTGTTCTCTTCTCCCAAGTAACAGGTGACAGGACTAGAGGAAATGGCCCCAAGCTGCGCCAGGGGAGGTTCAGATTGCGTATTAGGAAAAATTTTTACACTGAAAGGGTTACTAAACATTGGAACAGGCTGCCCAGGGAAGTGGCTGAGTCACCATCCTTGGTGGTATTTAAGGGACGGGTAGACATGGAGCTTAGAGATATGATTTAGTGATGGTTTTTGTCAGTGTTAGGTTGACGGTTGGACTAGATGATCTGAAAGGTCCCTTCCAACCTAGACAATTCTATGATTCTATGATTCTCCTCTTCCTGTGCCCTTCTTCCAGCCACACCTATCCACAGATGCAAAATACCTGAACTAATTAATTCTGCTTTTAATCAAGTTCTTCTTCCAGCTTTGTTGGCTAGTAACACATGGCGGCACTACATTTTGTTTACTAAATATTGCTGCACACAACTCTAAACAGCCACAGACAGCTTCAGAGACCTCTCTTAATGTTCAGTTTAAGCATCAGACTGCACAGTACATTACGAAGTTTTAATTTCCCAGCTTCTGAATAGGTATCACTATAATCTACAGACAGCTCAGCTGACTACCCTAGGCTTACTCAAATAGGTAGTCTCAAAAAGACTACCAAGCATCAAGAAGGGTGACAGAACCTAGCCCCTTCTGACTGTGCCAGCATCAGGCAAGTCACTGCAAAGTCCAGAGGAAAAGCTCAAAGGTTGTGCCTTTCAAGTTGTTTGCTGTGAAAAACATGCCCTGGGAACAGCATGTGGGCTCTTGTGTGGAAAAAAGATCAGTTTTTCCTGAAAACATGTAGTTTTCTGGTTTTCATGAAAGGCTGATTTTTTAAACTAAGATGGGATGACGTAGAGCGTTACAGAAACCCACTTGCATTTCTGGGTCGGGATCTCAAAAGCAAACATTGCTGGACTGTGGGGACAGACACCCATGATATTTTTGCTAGACAGAAGGGAGAGAGATTATTTACAGTGCATTGCCTGAGGTACAGGCTGGATACAGAGCCTGACCCACAGAGAATCCCTAAGCAGCACTATATTGGCCCCCCTCCCTTATAACATTCTGACCACAAATACTTGTGGATTTTTCAGAAAAAATCAAAGCATTTTCTTCATGAAAAGAGGAAATTCTTTTCATTGTATAAAATATTTATAGGCCCAAATCCTTCATTCTTACATTTTATACTCCAGAAAAATTCCCGTTTTGTATAATTAAGTCAGTACAATGCCACTTTCCCAAGAAAGCTTTTTGCTTATGCAAGTGAAGTAACACAGTTGCAGCTCCAAAACCCAACTGCCAGTAACACAAGAGCAGTGCTAGGAAAAGCATAGCTGAGTTGTGGGAGTCTTCTCCCATCCTAAGTAACTGTGGAAACTAAAATCTTGTATGAATAAAGACCAAACCTCCCCTGCTATAAACACCTACCCTTTGCAGGGCTGTGTTGTTAGAAAATTCGACTGTCACTGTTTAGGCTATTGCTTCAGTTACCTTCTGCTGTGACCTGCATTATGATCTGTGTTTGTTTTCATTTGAATGGAGGGCAGCAGAATATATGGATGAAAATTAAATTGGGAGCTTGCCAAGAATTGAGTATTTTTCATGTTCTTCTTCCCCTTTTTGGGCTATAAAACAGAGTGGTAGGGACAGGACCACCAGACTCATTTTTACATGTGATCTACAGTGTATCTGAACACCTGTCTGCAGAAGGTGGAAAGCCAGTTTATTATTCTGTTGCACCACCTAACCCCCCAATGTGATGTCAACGAAAACATCACAAAACCATTCTACTGAAATAGGGATCATTTTTGTAAAAACAGTATTGCTTGTATCAAAGTGTAGAATACTGATGCTTAAAAGACCAAATAAGAACAGGAACCACACAGCTGCTTTTATAGAAAAATTCCGTTTTTTTAGGAACTGCTTCTTAAAGGAACAATAATCGGGTTGCTTTTCTGGTTGTTTTAAAAGGATCACTTTCTCCTTCCAACCCTTCTATCTACCAGATAAATCCTCTTGGCTCCTTCACAGTGCTGAGCCCAGAGACAGAGGATAATGGGGATCGCACTCAATCACTCACGGCAGGGACTCCCTCATCCCTTTTTCTTCGGAGGGATTGGAAGGATGGCCAGTGAATCTGCTGCTAATTTAGAAAGATTAACCACTCCTTAAAAGAAGCAGCAGCTAAATCACATATAAAGAAGCAGCCTACACACTTCTGTTCTCAAGTGTGAGCTTTCCTGCTTGTGCTCATCTTCTGGCCCTTGTACTGTATGTAGCGAGGCCTGTACTAAAAGAAATAACAACTTTTCTGTAGAACTCTACTGACTAAAATTACGCCAGATATAGCAATAAGAATACTGGAAGTTACCCACTGCGTATATTTCTCATTGGTTTTGTGCTAAACCCATACTGCATGGAGGTAAATGTCTTAAAATCCATATATCATTTAAACCAAAAGCAACTTCAAATTCTAGCTGGAGTGACCACCACAGGAATTTTGCTAACAAATCTCGTCATCAGATAAAAAAAAAAAGAGCTTTAAAACAATGACACATTTAAACAGAGTGTGAAGAAAGTCAAACATTAGCAGTTAATCTTCAATAGTGAATTGTCCAGAGGCACTAAACTAAGTATCACACACAAACAGCGTCAATATGAAGCATGCAGTGCTTGTGTTTACTTTTTAAACACTCTTAAGACACTACTAAAGATACAATTTGTCTTCACAAAAACACAGCTTACTCACCCTCCCTCAAAAAGTAGACTGAATCCTTCTAGAAGGACTTTCTTCTAGAAACCTACAATAGGAATAGTTAGGAAAACATCTTGCCAGAGTAATCACTTCGCCACATCACAAATTTGGTTCCCCGTTATTTGTCTGACAGAGTACCTTTGACCACGGCTGCTCTGTTTTTTCCAATAATCACCTGGAGCCCAATACAAGCATTTTAAGCAGAGGACACTTATGCAACATTTGTGCCATTTAAGGGGACTGATTCCTAATTGGTTTCCTTCATACAGAAACACGACACTGATAAATGCAGTCATACTCTTACCGTTTACTCCTCAGAGACACAATTTAAGGCCAGGCTCCCATTGCACTAGGTGCTGAAGAACACAGCCAAAAAAATCATCAATCCTATTCATTTCCTTAAGTGTTAAATTCACTGCAGCCAGGCTCTGAGTTCACTTTTAATATATTTATTCTGCCTTCATGCCGTTAATGCAAATGTGAATCACAGCTTCTTGTATGCATATAATCTTTAGCTTAATCCTGCTTGTCTCTCAAAAAGAAAATCTGAGAATGTAGATATGGGCTAAAAATTTCCTTAAAAACTCTGCACATCCCCCCATCAAGAAAATTCTCCTCAAAGGCTTCTGAGTGGGCCCCCGCAGAGCAGAGTGTGGCATATGTTATTGTGAGAAGTGGGAAGGTGACAGATGTTGAAGACATTTCTGAACAACACAATTGGGTCCATAGATAGATACAACCGTATCTGATTAGGTAGACAGCTCCATTCATCTATTTGTACAACAGCCAGGAGGTCTCTAATTGTTTTGCAGATCACTTAGCAATTAATGATGCTGTTGCCCTTGGACGGATCATGCTACAGATCAATATTTTCTGGCAAAGTCAAAGCACTGAGTAGACATCATGATGCTGAAGTTACTCTATTAATAGAGCCCACAAGGAAGGGTTGGGGTGGGAAACTTCTTGGACAGGAACTTATTTCTGTCACAAACAAATATTTCTATTGTTTAAGTGAGTCAGACAAACCTGAATCGGAAATAAAATAAATAACAGAAAAGATATCAACCTTTCCTTGAACTGACAATAACTATTACTGTATGTTATTTCATGTAAGCACTACCTGAAGTGTATCATACTTTATTTTGCAAGTTTGCATGTCAAATAACCCCAACACTTTACAAGTTCCATTTCACAAAAATAAGCCAACATAAAGTTTTGCACCAAATCAGAGGCAAGGTTGGAAAAAGGAAAGGCTTCTGAACAGACTAATGAGTGAACAGAAGTGGGAGTCTTAAAACTGGACTGAAGTGATCCTATGTGGATCAAAAGCAGAAGGACTACAGAGGGGAAAAGAGCCTGAGTTAAATCACAGAATCTTCATGGTTGGAAGGGACTTTTGAGATCATCAAGTCCAACCATACACACACACACACAAAAAACCAAACCAAACAACAAAAAAACACACACCAAAAAAACCCACAAACAAACAGAAACCAACAATCTCAGGCACTAGAGCATGCCCTGAAGTGCCACGTCTGCATGTTTCTTACATACCTCCAGGGCTGGTGACTCCACCACCTCCCTGGGCAGGCTCTTCCAGTGCCTGACCACCCCCTCAGTAAAGTAATTCTTCCTAATATCTAATCTAAATCTCCCTTGCCGCAGCTTCATACCATTTCCTCTGGTCCTGTCGTTATTCCCTTGGGAGAAGAG
>KZ505987.1:487831-520092 GCA_002844005.1 Limosa lapponica baueri
GACTTGTTCTCTAGACACCTCACCAGCTTGGTGGCTCTCCTCTGGACACGCTCCAGCACTTCCAATGTCCTTCTTGTAGTGAGGGGCCCAGAACTGAACACGGTACTCAAAGTGAGGCCTCACCAGTGCCGAGTACAGGGGCACAATGACTTCCCTACTCCTGCTGGCCACGCTATTCCTGATACAAGCCACGAATAGTGTTTTCCTCTTATTTTCCCAACACATGTGTATTATGGATATTGCTGCTGTGTAACAGCTTTGTTTTAAGAGACAATCCCCATGCTGTAAGCATTAAAGTCCTTCATTGGATATACCAGCTTCTCTCATACAGCCAAAGTAGGTCTGTACAAAATACTCTGGAACTAAAGTGACCAGACTGGTAGCCCACAGTAAGCTCATGAAAGTAAGGCATTTCACATTACCAGCGCTGATATCGCTTCTCTTGTTGTCTAGTGAAATATAGTTTAGGGCACTGGGTAAGATTTGGTGTCAAAGGCAGTGGTAAAGTTTCAGCTGATTACATCAGAGTGGCAATTTTTATCCATTATTTTGCCTGTATAAAAAATGGTCTCTAATTTCGTGGTTGGAATGCATTTGAAAACCAAACCAAAATCAATTTTAATCCAATTAAACAAAAGTGTAAAGTTAAATAATTTACAATAAAAAGGAGGGGGTTTTTTACTGCCCTCATGGCTCAAAATGGTTATTGTTTCTAAAAAAAATCACAGCAAGTGAGGACTTACTTGGATTTCTATTGCAACCTTAAATTATAGCTTTTGAGTGCCTCAGGATAATTTTAATTGGGAAAGAACTGTAGTTTGAAAATCAATTATTTTCAGTAATCGTCTTTTTCAGTTCTTCACTAACTGTCCATACAGTTATCTGTGTAAAACAAATCTTATCAGCCTAGTATCAACTTCTTGGGAGCATCTCAGTAAACAATCCAGTATCTTACATACTTGGTACTATCTTTTTAACCACAAATTCCCCAGTTGCGTTATTCTATGAGCCTCACTGGGATTATGCCAACACACTGTGGCCATGAAAACCCACCTGTGTCAAAGACTGTCCCGTCCTTTAGGAAACCTATGGGAGATCAATGCAGAGATCGGAAAATTCATTTTCAAGGTAACCTGAGGATGTAGGTACAGTCCCGGGAATTCTAATCATGCTCCTCAAATACTCCATGTACACATTTAACCTAGAGATATTCTAACAGATTTTATAAAAATATAAAAAAGTCTCATCTTCGTAAAACTTTACAGGAACAAACCGAGAGGGGTTCTGAATAACTTAAAAAATATTCCAAATTAACTAATTACCTTCCTTCTCTGAATGCTTTTTTATACTGCCATTTCCCCCACAGGAAGTGCCCAACAGGAGCTGTATTTGGAATCGCATCCTTTCTAAAAGAGGTCTCACTACAGAAGCAGATGACAAAGCGATAACAGGAGGGACATTAAGAGGCCACGTAAGCCGTCTCTCTGCCCCAGGACATGATCAGTGACAGCTCGAAAATGACTGTCAAACCCGTTCTTAATGAACTCCAGTGATGGAAGCTCCTCACACTCCTGACTTTATCAGTGCTTATTAGGACTTGCTCATGCATCTCCCTCTATTTTCAGCAAACTTTGCTGAGACTTTTCAGGATTTGACAAAAAATCCTCCCAAACTTGGTTTGCTCTTCTCCTTGGAGACCTGATGTGATAGCAGCTTAGAGGCCATGGCTGCACGCCTGAACAAGGTGCTGAAGGCCAAGAGCAGGGAGTTAGACGAAAAGCTCCAGGTCCTCCCCACCACCCTTTCTGCTGCCTGGGCAGTCTCCTGCCTCACAGACCCATTCCTCTAAAAGCAAGGGGTGAAGGAGGGAAAGTCATGAAGAGGGGCCAAGGTGTGGAGCCCTCCGTTACAGGCCCCTGTTACTCTGCACAAAAAGTTTGGCTGGTCTGCACACCAAAAAGAAGCTGTTTGAGGAAACAGGTCTGCTGTTTCTATAATTTTACTGCTGCTTGTGCAATTGTTTATTTTGTTTTTGTTTAAGCCCACCCTTGTTCCAGTGTTTAATTAACCTTACCATTAGGAAGTTTTTACTGATTAAGATAAATCTCAATGCATTTTAAGCTTATTGATTCTTTTCCTATCCATGGACATGGACAATAATTTCTACTTTGCCGTGTTTAATCTACCTTTTATGTATCACTCCTTTACCTCCTCTTTTCTATGCAAAAGTCTTTCCCTAGAGGGCTTATTTTGGAGCTCTCCAAATGTTCTTTTTGGTCTCCTCTGGATTCTCTTCAGTTTGCACAGATCTTTTTCTTGTAGTGCAGTGTCCTGACTTTGCACAGGTACTCCAGATGAGATCCTACCCATGCTGAGCACAGCAAAGGGATTACTGCACGCCGTTTGTGAGGGGTACTGCCTACAATATCAATCCCAATACAACAACTGTTTTCTTGGTAATAGCCTCTCTTCGTTCTTTGCGAACACTCTGACTCCCAGATCCCTTCCTGAAGAAATGATTCTTATAAATTCAGCTTCATTATCTTCATAGCAGACTTCATATCTGCCATTGGTAAAATCTTATGTCACCAATTAGTAACTTAACTAACCGTATCATGGGCTGCATCAAAAGAATTGTGGCCAGCAGGTCAAGGGAGTTGATTCTACCCCTCTACTCCACTCTCATGAGACCCCACCTGCAGTACTGTGTCCAGCTCTGGGGCCTCCAACATAAGAAGGTCGTAGACCTGTTGAAGTGAGTCCACAGCAGGCCACAAAGATGATCAGAGGGCTGGAGCACCTATGAAGACAGGCTGAGAGAGTTGGGGATTGTTCAGCCTGGAGAAAAGAAGACTCAAGGAGACCTCATTATGGCCTTTCAGTACCTAAAGGGCCCTACAGAAAGGATGGGGAGGGACTCTTTATCAGGGAATGTACTGATAGGACAAAGGGAACAGTTTTAAACTGAAAGAGGGGAGATTTAGATTAGGTATTAGGAAGAAATTCTTTACTGTAAGGGTGGTGAAGGCACTGGAACAGGTTGTCCAGAGCAGCTGTGGATGCCCCATCCCTGGTGGTGTTCAAGGCCAGGTTGGAAAGGGCTTTGAGCAACCTGGTCTAGTGGGAGGTGTTCCTGCCCATGGCAGGGGGGTTCAACAACTTGCCAAAGCACCAACTGAACCAGAAGTTTCCAGCTCACAAGAACCCTGATTATTATACACTTGACTAAGTCAGTGGACATTTGGGAACACAGCATGAGTTTCAGGCAAGGGCAGAATAATCTAGCTAGGAATGATGTCCACATACCGAGAGTGGGAATGACAGCATAGCCATCTTCCTCCATGGTAAGAGAAAGTTTATGAGTGGGAAATCTGTATTGGAGCATAACATTAAAATTGATAACAGCAAAAAACCCAAAGGCCTATTCCAAATGTTGGAATGAATCCAAGTGAATTTGCAAAGGAAACTTGCAATAACTCTCAAACACTCTGCAATATGTCTTAAGTGTTTGATCAAAAACATTACAGTCATTACTGTTTCTCATTCTGAGAATAAATTGAGAGACCTTGCAAGTACAGAAGATGGAACTTTTCCCTCATATAAAGCAAGTCTGAGGAATTCAGTAAACTTATTACCTAACAGGGGTTTTAGGCAGGAAGATGATTGTATATCTATTTTGTTTTCTTTTGATAATCAATGTTTTATTGGTTTATCTGCTGCCTGCACAGGGCATGCTGGGTTGAAAGCTATTCAAAGAGAGTGATTAGCTCTGTGGCTTATAAGGTGAGACACAGATTCTTTCATTTTCAGGTCTCTTGTGTACATTTTGATCCAGGCTGCTGGTAAATAAAAAAACCACATTCCCATATATATGAGACTAATTCTCAGCCAACAAGGATTTATACACATAAATAAAACTCATCAAAATTGGGCTGGCAAACTTGCTGGCAGCTTCAAATGAAAGCCAAGAATTAATTGAACATAGAGACAAACAGTTTTTCCATTCTGAAGATGAATTCCTGCAAGTCAAGGTTGAGTTACATTTAACATTGCCTAGAGAATTTTCACTTCTGGGAGTGTTTGCCTGGGACTTATAATAAAAGCTAGGGAGAATATCCTAGAGTTCTATTTTGGTGAGATTTTTATATGATGTCCATCACCATGGTAGTTGGTTGATATATGTGAGCCATGGGGCTCTTCTGGTTCAGACAGCCCATTATCCATAATAATGACTCTCCCAGATTATATGCACACAGAAGCAAATCTTGCCTCCTTCTTATGGGAAAACGTCTTTTCCAGAATTTGGCCCAGTCAGAGGAAAACAGTTACATCATGTATTTCTTTTACTATGTGACAGTTCTGTGGAGAATCTACCTAAATAAAACTAGTAACTTGTCAGGCCTTTTTAAAAGACCAGGATTTGTGCTTTATTTAGAGGGTAAATTCACCTCAATAGACCTCTAGTTTAAAATTTTGCCCTTCCAGATAATTAAGAACAAAGTTGCACTGAGATAGCTGTTTATTTATTCCAAAAACATGCTAAAAAATTCAAGTTATTTAAGATCAACAAAGGAGTGCATTCCAAAGCTGATGAACCCTCACAGAACAATCTTTGCGAACAGTACATTCTCCTTTAAACTCCTGGTGCAGTTTGCAAACCCTCTCTGTATTTGAAAACACATGTAGAAGAGGAAAGTGTTCAGCAGGCATACAGAGTGAGGAGAGGATAAACTGAGGCACGCTCAGCATTCCTAAGTGACATTTATCTCTAGAAATTCAGTATAGAAACATATAACCATCAAGCGTGGCTTTACCATTCTTTCGAAGAAGAGACAGGAGGCCGCAGGAAAGGACTTTCAGCTCTGTCTGCTCTCATATAACCCTTGATAAGAGGAAGCTTAAGGAGAAGGTAATCCAGCTGCAAAGGATGGACCATATATAAATAATTGAAGCTCACCGGACTGTGGCCTCCAGAAGATCTCTCAAGAGATTTGCAAGATAGCTGTATTTATAGAATGCTTATCCAATTTCTAACATTTCTTATTGGCTTAGAAAAACCCCAAAATCCAAAGTCAGTGCAAATTATTATATGTAGTCAAGAAAAAATGAAAAGTGAGTTCTGAAGAGCTCCCTGCTTTATCAAGCTTTCGACTACCACAGCGAGACAGCAGTGTATGCTGTCCCTCTGCTCCCCACACCTGCTGGAAGATGGCAGCTTGCATTTTAAAATGTGCTGCAAAAGTAGCACAGAATGTACATGAAAAATGAGAAAGAAAGCAGAAACAGACAAGTCACATCTGAACTAAACTCATGAAATTATGGCAATCATCCATATGAAAGAAAAACCACCTTTCATTATTTAATAGGAATGGAAACTATGGGAAAATCCACAGAGTGCTCTCAAATCTGAAGGGTCTAAGGCTATCACTAGGGCAACAGTTTTAGTAAAATCTATAAATACATAATTACTTGGTGCTCTTTACTTGAATAATTTTGCTTCATAATTTTATATACCACTTAGGTTTTCATTTCTTCTTTTAATGTAGAAATACTTATTCTACTTCTTAACTTCATACTGTGTTAAATTTTCAAAGATGTGCATCTTTTCTCCCATACCACTGACTCCCCTTGCATCAAGAATCACATATAACATGTCCAAATCATCCTAATCTCTTCTGCTTATCGCCTTAACATGCCATTACTGTAAGTCTCATACAATTTCAGTAGTTCTAAAACTGGTGTGCTGTTTTTCCAAAAGATTCTGTTTTTGCTCACCTGTCTTTCGTATCCACCTGTTTTCCTTCAAAAAGAGCTGCCTTTCAATAAATGGAAAACAGTAATTTTATTCTTATTCCCCTGCATCTCCTATCAAAAAGTATTGACCAGAAATAGAAGTTTCAACTGCCTCTTGAAGGACACAGAAAATCCTCAAAATAGACTGGAAAACTGAAAGCACCCAATACTCTTCAGAATAGAGCAGCATCTCATTGTGTCCATACTGGGCAGCAAGTAGGTATTTATAAACCCATTCTACTGAAAGAAGATTAAGGCAACAGTAATACTTAATACATTATGTGTGAGATTAAGAATCAAGTGTGTTACTCCTTTTCTGATACTAAAGCCTATGATTAACTTCAGATACTGGAGGAAGGAAATAAATTGATACTAACTGAACAAGGCTCTTTCACCATCATAACGTAGGATGACAGAAGATGTAAAAACAGGAATGAAATTACTAAACAGCTTTACAGAATTCCCCTAAGAAAAAAACAGAGCACAGGACACTAAAATGGATGCAGCTAAACGGAAAACGTAATCCAAGTTTAAAATAAATGTACCGGTTTCACAATACACCCATCAATACAGCCAGCAGCTTTTATGATCTGATTAGGAGTCCGCAAGCATAATCACTCATGTAGCATAGGTTAACAGAGACTCCTGAAAAGAGCTCCAGGTCTGTAACTTTACATCAACTAATAATTCAAATGATCCACCTACTTTATTAAAGCTGACTCATTGGCAAGGCTGCAGCTTCTGCTAATGAGGATAGAAGGCAAAAAAAGAGAGAAAATTATCTGAAGAGAAATGGGAATCATAGGCCAGGAGGAAGAAGGGAGAAAGGAAAGCAAAATGCTGGTTAGCATACAAGGCAAAAATCTACCATGAAGTGAAATGGAACTCCTGTCTGGGAGAAAAGCAATTTAGCTTTATGAACAGCTGCCTCACAGAGGGTCAGGTGTATGAGCAATTAAAATTAAACAAGTTGATTTTAATATGCCTTAGTAACCATGATTGATCTCACAGAGTTGCTGTTGACTGTACAGCAAGAAACAATTTAGGATCCAGTTTAAAACAAAGTTTATAATCCTCATTTAATGGATTTTAGTACCTTAGGCAGTACAGTGTTGTAAAAATGATTAAAATGTGCCCTGTCTCTGTGTAATCAATAAAGCTTCCCACCGTAAGATTGGTTCAGTTCCAGGGACTCCTCAGCATGCTTGGCCATGCTGTGTCTGTAGAATTCCAAATAAGTCATCTATCATTATTTCTATACACAGGATTCATTAGACACCTCATCCTTCAGCTTATTAGCACTGAAGTCAGCCAAACAATCAAATCAAAAGGTCACCTTTTAACAAATATGTAGTCAGACCAGAACATACATCAAAACCTTAACAGATATATGTCAAAATATAGTAGCAGGGATGGATAAAAGACTGATGGAGACATTCAAGACATGAACTGCAAAGTGCCTACAAACGGAAATTCTGGTTTACCAGATGAAGGCTAACATGGCAGGTTAAGAAACAGGTCATGCATCTTACTAGACAGGAGAAAGAAACCCCATCTCTCTGACCATTATACATATATGCATACATACATCCGTACATTTATACACTTGCACACATATATAACACTCTGTGTTCCACTGACAATATATATATAATTTCTAATAATTTAAATATATACTAGATTAGTAATTCAGTGATAGTTTTGTGTATAATGAAATGCTCTCTAGTGAACATTAGTTACTAGCAAGAGATGCAGGGAATGGCACTTGAGCTTCTATAAGTTTTTAGCAATTCTCCTGCCAGAAGCACCACTAGAAAGAGGCTTGAAGAGTCTGAACTCTCCTAGAAGAGACTTGCATGAGGCAAAAGATCTGTGAAATGACATTTCAGGATGCTTCAAAGACAAAACCCACCAGCTAGAACAACTTCACTCTTATTCCCCGAAAAGTCCACAGTTTTAGCAGAGGACTATAGGCTGAAAGGGACATGAAAGACAGCAAATGAAAAAAATGTGTTTGAAAGTGAGCATTGTCTTGCTCATGACAGCCTAATTTAGGTTGGACTCTCTCACTTGCTGGAGACCTATTCTCTTCTAATACACCGAACTGTCCTCTTGTCCCTCCACATATTCCTTTCATCATACTCTTTGTTTTTCTCCTCTTTTGCACCTGTATGAGTCCTGGGAGACTAAAGACCTAAACTAGGAATCAAAGCTGGAAGTCTGAAGTTTGGTAGCTGAGTGCGAGCCCCAACGCCAAATCTTCCTGAATGACCAAACAGCTGAAAAAGTTTGCTTTATTTCACAAAGAGCAGTAATGACTTCAATCCATACTTTATCAGTCTAACTGGAATTAGATTAAGCAGACTTGGTCGTGGGAGTCTTAGATCTTCAAACTTCCAAATGGTGACAAAGATGAATTGCTTTACTAAGGAAAAAAGTGCCAAGGAAGACTATTCAGAAGAAAAGCATAAAACATGTGTAATATTAGCTTTTAATTACAATAACCTTTTTTCCTCATGGAAGCATAGAAACTACTGGATGTCAATAATAATTCCTACTACTTATTCTTGCCTTTAAAATGTTAAACCTCTAAATAGCAATGAAATGGGTGTATCCAGGTGATGAGAAAAAGATGTAGCCATTTTGAAGACAAAGGGACTGCCAAGCTTTTACAAGTCAAATTGTATTCAAATTGTTTGGAGGACTGGTGCAAAAGTAAATGTTTTATTGATAAAAGAACTAATAATACTGCTAGATGAAAAGTTGATTTGTTCTTTCAAAAATCTGCTTTTTGTTTCAAGAATGAATACAGTTATTTGGAATCAGATTCTGCCACCACGTGATTTACAGCTTTTTATAGGGAAAAAGAACAAGTAAACACTTAACTATTAAATAGCCTATTCCATGGATAAAGAGCAAATGAAAGAACGTTGCTGACATCAGATTAAAGGCAAACATGAAGCATGAATTTTGAAGAAAAATCCCTTCTGACAGAGTTCTGTTAGGACCCAAACAATCAACCAATCAAGCAAAAAAATCCCACCTTCAAAGAAAATGTACCTAATGCCAACAATTGCCTTTGGTGTTTTATTATCATCACTGATACATTTCTGTGGAAAAAAAAAATTGGAAAAAAAAATGTTAATAAACTGTGCTTGGAGTTCAACTAAGCAGCTTTTTGCCTTATGTTCCCTCTCCAGAAATACAAAGTGACTTTGCTCAGGGCAAGAATCCAGATGCAAGCGTAGTTTTGTTCATCTCCATCTGACTTTACATACAACGAAAATGCACATGAAGAAAAAACACAATTTCTCCTCTATATCACTTATTCTATTCTACCACTACATGTCTGCCTGTGTTTTTGTTTTTAATGGAGCAATCAAAATAAACCCTTCACGTGTGACTGGAGGCCTGAATACTAGATAAGGAAAAGAAATATCTTCTCGGATAAAAGCCTGTTTTGCTTTTGCATCAATCTAAATGTCCCTTCCATCTCTTTTGTATCTCAGACTAAACAGCACCTGCATCTCCCTCCTATTTTGTCTGCTTTGAAAATGGTGTGATTTTTCATTACATAACACAAAGTTTCTGATATGAAGATGAAGTATCTTTCAAATCAAGCAATCAAGAAATGAATTACCTCCCTGTGCACCTTTTGGAACCCGAAACACCCTGATGTTCTTGGGTTTAATCTGATTCTTCACTTCGTCCTATATTTGTCACAGAGCAAGTTATTCTTCTAACTGAATATGTTGAAAGCTCAGAGATATTATCGTATTTACTGTGCCACAACTTTTGTTTTTCACAGCTGCAGGTTTCGCTATACTGGTCTTAGCTCTCTAGCATTCTTTTATCAGAGCATTCATCACATATATTGTCCAAAGAGCTCTGGTTTCTTGTGATAATTTCATAATAATGAAATGGATCCTGCTGAGAAAAAGATCAGAAGTAGATGTTTTCAAGACCTCCTATCTCCAACCTGTAGGAGAGCTGGTTCAATATTTCTCTGTAATTACTATAATCTATATAAAATCACACATAAAAAGCAATGATAAGATAGAACATGAATTAAAAAAAGATTTTGATATGAAAAAGCAGCTGGCCTGGATAAACAACTGTTCTCACACTAGCCCAATTAGGCAGTTTTAACAGTAAATGAGATTTTTGAGGGGCAGAAGGAAAAGCTAAAGTTCACAGTAAAGTGTAGAATTCTTTCAGAAAAATCTAGCTTGAGGCAAGGAATTTATCTTCAATTATTTACTCTTTATTCCTTTACTCAGAGTTTTGGCTGCCATTATTACACAGAACTCCAGGAATAACTGAGATCTCGACAACTCTTTAATGATAATCCTCTGTGAGAGAGAGACAGTAATTTCTGACCCGTACCATAATCACTGTCTTCTATGGGCTAGCTTCCTTTCAGCTTCATGAAAGGATAAGAGATATGTTAGAGGCCACAAAGGTCCTTGAAACTTATTCTAAGGTTAGTATCACCATTTGAAAATTTGCCCTCAAAAACATTTTAGCAGTATTTTAAAGGATGGCAAACCTTTAGAGATGATGATTTATGCTGTACGTACCTTCCCTTAAAGCCATGTGAGAAATTCTCTAATCTTCACAATATTCAAAACAGTTACTCTGAGTATGTTTTTTCCATGAGTCTCTCATATATCTCATTTTGTATTTTTCTCTACTATTTTAATCTCTTAAACTCTGCTTCCATGTACATCTGCCTCCCTAGTTCTTCTAATTGTGTTAATTATATATAAAGAAAAGACATTATAATGGTCTTTTCATGCAAAATCATTCTTATGTTCAAAATTTAAAGAGAATTACATTTGACAATTTCATTTGCTTTAGTATAATCATGGAAATTCAGTCATGAACTTGGTTTTAATAGTTGCTTTCTCCCCATTTGAGATTTCTCCTGATGAAATATTGCTACAAACACCCTAAAAAGAATCCTTATATTTGCTCTAATTTTTTATTGAAGACAAGGTTGGGTATCCTTTACTAATTTTCTCCCTTTTTTTATTTCCTTCTCCTGGAGGAAATTAATCTTCAAACACCTGTGCTTCTTTGCAGTTCAGCTATTAAACAGCGTGTCTTGGTCTATAGCTTCCCTTTTGTGTACTTCATCCACTTCCAATAAACAGCAATAGCTGCACAATTATTTATTTTTCTTTTTAGCTTATATTACTGCTCTGGAAGAAGAAGAGGGAATGTTACATGTTACTTAGATGAACTGTAACATTGGCCAACCAGGGACTTAAAATAATCAAGTGAAAGCAAAATACCACAAACCTTAAAGTGTATAATACTATTTTTGGCCTAAACCTACACATTCTCCACTGTGTTTAGTAGGAACCTCTGTAAAAACATGACATGTACTCCAGTGAGCACCATTTCCAGCCAACGCTTTCATACATCTCAATTTAGTGAGCTGAACTTTGCAAGTTACTGCCTTAAGGAGCCAAAGAAAAGAAAGAAATCGGTTCAGTAAATACAGAGTTAAAACTGAAAAATCGTTGGCAAGATAACGCCTCAACTTATCTACTTGGCAAACATGCTTTTTTTTAATGAAGGCGCTCTCTCACTTGCAAGGATACTTGCAAGAAACTTGCCAACTCTCTTTGGGAAGTCTGTTCATTCTTTCATTATCAGAACTTTGGAGAAGCGCTATTTTAAATTTCTGCAACTCTCAGGAGAATTGCAACACTATTGGTAACTTACACACTTGCAATGAATCTTTCAGGACTGCAGTACTTTGCTGAAGTAGGAGCTCTTCATTAACTATTGGCAGTGAAAAGAATCTATACTGACAAATTGCAGGGTTGTTTCTTTTAATTAAATATACCTTTTGAAGCAATTAGCCTTGAATAGTCATTGGTAATAGTCAATTGGAAATAGTCATTGGTACTCATGTACTAAAACAACTGGCAATAACAATTTATATTTCTACAGCACCTTCCAATTGGAAGTGGTTAACTGGTTAATTAAAATAATTAATAATGTTTCATATAATCCAAGGGGAGATGGATATATTTTTGTCTAATTCTCATTATACATAAAAGATTTCATGCTAGTGTTTTCTACCTACATAAAGTTTTCATCTGTTTTCTTTTCAGAAAAACATTCCCTACATAAAAAACATTTAAATCCCACCCCCAATAAACAACTTTAAACTGAAAAAAAATTAAAACTCTTGGATTTCTGTCATCTTAGTCTGCTTTCTTTAGATACTCCTCTTGCATGCAGGGATTAGCATTTCTAAGAGTATTAAAAACACAAGCTGGCCACTAGCCACTTGAAAAATCAGTTCAAATCAGAGCTCACAGCTATGACAGAAACTTATTTTATTCATTCAAATGCAGACGGTGCTGTGAAGTTCCATGGGGCTACTAAGTCCAACTGCAAAATGGTAATATTACATCTGTTTCAAACCAACCAGTCTCCCCTGAAGGACAGTTTTTATTACAAAGCTGCTAGACTTCCAGGCTTTTGTCTGCAAGCTCCTCTGACATCTCAGTTTGGTTTGCTGCTTAGCGGCACTGGAGTTTTCAGAACACTGTGGGGTTCTGGGTGCTGAGCTACACCCTCATCCTCCCCCACTGGGCTGTGACAAGCTCGTTAAAGGGAGACCCTCAAAATGAAGAACCATCCAGCGAGTCCCCTGGCCAGGATGTGTATGACGGCTAAGCACAGGACTGACCCAGGTGAAAGCAGAGATTTGAGCTCTGGCCAGGAGGTCACCCCTGAGCTAAGGCATTTGAGTGAAGGTACTGCCAGCTACTGGAGGGAGATGTCTGTTCAGAGGCAGTTGGAGGATTAAAGGCAATAAACAAATAACTTCAAATTAACTTTACAGTGTGGATACCTGAATCATGGCAGACAGTAACAAGTATCTTAAGTAATGGAACCAGCCACAGAACTGGATTTTGGATCTGAAGACCTGTATCTGTGTAAGCCATGGCCAGCAAGCCTGTGCCTAAATAGAAGCTCAAGACTAAGAATGCACAAGTTCCCTTTGATTACTACAGAAGAAGAGAAATTAAACGTTATTTTAGTTCAGCAAACACAACAGTGTAAATTCCAAAGATGAAGGTATTAGAGAAATACTACAAAACACAAAAGATGGATTTTCTTATAGGCAATCAACTCCTCTGACAACACCCATTCTTAGCAGATGGGCTCTGAGCATCCTTTGGTGCAGCCTGCATGTCTTCTGCTTATGCCTACAAAAACTTTTAAAGGAATTTTCACGGAAGAAAGAGATTTGAACACTGGGTAAAAGTAGAACTTGGTTTCAAGAACAATTCCAGTTTCAAGCTATTTTCATTTATTACTGTTTCATTTTCAGACATCTGTTAGAACTCATGTGTAACGCCATCCATAATGGACACCACTGTTGACTCACAATTCCTTCTGGAGGTACTAGACAAGCCAGAGTTTTTACGCAGAACACTGTATAAACTCACTGGACATTTTCCTTGTCTACGTCTACCTTAAGAGTTCGTACAATTAAAATGGGTTTTCCAATATGATAAATGCTACCGGTTTGGGAGCAATTCCCTTAACAGACAATAAAGACAATTCTGTGACACATTAAAGCAAAATAAAAATAAAAAGAGTCTTCAGTTAATTAAGAACTCTTAATCATGTTAATTTTACTTGAAAAAAATAGGTATCAAATAAGATTAAGTTTTTATATGAAAGATATGAAGGACAACTCATAAACATTCAATTAAACATCAGATTAGAATAAGCTACTTTATATACCTAGCCTAAATCTATTGAACAATTTAATCAGCTAATTTATAAAGTCACTAATGTAATAAAAACAGTGGCTTACACTGTCACAAAATCAAAACTGTCTACACCATTAAACTCCATGTATATTTCCAGTCTAACAGAAGATTATACACATTACAGAAACAATAAAAAAGACAAACAAGAGCATTACAATGTATTTGTCCAGTCCTAACCTGACATTTTTAATTTAGCTCATTAATGATTGATTTCTCCACTTAAAGTAGTTATTTCACTGAATTAACAGAGAGAATATTGCAGATGGCAACTCATCATGATTTTTCTTGCAGAATCTTGGAGCTCATTGACCCACTCTGTTGTGTTGAGGCTCCAAGCAGACAACACACTTCTCAAAGGCAGATTTTACAAAATTGCAGCAAGGGAGGAACGCTGCAGGTGTATGTGTAAGCAATAACCTCCAAAGAGAGTGGAGAAACGAAAAATCTTGCAGGTGCTTATTGCAGCAATTCTTAAGCTTTTGTAGCCTGTTTCAGTGCTTCCTCCTCACTCTTTTTTTCCAGTGGAGGTGCAGAGCTGTGTGTAGCCTAAAGACAACCAGGTCTTCTCATGGCAGAGAAGAGTTTCCTGAACCACAGACCATTAGCACCAGGGACCGTGAACCATATGATTTACCAAAGTTACTCTGGCTCTCTCGGGTTCCTGAGACCAAAGACTGGAAATCTTTGGCACAGCAGAACCAGCTTCCTCTTAGCTTAATAATTCCAGTTAGTCATATCAGCACATGGTTTTACTTGCATTTCTAGAAATACTGCAACAGCTGCTCTCCAGGGATGAGGCTGGTTAGTGGCAGCACAATTCCGAATGCCAGAGATTAAATGTTTTTCCATTATCACCCTATTCATTTACTGAGGCCAGCCAATAGGCCATGAAAGTGATGTTGAGAGCCCCCACCAGCTTACAGTGGCTTTTTAGCAGTTAAAATAAATGAGATAACTTGGGTATTTTATGAATGAGCGGAATCCAAAGAAAGTTTTGTGGATCCTAATTTGTGTAATTAACAGTGTAAAAAACTCAGCCATTCCCCTCTGAGCCTTGCTACCCCAGTGAGTTTGCAGGAAATTACAAGCCTTGTTGGAGAAGAGGGTTAGATTTTTCCGTGAAGGTTTCTGAGTAGGCTGCTGCTAAGGGACGCAATAAAAGCTAAAACCTTGGGCTCAAGATTGGAATCAATTTTAAAGAAAGTGGTGCTTGCATGGTTGCTGGGAGCCAAAAAACGATGATGCTGGAAAAGCACTCTGGATATTTGCTGACAGAGGGAACTCTTGCTGATAAATCTGATTTATTATTACTTGGAGTGAGTTCTGGCTGAATTCTTTCATGTCAAGGGGCAGCAAAAGATTCTCCACCAGCTAAAAAGGGCTGGCATCTGAGCTAACTGCCAAGAGCAGAGAGCAAGGTAAGCTTCCAGCCCAACCACTTCTGCCTGTTAGTCCTGAGAGCAGGCAGGCAGCCTGAACAGTAATGTTCAGGTCCATCTATAACAATAAAGGGCTTCAGCAGAAACTGAAGAAGTCTACAACATGATGGAGAAAAACATCTCAAAACTGGGACCACTCAATCATTACATCAAATTCTTACTCCAAGGCCTGGAGGCTCATTCTAGCAGCTAACACTTTAAAGCTAAAGCCTTTGTGAATTAACCTTTTCACACATATAGCAGAGACTACTGGACTGTGTGAGTTTCATTTCTCCGATTATCTGCTGGAGAGTCTAAGTAAATGTATTTTGTGATGATCTGAACAGTGGTAGCATTTTTATCAAGGAAAGAATACCAAACTGGGATGAACTGAGATTTTGTCAGAAAAAGATGAGACCTACTTCACACTTTCACAAGCAAATGTAAATTAATGCACTTAAAATCTGACTATGTGCAGCTTCAAATCACATGAATATGTGCACACACGTGCACGTACGAACAGCACACAGGACAGGATCCTTTTGCAGACAAAGATACTATTTTTCAAGTCTGAGAGGTAAATAAAACCATTATCAAATCCTTTTTCCACAGAATGACTGTCACTAACATATTGGTTACAACAGCTAGAAAGAATATTAGTGAACCGAAACACACTACACTGCTGCTTTATAGGAAGAAATATAGCTTGCTGTACTTTGCTGAAAAACCTAAATTCCTTCTCCACCAAGTCCATATTGATTTTTTGGAAGTCTGACTATCAGTAGGTGAAAAAGCCCCACACAGTGGATGATTTACCTTCTCAAGGATGCATCAGTTATCCAAAAGAATTATACTGATTATTCTGCATTACCTGTAGTTCCTAGATTTGTGATAGGGGTAGCAGAGAATTACAGTACTGCTTTAAAGAAATGGATTATACAACTATTTGTACTACTAACCTGAATGCTCACCCTTGAAGAATCATGCTCTGTAACGCTGCTACCCACAGCAGTTTTCTCAGACTCTAGAAAGAGAGCAGACAGTATACGTTGCCCATTGTCCAGTTATTAACCCAGAAATACTTTTTTACTTCCACTAAATAATTAGCTATTTTGCATAATAAGTCCCATGGTTAAAACTGTAAACTGCTTCTAGAAAACCTTCTGTATGGCTCAGCAGTCAAGCAGAAAGTGCTACAAGTGTAGTCATTTCTTTTGTTGAAGGAAACTTCTAATTTGTGATTGTTTTTGTTCAAAATGAATAAAAAAGCTAGACACATTCTGTAGGGTTTGCCTATATGTAATGAAACTCTCATTGTATCACAGCTACAGCAAGACATCCAGAGGTCCTGTAATTTTCAGGAATTTTAAGTTTTACATGGAGTCAAATTCTCCTAGTTTCCACTAGGGTTTTGGTTTTTTGTTTGTTTGTTGTGGTAATTTTTTTTTTAAATTCCAGCCTGATTAATGTAATAACAATAACTGAATCAAGTAGTGATTTTAAACAATCATTAAGAAATACTCAACAGATCCCAGTTCTCAGTTTCCACTTCCAATATGCAAGTAGCTTTATCTAGAGAACGAAATAAGCTTGAATCAAACTGATAGAAGCTCCTTGAATTTCAAACATTACTCTACAGCACAATGTAGCAGGAACGAAATTACTTTCTGTTGACTATATCATTAGCTCTCATTAAGCAGTTCTATCACACATAAATGGAAAAATCTTCTTTAATCCTTACTAAATAAGACAAAGACACTGAGTGAAATATTTTAAGTTTAGATCTTCTTATCAGAAGTCTTCATGTTAAACGCATACAGAACTTTGATATTAAAGAAACTGTCTGTGCAGGAATACTTACATATTAAATTAGATTACTCCTTTCTAAGAACTCAACATCACTAGAAATCTTTTAGGAAACTAAATTCACAGATGTCTAATAAAATATAAAAGCAACTGTGTCTTTAAAGTGATTCTGACCTACTGTTACAGAACTAAACCACACTGTTACTATCTGACATACTCAAAATACCAGTTCCACATCTCTGACTGTGCACTGGGTTGGCTTATAGACTGTGAACAACACTGGGTTTTGCGTGAGGGTTTTTTCCTCAGTTGAGTGAGATATTTCACACTATCACCATGAACTCAGTTACAGAGGAAACACTTCCAGCCCAGGGTAAATATTTTTTTTTCAGTTCTAGCCAGCTGAAGTGGCTCAGCAGAGTGCAACAGCCGCCAGATCCAGTACAAGGAACGGAGCAGGCCTGTGGACTGGGAGCAGAAATGCTCCTTTTAGTAGTAGTGAACAATGCAATTGGCTCGGCCACAACTCATAATTTTACCCAAGGATAAAATATCACAAGTCAGCTTTGTCTGAGCTCACTGGAGCCATGTACATTTACAGTAGCTGAAGATTTATCTTCATAAATTCATACTTCTAAGAGTATAAAAAACTCAAGGGCACATACTATGACAGGAAGTGGTGCCTCTTTTATTCCTCAAAAAAGTCATGGCCCTTTGCTCAAGAGCAGCTTTTGTCAACAGCTACATGCACTGCTCAATAATCAGACGATTCTGAAAAGGTTGTTGAAAAAGAACTCTGCTGCACAGAATGCTGGTAAAGATCTGATTTTTATACATCTATGGTATTTTCCTTTCACCTGAAGCTTGCTACTTTGCCTTTATGAGAAGCAAGTGAACACTGTTGATGCTGTACTAAACATAACTAGCATTTAAATGCAGGGAAACACATGGTCTCTTCTGGTCTAAAAAGTGCTAACAGTGGTTTATATACTAACTGAAAACCTGGTTTTGAATTGTTCAGGTCAGCAATTCTATAAGGGTAAGTTATTTTAAATATATACATGTGTTCTTAAGTCATTTTATTCCATTGAACCCTACATCGACTTGGAGGAACTCATTCACTGCAACTCTAACCCTGCAAGTTTTGTACAGCCCCCAGTGACTAACAGGGCAGCAGAGGGTACAAATACAGTCTGACACTACACGTAAACTTCCACCAAGAAAGTACTCCCACTCCCCTCCCTCCTCTGCTATTCTGCCTTCTTTTCTTTTGCTCCTTGACCCTATGCTATATGTTCCTCTCCTGCTCCCTCCTTCCCCTTGCCCCAGCTTGGAGTTTTTCAGATCCCTCGCTGAGTTGGTTCAACTTGCCAACCCTGCAGGAAAATTACTTCCCCCTGTTACTTTAGCTTCTTGCCACCTTCGTAAGTTGAACAGGCTCACAAAGGGGTGTGCTAAGCTGCAAAGCGTGTGCAATGGAAGTGCCCAGAGCAAGGGACAGTAATTGAGGGGGCTGTCTGTGTGTGTCTGACTGTGGAGATAGAAAGAAGGCAGTGCTGGGAACACTCCCTTTGGCAAAAGTGGGGTATAAATGGGCTCAGAGCTACAGTCAATCTATACTTTGAGGCACGCAGAGATTTGTCATCTTGTTTGGATCAGTCTACAGCACAGCCAGGCATTAATCATTTGGCCTTGGCTATTAAGGTTTGTATTTTAGCCATAGAAATTCTCTGCCTAGCAATTGTATGTGCCTCACTTCCCCTTTCTCATGTAATCAAAGGACAAGGACATGTATGTCCATCTTGAACGAGCAAAAGGAAACAATGAATGCTTCTTGCACTTTCAGCAAAGGGTTCTCTTCAAATAAAAGGCACTAAACGGCATTCACCAGACTTAAGGCCACTGTAATAACTCCGGTAAATATTAGGAAGATGATAAAAAAAAAATACCAGAAGTTTTATTGGTTACAGTGAGATATGTTCCAAAATTACTCCTCAAGGATGCACAGAAGGAACACCAGATAAAATAATGCTGTTAAAAAGGAGAAAGCATAGAGACCAATGTATTTCACATTTCTCAAAGCAGTCACATGCAGGCAGGCTCGGTACAAGGCTTTTTATAACCTTACATGGATACAAAAGCAGTCTGACTCTGCTGCCCCTTGTATTCTGTATCCTGTGTGGCTGCCTCAGCTGCACATTTGTCTCCCTCCAGTTTCCAAGACCTCCTACACGGACAAGCTGATTGAACAGTTCCCTGCAGCTCTGACCTACTATCCTGCCCTGGAATGAACAACTGGATGTAACACGACAAGACGGTATTACAGAAGACTCTTTGCAGCCTTAAAGCTACAAGGGTCTATCCTCACTGCAATCTAGATCTTAACCCTCTGATGTACTCAAAGTCATGGGGTCAGACAGTGTTCTTCAGGGAAATTCCACCAATATCACTGGAGTTCCCCAACACATCCTGAGCGAGGACACAGACAGACCATATTCTGACATCGCCTGAAGAACCTCATCGGTTTTGGACAATTGAAAAGTGAAAATTCCAGGTTCTTTTCCAGATTCTTTTTTCTGTTTCTCTTAATTGATTTTTATACATATAGTTATCTGCTATAGCCCTCTTGATTGGACATAGGCTTCTGCAATTCTTTTTGTCTATCTACCATCTGTTTGCAAATCAATGAAAGGGAAGCTAAAATGACTGAGTATTCAACTCCTTATGTCTACTTCTGGTTTTTTTTTATCGTTGAGCATAAAATACAAGGATAGATTTTCTAATAAATGGGAAGGTACCATTCTTT
This sequence comes from Limosa lapponica baueri, assembly GCA_002844005.1. Classification (NCBI taxonomy): domain Eukaryota; kingdom Metazoa; phylum Chordata; class Aves; order Charadriiformes; family Scolopacidae; genus Limosa; species Limosa lapponica. Next base: position 507,463 of record KZ505987.1, read on the forward strand.
TTTCTATTTGCAGTTAGAAACGCATAAATGATACTTAGGTACAGTAATCCTCTAGAACAAGATTCTAATTTGCTGAATGTACAAAACAGGTCAGGGACCTCTCAGAGAGCTGGTCACGGCTCCCACAAGTTCTGACCAAACCCTGATGCTAATAAAGCAGATTGCAATGGTCTGTCACATGGAGGAGTACAGGCAGCACGGCCAGCATGGCGTAAGCCATTTGATACCGTTCCCTGCTGTTCTCCAAAGGCTGCAACAAGGATAATGAAGAGATGTAGAGAGGTTCGAATACCACTAAAAACTTCTAAGCAGTGTGAGTGGGCCAAAGAATAAGGTTTTAACAGTAATGACAGGTTCTATATTCCAGCTTTCTATGCTATACCAAACAAATCAAACCTAGTATTATCCATATGTAAGTAGCAGCCTATACTATCATATAAGGTATAAAGACGAGCAAACTAATTCTCATAAGATATATAATAAATATAGCTGAAAAACAAGCATTGCATTCTGTGGGGAAAATTATCTAACCCCCTCCATTTTGGCTCTATTTTCCACCTGCATTAGGCTGAAGCCAAAACGTTTCCAAGCACGAGAGATAATCAACCCAGCATGCAACCCAGTAGGAACATGCAACCAAAACACATTGAAATTAGCGATTTGTTCAAACCATGACAAAGGAGGGGACAAAAAAACTAAAATAGGAAAATTCCAAAAGAAAATCAATATATGAAGTTCATAGGCAGAGCTATCAGGATATTTATCCCTAGTGTTAGCACCTGGATTTGTTATCCGGCCCTAATTCTGTTAGGTATCTTCTGTGCAAAAGGAGTTCCCTAACATGCTTTTATAGATTTCTCCACATTTTGTCCTGGAGCTAATTGTCGAAGGCAGTAAGTCTCTGCAGAAAGGCTTGCTGAATTATTGAGGCTATGCTGTTGGGAAAAACAACGCACTGATCAGTTGTTTATTCCATCTGTTGTAAGAAACAGAATCAGGTGCATTCAGGTGAAGCGAGCACTTTTAAAATAAATCATGTTACTTACTCCTTTTTTTCCCCAGTGGAACAAGTTGCTAACAGGGCCTAATGAAAAGCAGTAGAACATGACCCTAAATGATTTACATGAAGTCCAGAAGTTGCTGCCATTGAAAAACACCTGTTGTGTATATGTGTGGTAGATTAAAATTAACATTTTAATATGAAAATGGAGATGCAATACTTCTGACTGTTTCTGGTAAACCTTTATCACTGATGCAGACAGAAAAATCTGTCTCTTTTTCAGTGTTAATAGATGTCATATGAGATTCCTCTAACCGACCAATCTTTTACAAATTTAAGGATACAAGAAAGTTATTTTTCTGGTACCAAAATTAAAGAGTTGATTTTGTCTACTGTAGCACTAACACAAACTTTTGCGTTATTTGTGGGACAATAATTTCTACAGCAGTAGTTCTACCCATGCTGTTAGCAACCTTTCCAGTTCTCTCAAGAAGAGAGCTTTCACACTCTTAATGTGTTATCTAAGACTTGGAGTTGTTGCAGCAGGTGAAAGCACAGACAACAAACCTACTGGACAAAGGTCCTTCTTACTGATGCAGTACAAATCAGGAACACTGTAAAAAATACCTTCTGTTACAAATAATTTTTCCAATATTCTAACAGCAGAGCTTCAAAAATAGCCCTGAAGGCGACCAAGTGTGGGAAGATTGCATCTAATACTACCAGCTTTTTTTACTAGAGTACTTCAAATTAAAGGACAATGAAGTATCTTTTAAAATTTTACAAGGGATCATAACACCTTAGATTCACATGTAAAATGTGACCAAAGTTAATGCAAGAGCTTAGAAACTAATCTAATAAAGAAATACACACCTGTGGTATTAAAGACAGAATTCACCTCGCTTAACACCAGCTGTCTATAAAATGTGTATCTGAGCTCTCTTCAATTAGCGGAGAGACACTGGCATTTCTTGAGCATGATTCTGCTTTACAGACTGAGACCCGTCTTTAGGATGCTGTTAACTACAGGCTAAAAACGTGTATTTTCTCCATTTACTATAAAGTGAATGCAGATGACAAGCTCAGATATAGATATAACACATGCCTACATTTGGGCAGTCAAATCCTATGTTAGTATTGTAAAAAGCTTTCAAAAGAGGCTGTATAATCGAGATTTTTTGCTTTCGCATTTGTATCACTGAGATTTCATGGTTTGCTTTGATATAAAATCAGAACTGGCTGTTGGAGAAAAAGCTTTCATATATTCAAAGTAAAGTAAGGAATTCTAATTATAAAAAAAACAGTTAGCATAGGTTTGGACTAAAAACAGGTTGAAAGCCACAAACAAAGACCATGGCTGAATACCAGGTGGGGAGAAAGATGGGACGCGGTATTTGGAGCTGTCAACCTATCTAGTCATGATTTAATTTTGTCGCTTGGTAGCTGGAAATAAGAAGCAATACCATTTCAACAAATCTGCTCATAATATTAAGTTTCAATGAAATTGAAATACTAATGTGGATTAAAAAAGCATCACCAGGGTAGCAAAAATATAGGCAAGAGTTCCCCCAGGAAAAGAAGATTCAGATTGGAATAAATGCAAGCTAATAGCTGGGGAATGAAAATCCAAAGTAAGGATATTCAAGAGGGGAAAATTTGGAAATCGGTAATTTTGAAATAAACCTATGAGTGATAGGGGAAAGCTAATTAGACCTCTATTGGCAACGCAATGTGTAAGTCTGAAAGTTTAATGTAATTTTGTGTTGCATAGACATACACATTATGTAAACCACAAAGAACTAATAGCCTCCTCTCTACAGCCTGCCTACACCTGACACACTGCCCTGGGTTCTATGCAACTCGTTATTATGATTTAGAAGAGTAACTTATGACACTTAATCTCAGTATTTTTTAACAACTAGGTTCAGATGACATTTCTCAAACAATTTTATGAGGAGTTTGTCAACTTTAATAAGCTGTGCACAAGATAAAATAGAATGACTGTATGATCCATAATGACTAACTGTGTTTTCCACCTGATTTTAGCCTGTTTTGAAAATTTTCCAGGCCTAATTCAAACTTTTAATTAACATTTCTATAAGGCAAAAAATCCAGATGCTGCATCATCTCACCTTCTGAAGACACTGGCTAGGTACTGGTCAAATCCAAAACCCACTACCTCCCCATACAGCCAGTCTGCCCTTTCCTCCACACATCAAGGAAACTGGTGACTTGTAGGCTCCAATGTTACAAACTTCAAAGGTATTTTTAAAACATGCTGACATTCAACATATTAACATATGGGTTAAGCAAGGTTGACAGAAGGAACCTGACAGTTTGGAAATTATTTTACCTTAAAAATTACAGTTAAAAGTGAAGATTTTTTATAAATAAAGCAACCATCTACTCAAACAGGACTCAAATGACCACCTTTCTCACAGAAATACTCTCTCTTGTGAATGTCATTGCTAACATTACCATCGTATTTTTTCCAACAAGTGAGGATCAAGAATGCAACAGATCAGTAACCACAGAAAAGGAAGCTGAGGGAAAATATTTTCTGTTGTTTGAAAATTCTGTTAAAATTCTTTCAGATTTTAGGTTTTCAAAGTGCAACACAACCAAAAAGATTATTATTAATTGCAGGGAAAAGGCTTTTCTTTGCTTTCTCCTTTGACGACAGTGGCCACTTCTCCTACTGTTCTTCATAATAGATACAAACAGAAATCTTTGGTGAAGCTGCTGAGCAGTTACTTGAGATCATACCTAGGACACAGAAATCAGTAGATCTCTGTTGATTTATTTCTGCTTAAGCACTTGGCAATAGTTTGGTGTGACTCACTGTTACAGTGATGATAATACCTATCACAGTCTCTTGAGAAGTTCGCCTTTTTTTTTTTTTTAAAATTCTTCCTGGAAAAGTTTTTCACCCACGTTGTTAGCATCAACTTTCCTTTCTTCTTTCCCAGTCTCTTTCAAGAAACATAGGGCCAAATGGCTAACTGTATTATTATTATTATTATTATTTCCTCATTGCTCTACTTCTGCTAGCAACCCAGCCACTGTAGTCAGTACTTCAAGCCCTTGTTCATATCTCTGAGAATGTCTGAAATTGCTATTATCCTGTGGGAACTAAATAGTAAAATTTGAAATTGTCTTTCAAAATAATTTGAAGTGAGACTCGATAAGTTCATAAGCTCAGGGTGCTTGTTTGTCAGAATTTGAATCCCTAGGGATAGGCTTGCTGTACATTTCAACATGTCATTGATTTTCCCTCTACAGAAAGGAAGCTTCTGTTTGGATTCTGCAGCCTGCTACCCACACGCATTTGAAAAGTAGATGATTGTAATTTTCTAGCTTAAGAGCAGTTCTATAAATACAACCCAACATTCAGTTTTACAGAGGAAAATGTGGCTGGAAGAACTATGTGCGCAAGTGTTCTGCTACTGTGTAAGACTGTGTAAATCTTGCTGAGAAAATGGCACCAAAACTTGTATTTTCTCTAGCTTGCCCATGTGTCATCAGAAGCCATTTCAGCAAGGGACTGTGCCATGAAAAATGAATGTGCTACACAATCAAGCTCAAAAGAATTTGTCAGATCAGCAGTTGATTTGCTAGATAAGCCAATGTCGATGTAAAGAAAAACAAACGTTCTTTTATCCCTGCTACATTTAATGAAGTAGAGAGATATACATTTACTACTGTAAATGTTCTCAGCTACTTGACTCCAACAGCACTGTACTCGCCACATACTGCCTACCTTCTGACCAGCACAAACCATCTCCTGTGCCATCAGATAATGGATACACCTTCACCTTCCGCAGAGTAGCTCAGCTCCAGTTCATAAGTATTTTTCCAATATTCCTTCACTTAACCTACCAGCTAAAATCTAAACTGCCTTTTAAAAGTGTTAAATGCTATCAGTGATACTAAAAAATACACCACTGCTGCAAAAAAACCTCACCAACCCAACAAAACCACTTCCTTAACCAGGAAATACTCTCTCTAATGAGCATGTTGTTCTTAACATTGCATTTATTTGAGGAAACTGAGCTGGCTAATTGCACAAAATGTAAGGGATGATATTTAGTAAAGAAGACCGTGTAACATAAGTGAAGTGAATCCCCTTAATTGAATGTTTACTTTCCTTTCACATTTTGAGGAGAATCAGTAGAGGTTTTTTTCTCTTATTACTTTTCTGTCTTTAAAAAACTCTAGTAGAAACTGAAAAGATGCTTCCTTCAGTATTCAGAAGATGTATTTTATCAGCAAACTTCAGATCCTGGATATTTCAAGGTATTTCCTCCACAGAATTCCACAGTCAAGGCTCCTGTTCATCCCCATCATTGTTTAAAAGACTCCTATTTCAAAATTGCTAAAATCTTTCAATTTGATTCTTAATACCATAAACTGAATCAGATTAAAATGAAGTGATGAAACAGAACTGCATAAAGCACCTATACTGGTATTGCTGTAGATGAATACTAGTTAAGAGGTGTTTCTCTAGGCTTTTCTAGTGTGCTACCTTGGGTGTCAAGTTTTCCTGGAAGTGAGAGGGAAGACAAAAAAAAACCCAAAGTCTTTCAATCCCAACTAACTGACCTTACAGATTACAGTGCACTAGTCATACAATTTGTATAAACATGTTTGAAAAGCAGAAAAATGTTTTACAGAACACTAAGGCTTTGTTGGTTTCGAGCATGTCAGTTCATTTCATCCAGTTAAAAGAAATACACTTGATCAAGAGACATTTGGTTATTGCTTCTTGAAAGCAGCTGAAACAAGGAAGAAATCCAAAGCAGGTAATACTTTGAATCCTAACGGAAATAAGAGCAGAATGTCAAATGTTGGAAGAGGGAAAAACAGGGTAGGGGCTGACATGTTTGAGTGCAAGCAGGTAACTTTGCACAGAGCACGCATCTTTTCAATGCACACTGTAAGTGAAGTGCAACCCTGTGGAAAAGGGCAGAACAAAAGACATGCATGTTGTATTACTGGGAAAGCCATTTCACAAGACAAATTATACCATTTGCAAATTCAAACAAACAAAAAAAAAAAGATTGTGAAAATCTGGACTCCCAACATAAAACTTAATTGGTCTGAATTTAAAAAGCTCTGTTTTTCTCAATCAGAAGACATACTCAAAGGTAGATGTATTCCTTTAGTCTGCTAAAGGCTCATTTTCACATATGGTGATGCAAGCCTTTCTGTAATACGTTAGTTTTAATTCTTTGTAAGTATAATCATTTCCATATGCAGAATATGGAAAGTTAGGCTGCACAAGTCTGTGAGTGTTGCACAGCCCCCTGAATGCTGATTACCTTTGCTGCCCAGAGATAGCCAAACAGAGCCTCATCAGCATGCAGGTGTCAATCAGGCATGCACACCTCCTTAGTCACTGAATCAGAGACATGTCTGCATCTGCCAACACCGCTGGGTACTGCCTCAGCTCCAAAGGACTCAACAGTTGATACCATGAAGTGAATCAACAGTCCCTAAAGGTTCTCAAACATTCTGGAGGAGAAATCTTGTCAAGCCAATTATCAACTGAGATATCTTCAGATTGTTTTTGGCATCGGTTTATTAAATGAGTTTGATGTTCATCTCCAGCAGCACGTTTCCAAGCAAAATTTTGTGTCTAACTGAAAGCAGATGCTTCATAGCACTATTTCAGTAGAAAGCTCTCTTTTTGTTTTTATTTTATTGAAGGAATTTGGTGTTTGTTGACTGGAACTCAGACAGTTTCCTACAAGAGATGTAGGAAAATTAGAACATCCAGATTTGCTAATTCAAAAAGTGACTTCCTACTTCGCATATTCTTCCCCCGACATTGTGGAGTAGTCCTTGCTTAGGAGAGTTGGGCAGCAGGCTGCTGTCATGGGCTCCCTTTCCAGCTTGGTCCTGTTCAGAACTTCCGAGTTAATCCCACAGCCAACCAGCAATCAAGAAAACACACGCCATTTTTTCCACTATCTGAGCCCTTCACCAAATTCCTCATGGTTGGGACAATGGTTGGCAAAGCTTTCACTAATGTGGAAATAACTTGGATAAAAGCTCAGCTAAACAGGTTTTGGCTACCTGAGAGGCATTTTTCCTCTACTATCCTGACTCAGATTGGTGACTTCCATCATCTTGACACTACATGGATGCTATTCCACCTCTCCCTTTCAGTATTTCTACACATTTTGTTCACTTACACATACTCACAATACACACAGCACAGTGCAAGTAGAGCCAAGGTTGCCCCATTTGCTCTCTGATATGATCAGAAACCCTCAGCCCAAAATAAAAACATGTGACAGCATGAGAATTCTCCAGCCTAAGTAATATCTCCTTCCAATTTATTAGCTTGCATTACCATTGAAAAGTCAGTGTTAAGGCTTCAAAACACAGGCTTTTCTCATTAACATCTGTTGACAGTGAAACGCAAAAATACCTTCTGTCTGTCTTTTGTTCCTATGGATGGAATCCAGACAGCTCTCTCTTTCCCTGCTGCCTTACATTTGCTCTCATTATCTGCCCTAGTTTCTTCCTCTGTCTCTCCCTCTTAGACTGGCCATACCTCCTCTCCCGCTGAAAAAAATCGAAATCCCTCTTTGGGTTCTCTCACGGGGTCGATGTATAACTGGATGTCATATGCATTACTGCATATCCAGGCAACTGTTAACACCTGTGCCACTTTCTGCTAGTTCAAGGGATATCGTTATGTTCCTTTTCACCATCAAATATAAAAGGGTAAGTAACAGGCTGATGCACCTTTTTTCACCGCAGTTTAGAGAATGAACTGTTCCTCCAACCTTACCTCTTTTTATGATTTACACTTTCTGTCACTTGCCTTGCTGTGAACCAGAAGCTACGGTCTGTAGCAGGAAGTTACATATTCCCAGGAGGCATTTCAGCCACTGAGGCCAATTAGCATGGAAGAGCTTGTGTTTGTTTAGTTAAATACTTCATCGTACCAACACGTGGGAGGCTACATCCAAAGAGGCAAAAGCTACTGATGCATGCCCAAACCATGCTTGGAAATTGTTTGGGAGGGTGTTAGTCAGCCCAGGCCTAAACCAGGCTGAGAGGGGTCTTTTGTCAATTCAACAGCAGAGGTGAGTAAGATGCAGTCTTTAGGAACATTTCCTGTCACAAACCATTCACGTAACCAGAAAGTCCAGCAAACCAAACGCATTCAGGGAAACAACACTAACCCACCAGTTCACTTACATCTCACATCCTTACATTCTTCACAGAGGGCCACAAGACACAGAGACCCAAATATGGGCCCCAATTCCACTCCCTTAGCATCCAAAGGTAAACTTCAAATGACTGAAACTACAGTCTAGGTCAGGCACCCCTCCTCCTCCCAACTCCTAAGTCTCATTTCATCTCTTCTAAGTCTTCATTCTTCACCAGCACCCTGACTCACAAAGTTCTGCTGCATAAGACTAGCTTCAGTTTGCAGATCCTTTCCACATTAGCCTAAACATTTCTTACGTATCGCTAGTAGCTTTCTCCTGCCTCGTCTCTCAGAGGAAAAGGTGAAGTCTCTTTTCCTCCTCTCCCGTTCAAAGTCTCCTTCCTACTTTTTTCCTCCATTGCTTCTCCAACCTGACCGTACCTCATCCTCAAATGTATCAGGTGAGATGGATATAAACCCAGCTTTACGGTCAGTGTTGGATTTTAGACCTCATCATAGCTGCGCAGGGTTGCTTAGTAAATATACACAAACTTACACATCCTAGGTGGTCTTCGATCTAAGAGCGCTTGTCCTCAAACAAGGCACTAGGAACTGAATATACAAAGGACTATTCACTAAGGGACCTTCTCTGTGTACAGCAGAAAACCAGCAAGTGGAACTGACTGACAAATGCAGCAAGAGGGGTTCAATCTCTGAGTGATTTTAGAAATGAGTGACATAAAAAGGAAGAAGTAATTACATAAAAGAGAAGAGGGGAGTACAAATAAGAGAATGACAAATGGACACACAGAACATATAAGGGCTATGCTATCTTTCAGCCTCCAAGATGTTCCACATAATCATTTACTATTAGCTCTAATTGACTTCAATGCAACAAAAGCACAATGAGACTTTTCCAGACAAGTAAAATACATATGCGCTGCTGGGTATCAGCACAAAAGAAGTGTAATTACTTCAGGAAAGTTATGGCTTGGCAGCTGATGAAAAGGAAGAAAAGAGGAAAGAGTTATTCTCTGCATACTTTTCTTAAGCCTCTATACTGCAAATACCTTACACAAACAATGCCATCTATCTTAAGTGACCACCCTAGGGATAAGGTAATTTAGTTACCTTCTAGTGATTGGTTCTTAATTAAAGGTCAAACTAAATTGTACTTGGAAATCTTTGCAATATTTTTCAGGTTGGTTCCTGTGCCAGAAAGTTGCTATTGGATGTGGCTCCCATTGTGGGCTTTACTACTTTTCACAAGAATCACCTGCTGCTGACCATTTAATCATCATATTTCTCAGCCAAATTCTACATTAATTAATACACCTTCTTACACTGTCATATTTTAATAACACAACTCAAATATCAAATTTTTATTATTAGCCTAGCAATATAATAGAAAGTGAGAATAGGAAAAAACCCCTATACTTGAAAAACAGAGCTTGGTTTGTAAGTTTGCTTGTAATATGTACAATGATTACTGTACCATACGAGCACTTATTACCACAGTTATTCTCATACTAAATTATGTTGGTTTTGCTGACATGTAAGTATGATTTAGCATTCATGTTACATTTGGCTAAATATCGTACAGGGAAATAACATTCTTTGCACTATAGCCTAAAGATATATATGTCACTACAATAACAAAAACCTCAAAAATTAAACCTACAAATAAACCTTGTATCAGCATGAACTCTGTATGTTCTGCAACATGAATGGTAGGTATTGATGTTAAACGCAGCAAAAGTAGCAAAGAATTTTATCAGTAACATACAGGAATGTTAATTATAAATCACTGAAGCTTATAAATGTTAATTTTCAGAGTCAAGCCCAAATACTTGTGGTAATTTTGAAGGCCCTGGCATATATTTTGGAATCACAGTATTTCAACATTCAAAAAGAAACCTTTATTTATCCTTTCTGTTTTTCTACTCTACTTCTACATTTTACCTCCCAACACTTTGAACAGGGTACCTTTGCATACAAATCTAGGCCTGTAGTTAAATAATTCCAAGCATATAAATAGAGTCATTCTCATAAAGAAGAAAACTGTGACAATAGCAACATCTTAAAGTTGAATCATAAATACTTACTGACAGTTAAGAATACCTCATTGACTCCATGTTAAGTTTTAAACGGTGCACAAATGCCCTTTACATGAACTCGCTTGGAAGTCTCAGAGGATATAATCTGTACTTCAGAGTTGCAATTGAATTGTCAGCAGCAGGACAAGTAACTAGATAACAAAATTTGATCACAGAGAACTCCCTGAAAGACAAAACTTTCTGTCTCCAGCATTCTTTTGATAAACGCTTTTGGTTGTTCCTTCCTCAGCCCTGTGCATTCTCTTTCTCAAGTTGGTGACCACAGTATGGCTGCTGCAGCCATGTGTGGCACGTCTTGGCAGGGTACCTGAGGAATATGATGGTTTAGTGTTCTTCCAAATGGGGAGATGAACTTCCTGCAGCTAGAGAGGGACAAACAAAGGCTTGCATGCATTCTCCTATTCTAACAGCACAGTTAGATGGGCTGCAAGCACCATATACTATGTCACTTTCTCCTGTTGAATAGAACCTGCTGTTACACAGAGTAATAGCCAGGCTCTTTCAATGCTAAACAGGATAGAAGACAGACCAAAGGGATCTGTAAATGCCAGTTTTACACTGCTTTTGTATTACTTCTGACTGGAATTCTCTGTGTTTTGGAAATGCCTGATGTCATCAACTCACTGTCCCTTAGCAGAGAAAAAGCGTAAGACAAGTAACATACTGATCTCAGCGTCATAGTCAAACAGATTGATATAGAATGCAATCCTTAACAACAAAAATCGATACGCTTTGACTGCACCAGTGTCCAGGTTAATGAATATTTATCATTCCCTACTGATGCTTCTAATTTTAGCCTATTTTATTTTTTAAAAAAACAGGAAACCTGCTTGTTTAGAAGTCTTTGGTAATTTAGATACAGTGCTTTTTAAACAGCTATAGAAAAGCTCTGCACCTGCAGTCACACACTGTATTCGCATGTACTTGTCCATCAAAACAGAAAATCATGAGAAATTATTGCAGTTGCAGTCAGTTATGAGAATGACTTGGTTGTAGGTGGATTGCTATCTGTAATTGAAATCTAACAATTTGAGATATAGCATATGATGGCATCATGATAGAAAATTAAATAATGACAAATCTTTAAAAATGCTTTTAAAAATTATTCTGCCTTGTTTAAAGTGTAATTTCAGGGCTTATTTTGGGGAACATACAGGGGAGAGCTGGCACATCTTTTATTTATTTCACTAGTCTCTCTAAATAATAATATAGATTAACTGTTAACAAGGTATAGAAAAAACAATTTAAAAATTACACACAAAACGGTCTGGTGGCTTGGGGAGCTACACCAGCAACCTGTGTTGCAGTTCCTTTGGCTGCACTGCCCCATGGCATACATTTCAATACAGCATTTCACACCGTTCAAGCAGAGCTTGCATGATTTCTTAAATGACCTATCAAAATCACTGTCACTAAAAGACCTCTCTGGAAAGGAACTCGGTTATCCATAGTGCTGAACAATTCCAGTGAGGATCCTGAGGGAGACAGGGGAATCGGAATACCCAGGCCTTCAAAAGACCAGGCCAAGGACCTTCTGCTCCAGCACTTACTGCAATTAGTAGAAGTCTTTCCACTGATTTCAGTGAGCTTTCGGGTCACACAGAATTAGTGTAATTCCAGATGTTTTCACTCCCTTTGATGTAAGTGTGATTACTGTTCAAACGTCCTGTAGGCTGACACCGCCAAGACAGAACCTCATCATGGACTACGGGAGTGAAAAGCTGTTGTGTTTGCACTGGAAATAAATATAATCTTCACATTGGTTTCCAATACTGAAGTTTTTATTCCCTGAGAAAAACTGTACTACTTTGGATACACACCAGTACCAATAATCTTCAATTTGACACAAACATATTTTTTTGGGAGGTGAAACTTCCTCCTGCAGTAGTACAGTAATCACCTCATTACCTTTGAACAAGGACATGAGGAAATGCCATAGCCCAGACTAGCTTTTCTGCCGTTTATCTTAGGCTTTTATAACAACAGTTATGAAGCTGGAAGCTGAGATTTTTGTGTAGTCTGCAACACTTGTAAAAAGTTTAACATTATTGTAGATGGGCCCACTTTCAGCTGTTTTCTCTTCAGGCAGAGTTTTCAATTTATCCCAAGACTGAGTTAATTTGAATGCCATCTTGTCTTGGCGAGATCCTCAGTCGCTGATCAGTGCATTATAATGCAAGACAGATTCTAACTGTGATTATATAACCATGTCCTACACTTGGGACAAAGATAATAATGAGAACAGAAAATGTATCTACTGTATTCTCCTGACTGTGCCAGTTTTTTCCTAATGGTCAGTTATGCAAGCGTTCCATGGGAATCTCTCATAGTAATTTTGCCACAAT
>KZ505988.1:0-71635 GCA_002844005.1 Limosa lapponica baueri
ACTTGAACTTCTTAGCTTTGACTTCTACTAAGCTGTTCAGAGCAACTGCCTGTTCCTCTCTTTTTGCCCATATTCTTTTCCACTCCCTTTCTGGTTTCCATACAAAAATGGCCAAGCCCATACACCCCAGAGACAGACCAAAGTGGCAGCATAAGAAATCATAGATTATTAGATAAATCTGCATTTATTTTTTTAATGTTTCACAGAAATATGATAGATTAGTCAGGAGGAGCATCTTCAAAATCACAGGAAAGTAAAATTTTAAGTGAGTCAAAAACCTGGTGTGTGCACCTGGCAGAGAAGAGTAGGCAACATGAAGTATAAATTACAGTGTAAGTAAAAGATACAGATTTTCAGTGATTCTCCGAAGGCAAATCAGTCCAGTGATCCATATTTTGTGAGTCAGCCTGTGGTTTTTCTCTTCCTTTTACGTATCTGCTCAGCGCTGTCAGTACTTATTTCTGTGGCACTGGTAAACCTCCACCAGCTGCTGGATTCTTGTATTTCCAAATATCTGGGAATTGGGTGCTTTGGGGTTTCCTGTGCTCTGAGTAAACTGTTTCTTTCCTGGTTGTCTCAGAAAGCCTTCCAAGGAATAAGAAGGATGTTACCCTTCATAATAAGGGGATTTCTCAACCGACTGTTGCTAATATCCTTGGTTCTTATCCCTGTCTTCCATTTACACCAAAACAGACATTCACACCCTTTACTGTCCTGTTTTAGCTCTCTGGGTACCTATGACAGTAAAAGAAGATTTAATTCCTGACTACAGATGCTCTTTGAAAACACACGGCTGTTTCTCTTCTGCAGCCAATCTCCCTCAGTTCGATCCTGCAGCTCTGGAACAGTCATACTTGAATTTAAGATAGTTATCTGTCATTTATATTAACGATCATTATACCTTTATGCACTAACCCTACTTATTCACAGTTGAGCTCGATAACATTCCATACATTGCCAAAACTAGAATTAAAGAGTGATGAATCAGGCTTTAATTCTCACACTGATTCTTAGAAAACTTGGCATGTACTTTGAAAGTATAAGGTTAGGCAATGTTAGTCACACAACAATTGACCCGAGCTTACAAACACTGGAGGAGATGTCAGTCATACAGTGGAATTTGGAAGTAGGGATCAATAATTTATACTAGTGATCACTCGGCCCTTATCTAATAGCCCATTCTGTACTTTCCTCAATCTAATTTCATTTGGCGTTAGTGATCACTGCTTTTCCACTTAAAGTGATCTGATTAGACCTTGAAATATTTCCATTTTTCAAGATATACCACATCTTCTGCAACTCTATGTAACATATATTCAGGTAGAATTTGATTAGACTGGGCAATTTACTTGTGATTCATGCCTAGTTTAAGACACTGAAGCAGGCAGGAAGGCGCCAGTACAATTTTAAGCCATCTAGGGCATCGGTTAAAGAGCCTTTCTACGTCCTTGATACATAATGAACATTTTAGTTACTTTCAAAATCACATCATATTTGCTGGTTGTAAAAAAAAAACTCAAACCAACCTGCCAGGAGCACCTTGCACACACTATTTTTCTCCTCTTATCAGAATTCTAGTGTGCTGGAGAAATGTGCACAGATTACCATACCAAGAAGGACTACTACTCTTTTGGGTGGTGGGGCTAGGAGGGGTTTATGTGATTGAGCCATGGATATAGCAGAAATTAGCATTGGCCTAGGCAGATATCACCTGGATTTTTCATAGATCACACTTTAACAATGGTATTTGTTGCTGGCCTAATTAAACATATATATATATATATTTATATGTGTATGTATTTATATATTTTGTGTGTATACTGATATGTATTTGTATACATGTATGCAATGTGTACATCTATACAGACATATACAGTGTGCGTGTGAATTTATATACTTATTCCTATACCTATCTATATGACATATACATACACAACATATGGTGCAAGAGGATGCTGGGCCAGATTGGGACTAGGGCTAGAACAGGATCAACCAGCAGGATTAGCAAGCATGACCTGTGGCGACCTTATGATCTCTGGCCGTGGAAGTGGCCTCCAGGTTGGAGTGAAGGCCAGAGAGGGTTGAGGCTTATACAGGAAGAGGTGTCCAAAAGGCACTGTGCTGACACAAGAACTGCTCCTGTCTGGCTATTTGGATCTCTTCAGGGCTAACATTTGGGCCAGCCCTAAAGTTAAGGTTCAAGCCATGAGAACCAGAGTCCATGTCAGAACTGAAAAGAGCCAGCATAAAATACAAGTGCAGTTAGCTAGGTTTAGCCCAGGGACTAACAGGGATGTTGGGCCTGTGCCACCAGGCGTTATCCCTGGATACAACAGGATCAACAGGCTCAGGCAGGTACCAACATGGGCCATCTTCTCAGTGTTTTCATAAGACCTGGCAGTCTTTGATCTGCATGAAGAAATCAGTTCATGTCTTGCATAGTTACAGGAATTCAACCTTGGGATGGGTTTAGGGAGGAAATCTCAGTCCATCTACTTCACTTTTAGGTTTCTGCCCAGAGGGGTCAGACAGAAAGTGTAAATAAGTTGCTAGTATTATGGTGACCCATGACAACCCTAACGCTTATTTTAAAATGAGATGGAATGTCACTTTAATGAACATGTCGCCACCTTCATCTCAGATTTTTTTTCTTGTCTTTATATTTATTAGGTTGGAGTGGAATTTACTATACAAAGGTATGAAGTAAACTCAGTTTATGGAACTACTGAAAGCAAACTTCCTCACAATGTCCTAATCAGTTACTACTCTCTTCTATAAGACTTTAGCTTGCTTTTTCCCTGGAGTAAGGCTTAATATTCAACTTCATTAATTTCGGAGGAACCTCAGAGTGGACTGGGACATAGACTAACCCCTAGTTCTATTTTTTCTTGGGATGGGTGAAAAGTAATTTACTGAAGCTCATGAAAGTGTATAGCTTAGTACATTTGTATAGCCATCTAAATGTTGATTTCATTCTGGTTCCACAATTTTCATAAATGGCCTCTGCTTTAAAAAGGTACAGTTCAACATTATAGCTTATATTAAAATTAATTGTTGTCATATCTAAGGTCATCTAACATGAAGATAAAGAACCTCTGTGATGTTTCAAGGGTCCCTAAATTGATATTAAAAATCTCAGGTTTTTTCCTCCAACTTTTATGTGTGAAGTCAGTCAAGAAAACAACAAAATGAATTAACTATTTATTGTGCCTCATCACTCTTTCTTTGGTGTGTTCAAGCAGGGACTTTTTTATTATTCCTTTCAGTCATGCTAGAAGAACCCAATAAGAAGTAAATACTTGGATGAAAGTAATATACTGTGTTCTTGTTCTGTTGGTTTGGTCTATTTACTAAAGCATTGTGCATTGTTTAGCTGGCATTGATGATGTCCATGTGTGGACAGAGGAACATGTTCCACAAATTATCTATCACAAGTTACCTATTGCAACCTACAACCTCTTTTTTATTTTTTATTTTTCAAGTATTCTGAGAATTGTTCTGTCTTGACTGCAGTTATGCCTCTGGGCAGTCTTACCTTCACAAACTTTGACTTTGCCCCTGGTTTGATTAGCTTTTTACCTTTTACTCCAAGTTTAAGTCACCCAACCTACATCAAAACCAATCAGCGTTATGGAGTGGAGTTCAGATATCATTAAATGGTGCCTCTTATTTTTGCCTCAGTCATTTAAGGCTCTAATTACTGAAGAAATATGTACAAGAGCAATGCATAAAGTGCACATTTTTGCTAATATTATTAATTATGGGGGTTTTTTTGTATAGGGTAGGGACCTCTTGCCTATGCTTAACTAAGTTGGAGCAACTAATATTTCAAAAGAACAGAATTTCCTGCGTTAGTAATCTGGGTGTTCACAAAACCCACGCAAAGATATATTTGAAACTGTTTTTTCCATTGATTTTTTCTTGGGATTTGCAATTGATGGGTTGGAAAAACTTCGCATTCTTATGCTAACTAGATCCTAAATTTTCTGAAATCATGTCAGCAGTGATCTAAAGAGGGATCCTCACATCTTCTAAGTCAATCAGTGTTTCAACTAGAAAACAAACAAGCAAACAAAGGAAACCTTTAGAGAACAGTGTAAGAACAGTTACCAACCAAATAAATGTAGATGAGCTACAATGGACAGACCCCTTTGTACTACGGCTTAGCTGTCTTTTATTGCACTAATAAAGATCTGAAAAAAGTTGCTCTGCAGACACACCCAAAGACTTTGCAATTTAAACAACCAAGAAAAATCTGTAAGAAGGAAAACATGGGGGTAGATAAGCTGGTTTGCCTGAGGGTGAACGACAGGTCCCATAATGAACACTGCATTTCCCATTCCAGTACTCCTCCGGAGTCCATAGTCTGTCAGGCCTTTCATCCCTCACACTCCTTTAAAGTAGAAGAAGATTGAGAGGTGACTTGATTATAGCATAGTAACTTCAGAGGGAGAAAACACTGGCTACTGAAGTGTTCTTTAATCTGGGAGACAAAGGCGTTACAAAGTATAATAGCTGGAAGCTGAAGTCAGACAATTGCAAATGAGAAATAAAGTAAGCATCTTTACACAGAGAATGTGATTAAGCAGTGAGGGAAAAGCATATCAGAAGAATTCTCAACTTTCCCATCAATTAAAGGTTTCCGTAGCATTTTCAGATGAAATGAAAAGGAAATTTTCAAAAGAAAATCTTTGTCTGGAAACATATGTGTGAGTTTTGATGAAAGCAAAATCTTTCATCTGTGAAATTTTGTTTTGTTTACAGTTGTTTAGATTATCTTTCACCAGCTGTTATATTCAGATTAAGGAAAGATAGACAACATTGCAACTGCATTATGTATTTTATTTAGTAGTATAGAAGATGGCCTCCTGGAGTTATGAAATCACGTCAGAAACCCAGCTTCAGAAGAAAACCTTCAAAAAACCACAAGCTTCCAGACTTTTGACTGGAAAGGAAATTACAAAAGTGACTCAGTATATCTCAAAGTCTCAGAAAACCAAAGGCAAATAGCAAAAAGGACAAATTAATGTTTAAAATAATATAAAAATGTTGTCTACATTAATGATTTGTTGAATACTTGAAATAAAATGAAACTCGTGTTCCTGATAAAAGACAGATGTTGTTTGGCATTTTGATAGTATCTTTTTTTTTTAAGGAAGGTGACCGAATACCCCACTTTCAAATAATGAGGAAACGCAGAATACCTGTTGTTAGGAAACATCTCAATTATTGTAAACTTACAAACACCTCTACTTTTCCATATCATTCCACTGTGGTTTAAAGGTTTTTGTTCTACCCTCAGAAAATTGCAGCTTTGATCCTTCTGGGGATGTTTTCACCTTCTGAACTCTAAGGCTGGCTAGATCTTAAATACCACTAATGGAGGGTTTGCAGCATCGGATGGGCATAAATCTTGCTTGTTTTATTTTAACATTTATATTTTTCACTGGACTCCATCCTATGGAAGATCAGCCTAAAGATAGTCCCAGAAAAAGCCTGAAATGCTCCAATTAACTTCTGTTATACCAAGAAAACATTGGTCTCAGATTTGACTGCTTCAGTGGCTCAGATAAACACAAATCATCCTAGTGCAGTGTCCTGAATGAAAGCGTGAACCTGATCCCGAGCTGTTAGAAGGATGCGGCCCTGTTATTTGTTTGTGTGCTGCTGGGGGAGGATGAGAAACTGGAGGTGGAGGGAGGGAAGTCGCCCTGTGGTGCTGCTGCTTCCATTGTTCTCCTGTTACAGCCTTATCTCGGTGTCCAGATAAAATGTCAAAGGCTGGAAGAGAAACACAGAAGCAGAGTGGTCTGAGAGTGACGGCTGTCCTCGGCGCAGGCAGAGGGTGAGGAGGGGTAAGGTCATATCTTATTTCAGACTGTTCATGGTCACTGTAGCTGCCCACAGCTCCACAGGCTTTGTTAAGAGGGTATGTTTTCCCAGCATTACCAGACTTCTAAGGGAGTAAATTCACAGTCCTTTTCTTATATAATGCCTGGCTTATTAACTCATATTAAATTTCAAAAGAAAAGAGCCTCTTGTGCATGAAAACTCAGAATTTTTGTCTCGCATCTGAAAAGTCTGGACCTCTGCTGGCAGGATGTAATTTACATTGCAGACCCTGATACTCGCTTAGTCCTTCCTGTCCACCTCCTGTTCCTGGAGCCATTTGTTTGCTCTCAGGGGAAAGGATGGCTCTTGTGAACAGCTCGTTTTTTCCAGGACAGCATCCCTAGCACAAAGCAGCTGTGGAAGGAATGGAAATGTAGGAGGTGGCAGATGAAGTATTTCGAAAATTTGCAGCTTTTTCTTCCTATTAAGAAAAGGGTCATAAAGCATTCTTCTGTCTTACCCTGATGGATGGACTTAACTGCCCACTTGAATCAATATTATAGAAATGATTTTCACACTCAGCCTACAACAATTCCAGTTTCTCAGTCAAAATATACCAATCTCTGCACTCATAGAAAAGTGACTTTAGTTTATTGTCTAGTAAATTGCTTGCCAAAGTTGTGTAGAATAAAAGCTAGAGTAGGAGTATACGTGCACATTGCCTGTGACCACAAGCTCTTAGTCCATGTCCAGGACTCACAGGTATTAGTAACACATGAATAAGAAGGTACAATTATAAGATATTGATTGAAAAGAATGGAAGAGACATTTACCACATGTTCTTCAGCTGGAAGAGAAAGGGGAGAGAAAGAGGGAGAAATTGAAAGGTTATGAATTTTAACATGGTTCACACAACCTATATATAGACATCCAAGAAAGTGCAGCCTTTCCACTTGATGACCAAGTCTCTCTCTCTCTCTCCTTGTTATGTCATTGTAGAGCTCTTATCATATTGCCTTTTTGCTGCTCAGGTTTGTTTTCTGATCTAGTCAGGAAAGTCACACAATGACAGCTCAGGCTATAATTTTCAAGCCAAATCAATGAGAAATCCTTAGATTGAGAAACAACAACTGACATAATATAACTACTGAACAGGGTGAAGGGTTGTGGCCACTACATACGTTTACTTAGGTAACATTCCTGACCCCAAGTGGTCTCAGTCTCTGGCCAGATGGGACTAGCAACATGGAGAGGATGTGAAGCTCTGTTCTGTATTTTGTCTGACTGAATGGGTATGAGAATTTGGAGATTATAAAGCTGAAGGATATGTAGTTGGGGTTTATGAGGACTTCTGCTAGTATTGTTGGCATTTGTCGATCTTTTTTTTTAACACTTTGAAGTTTTGGCAATGATGTTAGACACTGAAGAGATTCCTACAGAGGAAAGATTAATACATTAATATCCCAATCAATTTGGCTTCCAAACACTAAAATAGAGAAAGAATAGGGAAAAAGACTACCATCCATTCCCTTTCGCACACAGATGAGGTCTCTTTCCAGACACAGAGGTGCAGACCACAGACAGCTGTGGGCTTACTCTTTTGGGTTGTCTCCTTTTGTATTATTTGACTGTTCCCTATAACATCCCTTGACAAGCATTTAGTGAGAAAACCAATTCTCATTTTCTTCCTCACCATCTCCAAGGGCACATGCTGCCTTCAAGGTATTGCATAAGAGGTTCAGAGTCAATGCTTCACAGTCTTGGCATCTTTGATTCTTTCCCCAAGGCTCATTGGATTGAGTTTGGTCCCTCTAAATATCCTCGTTTCTTCTTCCAAATAAGCTCTTTATGCACCTATTTCTCAGTTTCTTGGGACCTATGAGGTGACTTTTAACACTGCACTGTCCAACACAGTGTTGGGGAGTCAAAACACGTACATCCTTTTGGCTGGCTGATACTTTACCGTCACATCCAATATCCTATAGGTACACTGCAATTACACTGTAATTTGTCTTTGTATCTCACATTTGTGTGATATATAGTTGTACAGTGTAATCTGGGCTCTACTAAATGCATTAATTACCCAGCACTGTGACTATGCATGGCTAATTCATCACTGGTATAGTAAACTTTGGTTACAGGATTTTTTACTATGGTGTTATTAAGTGTGCAGTCAGATATACTACACCTGGATTTCAAAAGCAAACATTAAAAATATCAGACTGTGGGATAAATGCTAAGATATTCTATGCTGTGTTTGATTTTTATTAATGGCAACTGTCATATAATTTGCAGTGAAACTGTCGCATAATTGCACTCCACCATGAAGTACATCTTCTTTCAGAGTAAGTTCTGCAATGATTTTCTGTAAGATCTCTGTGCTACTGATGATTTTCTGATAGTTTTATCGCCATTCTCATATGTTAACTAAATTATGGCAGAAGGATTTCTCTACATCTTAGAGATTTTTTTTTCTTTCCTTCCATTCTCAAGGAAAATATTCCCTTCTGTTTTCCTTGGGGATGGCTTCATTATAAAATGATTTTTTCTGTTCTTTCCTATTGGGAGATGGGTGTCTATATTTCTCTTTTCAGTTACCCTTTTTATCTCCTCCTAAGATTTTCTCTTCCATCCCTCTTCTCCTTGATTTTTTTTTTGCCTCTTCCATCTTCTGTGTCTCTCCCAGTGTAATCTGAGCTCTCTCAGTCTCCCTGTCTTCTCTTAACAAAAAGTGATAAAAGAACACGGCTGCTGGTCCAACAGGTTGCAGGGACAAACTTGTGTTTATATTTTAAGGTC
Source organism: Limosa lapponica baueri (assembly GCA_002844005.1). NCBI lineage: Eukaryota > Metazoa > Chordata > Aves > Charadriiformes > Scolopacidae > Limosa > Limosa lapponica. The sequence goes on from KZ505988.1 coordinate 8,632, forward strand.
TTTGGGGGATGCTCCCTTTGACTTGTGTGTTTTACTAGTCGTAACACAAGAGTCCAGGATCATGACGAGAGCTTCCCTGTGCTACCAAATTACACAGGAGAAAAGATAGGATGTGCACATGAGATCTGTGATACAGGTATCTTATACTGCTTTTAGGGAAATGAGTTACTTCCTCATTTAGTGACAACTGTAGTTCACTGTCCAGAATTCAGGTCTAGTCTGTAAGAGTAAGATTTGTTTAATCTGTTTTTAAGGACGTGATTCAGGACACTACATGAGCACTTAATGATGTATCCTAGGCTACCACATCTGACTTCAGCAACGTATTCCAGAAGGTCTTGCATCATTATCTGCCAGAATGAGGTACATTTGTGGGTTTATCAGCTCAGTTAAACACCAAAAATGGTACTAGGTACCTATGTTTAGTGATTTGAATCATTTCCTTGAATGAATTTTTAGACCTCTGTGAGAAGACTTGCAATCAGGATCATATGCACAATTTCTGTATATACAGCAATTGCTTATTGGCTAATACAGCTGTCAAAGGCTGAAACAAAGATACTACTAAGTTAAGCATTTTTATTTTTGCCACCCTGGTCTGTACCAGGACTCTCTGTTGGTGAGACAGTCAGGGGAAAGCTCTGGCCTCCATTGCTCTGTGAAATGGTTTCATCCTCAGTCTTGCTAAATTGTTTTCTTTTTACTTTCCATTTTTTTTTCTCAAAGTTTTATAGTTTTTCATGGCAATGTTTACTTCTGAAACTGAGTTCATAGCTTCTTATGAGTGCAGCCTCTCTCCTCCACTCTGTGCTCTCTTAATCCATACCACTTCATAGTCAACAAGTTCTCTTGCTCACAGATTAATGTTCACAACTACAGCTCAAAATTGGCTGGGACAGAGCCACACAGCAGAGCTTCACACAGCTGGTCACACCCTTGACCAGCTGGCTCAAGTTGAGTCTTACATGACTAGACTGTCTCTCTGCAGTAGACAGATGACAAGCCTTTCTGGAAAGTGATTCAGCTGTTTTAGGGTGGAGACCTATTCAGCTTTTGTAGAAGTTTTAAGTTAGGTGAGATAAATCCCAAACTTACAGATCAGATATATGGTTAACATCCCCAAATTTACCTGACAACCAGGCACTTAGATGTATAAGGCTACACAGGGACCCACTCTGTGAGGGTATGACGGTGTAAGGACTGTCTTACTGTGTCAGACGAAAAATGCACAAAGCCTGCCTCTGGAAGTGGTCAACAGCAAATGCTTATGGAAGATTATATCAATAAAGAGGGAGAAATAAAACTCAGTCTTCCAGCTTCCAGCAGAGATGTCTATTCTCAAAGTGAATTTTCTGAAATTAGGAAGTTCTTCAAAACTGAAGATGTATTTACTTAATTGCATTCCCTTAACTGCATTCCCTTAAATGAAAATGTAGTCCCTTAATAGTAGGGATGTATGGCTTTTACATATGGTGTTTACATGTATTTATGTTCATATTTTACTTAGAAACAAATTAAAATGGAAAATAATATTACTGCATCACTCCGTGGCTATTGGTTACAGGAATACAGCAATTTGGCTTCTGTTCATGTATTTATTATTTATTTACTTATTCCAGAGACTTAAGCAGCCGTGGAAGATGATCATATGCTTGCAGGGCTATGAGCTCTGTGAGCTTGCTGCTCAAGTTATTGCTTTCTATCTCAAAGCGGTTCATCCTAGCCCTGCTCCATTTGCTCCTCTCACCCAGTTCAATACACTAGAAAGTGATAAAAATTTTGTTCAGTGTCTATTGTTCCCAGAGTAAAATGTCCCATTGATTCCCATGGCCACTGGATGAGGCCTGAAATGAATGAAAAACAAAACAAAACAAAACAAAACATGCTGAGATGATGGTTTATTCAAGAGAGCAAATTATAGATGAAGTGAGGGTAATTACTAGAATGAAGAGTCCTGACCTGTGCCCAGCCTTCACTTTAGAGTGACAAAGATTATCTAAACTGATCAGAGCTTATGTTGGACCAAGATATGTTGAGGCTGGCTGTGGTTTGGCAAAAGGAAAAACAAGCCAACACGGAAATGATTTATACAAGGAAGAAAGATTATCACAACAAGCAGCAAATGAATAAATTATTAATTATTCAGTCCTGGGAGGAAATTATAACACTCTTTAAAGAAACAAGCATGCTAAAGAAATAGAGCAGTAAGAAAAGCTTCTCTCAAAGAAACAGCAATACTTATTTGACAAATCTGCCAAGGAAATATGAAGCCAGCCTCCTAAATTAAGGTAGAAAGTGAATAATTTGAATGGGACTATTAATACCATTAAAATTGATTGCCTTAAGATTTGTTGTTGTGCTGTTAGATTAAAAGATAGATCAATGTCAGTTTTGTATGGGAGCCACTCCCACACCAATCAATCAGTGACTCTACAGCTGCTGCCCTCCACCCCTCCCAGCACATTCTTATTTCTCTTCCACCGCTTGAGTTAGGGGATGCTCATGTCTTTAAGCCCTTTGTTTTTCCATGGGTGCAATCTGCTCCACATGGTGGACAGCAAATAACCCTTGCTATAGAGTCCTCCTACACAGTGCTTCCCCTATACACTGTGATTAGGTGCAAACCTGTCCTATCTGTGCCCTGAGCTGAGAGAAAAAAAGGATACAGGAGAGCATTAATACAGTGCTGAGCTCAAGCAAGCTATTGAGAGGCTGAGATTATAAGTACATGATGGGTAATGCATTGACATGGGTCACTTAAGGGTTGGGGCTTTTTTCTTTGGTCTTTTTTTTTCCCCCTCAGTTCTGAACACGGGCAGAATCAGTTCACTTGTGCCCACAGCAAGCTCCCATTGATGTGCAGCATGTGATGTGAACATACAGCTAGTGAGTGGCTTTTTTAGATGAGGAATGTCAGGTATTAATAGTGGTAACTACAAAATCTGAATTGAATGCGATTTGTATTGGTCATGACTTTGCCTGATGGAAATCTGACATTGAACCCTTACTGTGTTCTCCTAAAGCCTATCAATTATATTGCTGACAATAATACCCCACAAATTTTCATTATTATAGAGCTTCATTTGTGCCTTGCTATGAAAGCTCCATTAAAGTGTCCTTTTACATACTGACTGGATTCAGTCTTTGGGCTCATCCACACTCAAAGCTCTTCAAAAAACAACTTGCATTATAAAACCCCAAAAAGAAGAGCATGCAAAGCCATCTACTGTGGAGTCCCATGGGAAGAAGGGAGTCCTTCTGTGGCTGCCTCCAGACTTGTTATGTTCTTCAGAAGGGTTATCTTGTGAGTCTGCTTTTGCCTCCAGGATACCCCTTCTGCTGCCACTGCTGAGAACGCTTAGGATAGGAGGAAATTTACCATCCAGAGTTCAAAGCTACTGCAGCATCTTTTGATGCAGCTTGAAGAACTGGTCACTATCCTCTAATGGGCAGATTTAGCGAGAACAGGTCATATCACTAATGTTTTTTTTTCTGTGTACTTGTGAGCAGGTGTCAGGAAGGATGGCTCAAAGAGCAAAGGCCATTGGAGAGGATGCTTTCACAGTACTGTCAACAAGTTACTTTGAAACTGGATTGTAGACTGCAACTCACGGTATGACTAAACTATATGTAGATATACCTCATTGATAGGAATTTAATCATAACAGCACAAAGTTTCTCTCTGCCTCAGTAGTTTCCCACAGCACTGGACAAGCCTGCCTTGGGAATTTGTGCTGCAATAGCTTTAACGATACTAATATTTGATATGGACAGACTAAGCATTTCAAGACTCATGGACAGAAAAAATCTTTCCTGACCATAGAAGATAGTGAAGACTGTGGACCACACCAAGAGTGCTTCAGATGAGCATCTGAACCTCCTGAAAAATGAAGGGCGTAAGTCAAATCCATATGCTTGTGGCATCTCCCTGAAATCTTTTCATTCCTGGTAATACTTTTGAGGGTGGTGATACAAACATAATGACATGGAATAATACAAATAAATGCATGCAGTAATGATAAGAAGTTGTGAATTATCAACTAAAATATTCTGCCAAAAATGTCATCTGTTCTCATATTTTTTTAATTTTTTTTTTCTCCCTGGAGCCTCCTTCTTTCTCATTGTACTGCACAATACCCCAAGCTGATCCTAACTTCAGAAAGGAAACTCAGGGTCAGTACTCACTGAACTGTTTTATAATACACTACATTTACATTAGAAGCAAAGCAAAAGGTTACATCCTTGACAAATGTTGAACTGCACAAATCAGTGTATAGGTATATAGTCCACAATTCTTCAGGAGCTTTTGTAATCTTTTTTTTTTTTTTTCAGTTAGGAATTTTTTGCAATAGCAATTTCTTCTTCCTAATGTTAATTTGATTTCAGTGTTTGGACCTGGAAGGTATCTGTACCACCATATTCTGTCAGTGTTTCAAGAACTGTGTATGTAGGTCTAATCAATATGGTGCTAAAATGCTGACAGAAGTCAAAATAGGTTTTCTAGTCTAGGTGTGAAATTTCGCCTAAAACATCCTTACTGTAGACAAGGTGTGAAGTACAAGGTGCAGCCAGAGCATGGTAACAGCCACTTTCAAGTTTTATATACTCACTCTTTTCTGGAATACAGACTTGCAAGAGAATTGGCCTATTTACAGGAGGAGGAGTTCTCCTGAAAATCCTCTGGGAACTGTCTGCAGTGAATGTGATAGAGCTAAGTACATTGCTCAAAAATAAGAGGAAGAAAATGTGCCCCCTCAAGATGTTGAGCAAAAAGGACAGACTTTCCTCATCTTACACTGTAATTATTCTGTCTGCATTATATCTGTTATGGAGATTATGGCAACAAAGAAAAAAAATATCTGCATTTTAGAAGGACGTTGTGACCGTCAGTAAGAATTGGAATATAGTGTTGCTATTTTCTTTTCCTTTAATGTTATCATCCACTCATCCTTATCCACAAAATGAGGTAATACACATGAATAAAAAAAATTGAAAGGCATAGATATACCTCTGTTTGGCAGAATCACCTAATTAAATGAATCCAAACTATTGCTTGTTGGATACAGGACCTTATAGTGAAGGACACATTATTTTCAAAGTACTATGCTAAAAGAAAAATCCCAGAAAAGCTAAACATTGATTATAAATAGACTACTCTGTGTCAGAAAACAAATGTATGTACATTTTAAAAGAAATCTTTCTAGTTAGATAGCGGTTAAAAAGCTCTACTCGCCAAAAGGTTTGTATGGCATAAAGTATTGAAGTTTTATTCTTTTATGTGTTCAGATAGTGCTGTTTTCTTGGTAGCTTATGATGTTATTTGGCTCATTGATTTATCTTGCATTGATTTGTATGAATCTAGATTTCCTGAGAATGTACTCCGCCTTAGGAGTTTTTTGGAAGGTATTAAAATGATGAAAGCTGTTGACTTGGTAGCCTTGGGGACCGAAGACATCTATTGATGCTCTGTTGTTTAAGAAAACCTGATGTAAATTTCCCCACACTAATCCATTAATTTGTCTCAAATCTTGCTGTGAGGGAAGATTTCCGGAGTGATATTTCATCTTCTATGTCCCTTACATCTGTGAGTCTGAAGCTGTCATAAAGTACCTGTGATGACCAGACTTCTGATACATAGAAATAAGGATTCAACCATCACTAACACTGACCCTGAACCATCAGATTAAAAGATTCCTTTCAAAATATTTTCATAGAGTCTAGTGGTGAATTAAAGAAAACATTACACTGCTTTCCGAATATCATCTAGTTCTTCCTTGTGTTGCATTCAGCTATCAATTTAGAGGTGGAAAGCTTGGTAGCCTAGTATTGTTCCCCTGAGTCATCTAGTCTCTGCATCTGTGAACCTCTCTAGAGCAATTCCACGCTCTGTAGCAAAATACTTACCAGGGGAATAAAGCTGATTAGCTGCAGACTTCCTTGCTCCGGAATTTAAATATAAAATTGTGTGGCTTTTTTTCTTTCTTCCCAGAAACACTGCTATGTAAAACCTCGGTTTGTTCTTTGTAACCTTATACTGAATTTTATTTAGTAGTATATTCTTATATTTCCACTGGTAAACATATTTTTTGCAATAAAAATGGAAGAGTCCTGCCTCTGATAAACTTATTGAACTTTTGTCATATTTCCTCAGGGAAATATTTACTCTTATTACAGGAAAAAAACCCCAGAATTTTACAGTAAAAATAGTCTGCAAAGCCAAATGAGTGAAAAGACAAATAGCCTTAAAAGAATTGTGACAAAGAACGTTTTTAATTCTCACAGAATTAATAATATGTTTGTATATTTTTAAATGAGCTTTTTATTTTAATCTATAATTTTTTCCACATGTAAATAAACTAGCAATTAGCATCATAGCCTAAGTATCTCAGTAGAAATTCGATTACTGGTCTCCTATATAGTTTAATGTATGAGAGGTTGCTTTGCCCCTTCTTAGGGCAGACCATTACTTAAAGAGTGAGAGGATTCTGAGGACTGGGGTAATAATCAGCTCCTGAGTTTTGGAATGCAAAAAGCTGTAGGCTGTGACACTCTGTCTTCTGTAAGGTACTCCAGGTGGAGTTGCTAAGACCACTGGTGCCTTTTGGAAGTTTTATTCAAACAGATTTGAAAAGGTTAAAAGCCTTATTATTACGGAAATACAAACATCCTAAAAAAAACCCTCAAAAAATAGGCCTTTGTGAATTCCAAAAGAAAACAGTCCTTAAGAAACTGTACTTGAGAGGTTTGATTAAAATGATATCTAGGAAAACAGCTAATAACAACATTATCAGCATTTCTTTATCCACTTTACTATGATTTCATTTAGTTCACAAAGGATCTTCATAAACTATGATTTATCTTTCACTGTGCATGCTTTTTTATAATGAGGTTTCATCTGGCGACTCCTTCCTTCTATGCCTCCACTCCACAATTCGAATCTGTATGCTGCATATCATTTCATGTAATTAGCCTATATTTAGATACCTCTCTGTGATGGAAGCTTCTGAGACATATGCTTTTTCCTGCAAAAAATATTTCTGTTGCAGCTTTTCTGGACTTCGTTTGGACCTGATCTGTGAGCAGAGCCAGAGCCTAGATCTATCTATCGTGATTTGCAACTCCATCCTGTGCAATTTTAAATGATCTCAGTGATTGAGAGTCCCTGAATGTATTTTAACTAGAGAGACATAAACAGCTTGTTTAAGCTGACCTTCACATGTCCTTTTCTTTACAGTTCTGAGCCAATTTCATAGGTGAACAACATAAACTGTATGCAGTCTGTTACTATTGCATACAGCACTGAAGTGGCATTCCCCCTTCCCATGGTTGATGCCTGTCATGCTTCGTCAGTGCTGACAAGCAATTATTAGTCTTTGTTTCTTTTATACTGTATATTGGCAAAACAATCATTGCAAGGAATTGTAGAGGTAGAAACCATTATCTTTGCACTATAGTGGTAACAGAGCTTTTAGGCTTACTGAAAATATCCATTAGGTTCTGTTCTCTTATCTACAAATGCTTTCTATTTTGCTTTGTGTTATTCCGGCAGTTGAATCACCAACTTTTGCTGCATTAAGAATGGATAACTATTCTTTCATCGGGTGATTTTCATTTTCTACTGGCTTTTGTTCAGAGCTGAAGGCATTCTTCATTTGTTTTGAGTCCCACTATATTAAATATAATTTGGATATCAGTTTTAGCCTCATTGACTTTGAAGATTTTGTTTTCCTCTTAGCAGTTGTGACATGATATGACATTCTGTTGCAAGTTTAAAAAAAGAAATAAAGAAAAGAAGACAAAACAGACTGAGCCAATTTTGGTTTCTGAGCTGGGAAGGAGTTTTTTGAACTTCACTCTGCTAGGTGGTCATATCTGTAGGACTCACATAAATCATTGTTTTCAAGTACTCTTAATAGCCTTCAAGAGCTTAAGCAGGATGCAGCCATGGAGAACAAAGATTTTTGTGCAGGTCTCTTAGCTACCAGCACACCACAGTTATGTCCTCCCACCTGAATTAGAACAGACGCAAGTTATCAAAGGTCTCATCTCCTGCAGGAATTGTCCTTCGTTGAAAACACATGGTTGCAGAAAAACAAATTGCCAGTGCAGGCAAAAGAAGCAGCCTTTTGTAGTCATAGAATTTATTTCTGCTCAGATCTCTGGTGAGGTCCAGTACTGGTTCTGGCTATTGATTTTCATTTTCTCAAAAAAACCCCATGTGATTGTGAAGCCTCTTCCACCATCCCCATCAGAAATCAATTCCCTCTACTTAGAATCATAAAATGGTTTGGGTTGAAGGGTTGAAGGGACCTTTAAAGGTCATCTAATCCAACCCTCTTGCAATGAGCAGAGACATCTTCAACCAGAGCAGATTACTCAGAGCCCTGTCCAACCTGACCTTGAATGTTCCCAGGGACAGGGCATCTACCACCTCTCTGGGTAATCTGTTCCAGCGTTTCACCACCCTCATGGTAAAAAATTACTTCCTTCTACCTAGTCTAAATTTTCCCTCTTTTTGTTTAAAGCCATTACCTCTTGTCCTGCTAAACAGGCCCTGCTAAGAAGTTTGTCCCCATCTTTTCTGTAGGCCCCCTTTAAGCACTGAAATGATGCAATAAGGTCTCTCAGAGCCTTCTCTTCTCCAGGCTGAATAACCCCAATTCTTTCGGCCTGTTGCTTGGTCTTACCTCTTAAATGTCCCTCGAGTTTGCCCTGCTGCCATTCAGGGGTCATCTGTTAGTCTGTTTTGTTAAGCGAGATTGTTTTCAAAGTCTCTTTCATGCTGCCACGCTTGGAAAACATTTGGTAACCTCAACCGGAAACTTCTTCTTCAAATCTCTCCTCGTGATTAATTAGCGTGGGGCCTACAAAATGAAATCCCACTTGTGAAGAAGAAACATGGGCAGGAGAAACACACAGACTGAGTTATTTAGAAAGACAGACCCAGAAATTTACTTCAGGACTAAAAAAACATATTTAATGAAGGTGGAAAAGGGGGCAAGTATATGCATGTTTCCTGGTTTAGTAGCGCCCACTCTGTTCTACAGTGTTGTAAGAGTTACTGCTTGGTCACTGTACTTAATGTTCAGTCCAAATTTTAATCAAATTCCTTAGGTGTTACTTAGGATGAGGTTTTCTTCTTGCATTTGTTAAAGCTGCCAGAACTATTCAACTCATATAAAACCGAAAAATCGCTTTTCCACACCTCATTTTTGACATGGTGTATGGATGGTTTATATAAAAGTAGTTATGGTCACCCATTGTTACAGTTTTAAAGGGTTTATTCCCTTTATCTCAACTGCTGTTTCTTTTCTCCTGATATAGAAGAAAGGTTTTATAATCCTATTAGCTTTTGTACTGGCATTTGACATCTTTGTCTTTGACATTGTCAATGAATGAGGAGAGGGTCTGTCCAATATATAACTCCAGTTCATCCCCACAACTAAAAGATAAGTTGTGGTGGGTTTTTTTTTCCTTTTTTTTTTTTTTTTTCCTGGTGGGTTTCTACTGTCACGTTGTCTGGCAGTAGAGGAATGAGGAGACTTAGGCCCCTTCTGCTGCGTAGAATGAGATGAGAGCTGCTCCAGGAAGAACAGACTAGCTTGTCAGTGCTTTCTAAACATGAATTATTCTGTCCCATCATTCCAATCCTTATCTATTCGAACACTGTTTGCTCCCCACTCCTGTTCCCAGGCTGCTTTTACATCCATATTAAATCCCTTTCTCAGCCTGTCTCAAATACAATTTCTCATTTGCACATAGTAGAAATAAGCTACTTTTATTCTTTCTGACTTGGGACAGACAGCTCTATTTCAGAAATACCTATTATACTTAGGTCTTCTTCAGTTGCAGGATGCTCTTTTCTTCTAGTTGCTTTTAGACAGGAGGACAGGAGACAGCAGCTGAGCAGACTGTCTCTACTGTCATCCCCTTGTGTAATTTTGCAGGAAGGCTGCTGCCTGTCAAAGCTTTCTCCCAGGTGTCCCTTTCCTGGATCACACAGAAGCAGGGAGGCTCCTGCCTAGGCACTTCGAGACATCAGGGCCATGCACTGAGCAGCTGCTCTAGCCTGTGACAGTCAACCAAGCACCTGGGGGAAGCTACAGACCTGCTTGTCATGAGGTGTACGTTCAAAATCCCTCTGACAGGAGACACCTTTCCGGCCTTCGCCAGTCTTTTCCACTCATTACCAGTCTACTTCATTTAGGTAGTAAAATTTTATACTGCTGTATATCTCAGTCCTCGCCACCACTAAGCCCAGTGTCAAATAGGTGCCTCTAAGCATTCATATTTTACCAGTAGCAAATATATGATTATTATTCCTATATTAAGAAAGAAATATCTAAGTAGTCTCACTTTGTTGTTACTGAACTCCTTTAATGCCATGTATATAGCATGTAAGTACCTGGCATAATGCTCTGAAGCATTTAACTCTCACCATATCCCTTTCTTTTCTCTAAATTCTTTTGTGGAAGACAAGAGTAGGTGTTGGCTACAAACCAGGTCCCACCAAAGCTTCCAAATTGTATCTGGGCTCTGGTGAATCTGATCACTGGTCCTGCATGAAAAATGTCATTGATATATTTAAATATTAGTATTTCACAAATGGAGAGACTAAAATTGTCTCTTAAAATGAAGAACATGCCAAGTTTTATATATGAAAGACCCACGAAGTAACTCCTTTGTATTGGACTTTACTCTGTTTTATTTGAAGCTGTAAATCTACGTCAGCAAAGAAAGTGAGATCCTTTCAGTATTATATTTAAAAATTAGCCTATATATACCTACAGAAATTTAAGATTAAGTCTGTATTGTGGGACAGGAGAGTGTTTCCCAGTTCCCAGGTTTGTGTTTGTGTCCATGTTCCATTGCACATTTCCATTCAAAGGAAATAAAGACCAAAGAGAATCAGAGTACTTGTTTGTACCAACTCCTAGCTTCTACCTTCACAGATGACATACTTCTTTCCTCTCAGATTTTTGGTTCTGCTTTAAACATCAGCTTTTACAGTGCTTTCATTGCTATGCTGTGTGTGCCTGTGCAATTAATGCAAGTACCATTTATGGACTATAAGTTACTGCCCATCTACTGACTTCTAAGTCACCAAAGTACTTTTTAACCAAAATCTTTTCCCCATTTTTCAAACTGACCTTTATTCACATCTTTCTTCAATTCTCTTTCTAGAAACATGAAGCTGAAGAGAACAGAGACTACTGAAAATACAATGTGAGTTTATGAAAGAAACAAGAAAGACAAAAAAAATATTTCTTCTTGCTTGTTTTTTTTTCTTTTTAAATTAAATTAATATTCTGCTCCCGGTCGACCAAAATACCCTAAAAATGCATGAGGGAAAAGCAGCTGAGACAAAGATTCATAAATGTAAAAAGGGCACTTATGCGTGTAACTCTTACCAAAATCCAGCAGTGTCTAAATGCCCTTTGTGCTTTACAAAATCTCTCTCTGAGATCCTTATTTGCCAAGTTTGAGCCTTCAACCTCTTTTTATGGTCATTATAAAAGACCTGTGAGCAGGGACTTAAGCTAGGAAAGGCTGGCATTCCCTCTAACTCTGGTGACACTGGCAGGTGCTGCTGTAATAAATACCTTGAAATGGGTAATAGCAGTTCATGTTGAAGTTTTGAGAAATCTTTTGTATTAGCCCCCATCTGCTTTTCAAGCAGAGGGGGTAGGGGGCTATTAGATTAAGATGTTTCCTGTTGGCTCCTGCTGTTGCCAGCCAGGCAATTGTATACAATATTTACGTTCACCTCACCACTCCTAATTATACCTTTTCTTGAACTATTGGGTGCACTGTTATTCAAATATTGTCTCTTGATTTGTCATTGCAGAATAGACTATGATCTCCTCATTAATTATCCTGCATCGGATTTAATGATCTTAGACTTTTATGAACTTTACCCTTTAAGACAAGTGCTGGCAGAAGCAGCTTGGGTACTTATACACAATTTTTAACCTTCAGCATTGAAATTAGTGTATATCAGTGAGCATCATGCTGGTCAATATGGAAATATGAACAACACTTTGCTTTAAGATATCACAAACACATATCTCAGTAAACGTTCAGCTGGTAGGATCAGCATGGTAAACCACTGACAACTTCGAGCTGCACGATGCTTTTCTGAGGTTCAGCCATATAATTTAAGCTGAAGTGGCCTAGGTTACAATAGGAGCTATGATGTTATTAGAATAGCTGACCTCATAGTTCTATGGTTAACTGAGCAAATTAAGAAGTACTTGACCTGTCCTTACTGGTTTTTTTAGTATTACATTTACAAAGCCCCATTTTTAAAACATGCTATTCATTTTCCTCCCACTGCATCTGTGTGGTGTCAGTTACATCCAAACATCAAGGGAAAACTGAAAATCCAGCAGAGAGTATCAAAAAAGGAGGCACACAAGCTATAAAAAATGAGAAAATACTTAATAATCTCGGCAATTTTCAGAATTTTATCCACTGTGACATATAATTTTTGTGATAGATGGGTGATTTTTCTAAGCTGAATGGAAATTTTTAGTAGCCTCCCTACTTTCCAAGTTTTCACTTCCAGAGTGATGCATTTATTCTTTGGCCCAGAGAAGTTGTGGATGCCTCTTCCCTGGAAACATTCCTGGAAATGTTCCGACCAGGTTGGATGGGGTTTTGAGCAACTTGGTCTAGTGGGAGGTGTCCCTGCCCATGGAAGGGGAGTTGGAACTGGATGATCTTTAAGATCCCTTCCAATCCAAACCATTTTATGATTCTATGATTTAATGGCAGAGATGATCTCAAATTCCTATGCTTGATATATCTCATGACATGTCTAAAATTTTCATGCATAAGAACCTTTATATGGGAAGAGTTTGCGTACTTATTCCATTTGTCTTCAGCCAACAAATAAACTAAAAAAAAAAGATAATCCATATTTCAGTAGTAAAATAATGAACGAATGGGCTGAATTATTCATGGTCATTCCACCCTTTGAAACAAAATGAATTTGAGGAGGACATAACTGTTCTCAAGAAGGCAATCAGTAAAAGAATAGACCTGTCAAACAAATACTTGACTTTGAATTATTCACTGTGCTCTAACATTTAATTAACAGATGAACACAGTTGTTCCTGCTCATGTCCAGTTATAGGAAACCTTTATGTGTTCCCTATCGTGTCTCCTCATTCAGTTAAATACTGCAGAAAGGTCTGTATTGTGAGGAAGCTGGAGCCACCAATGTTTATTAATTCATGACTGGTGCTCGAAACACTGACCACGAAAATAAAGCCATGAATTTGAGAAGGAACTGCTCATGTATTATAGCTGGCCCCTACTGATTGTTTGGTTCTTGGCACTGTGTTTCTGTTCTCTGTCTGCTGACTGAGAGTGTTTTTTAAAAAAAGAAACTAGCATTTAGAAATGGAACAGCCCAGCTGTCTGATTGCTTTTTGGATAATCCCTTTGGTACTTTGTCACTGAACAAAACAGTCAGGTGTATGGGCTGGGGATAAAGACATTTCATTTGACACATTGCCATGTTTGGGATTTTTGGATCCCTGGAATTTGTTTTTCCTTTGTCAGTGAATCCTTACTTCTGTCAATTTGGGTTGTCACCTACTGCAAATGAATTCCATTTCATCCCAACAAATTTTTAACCAGCAGATCTAATCTGGAAAGTCACAGTTTGAACTCAGGACCATTTGCTTCTGAATTGACACGGAAATGACACACACTCATTCTAAATTGAGAAAAAAAATATTTAAAAGCTTGAAAAATATTAAGCCTCGGGCTACTTGTCCTTTATGTATCTGGTAATAAAAGGAAAGGACTTTAGGGGATGGTTCTTTCAGCTTTTACTGCAGACTGACAGTTAAAAGGAAATAAACTAGAAATAGAGTAGAAATATGTCGAACCAGGCTTGTGATATGGTTCAAAAATGTACCATATTTAGGCTAGTTATGATGAATATTTACACTTATAAGGTGACTGTTCAGATCAGCAATAAATGTGACTTCTCTCTTTTATTCATCATGCAAAGTTTTTTTGTAAAAATATAATAATTATTATTATTGATATTGAGATATCAATAAAAAAATAAACCACTAAAGTTTTTTTCTTCACATTTCATTTGGCAAATAGTTATGCTTCCACCTTGCTTGCATCCTGGATAAGCAACCGAATGAGCCGTATAAGGGCCATATTGGATGGCACAGGGAGCATTTAATTAGCTATAACAAGTAATGCATTCCAACATACTTTATCATGTGTGTTTCAAAGTATCTTGTTTGACATTGTCAGAAACACTGCGAATATATGCAAAATAGAAGCCAGTCTGGACTCAGTGCTGTCTTGGGAAAATTTTACAGTATCCTGGTCTCAGTCAGGTGTTAGTCAGCTGCAAAACACAGGCACCGAATCCATTGGTCCATGTAAGGAACAACCAGCGTGGAAATTACAGTTCCTTAATCTTAATAAATTATCATGAAACCAAACTGAAACCTTTATCACAAACACTTAGGGAAGCCAAAACCTTTTCCATTCCAGATTGCATTAGATTAAAACTAGAATATTTTAACACAAAACCCCTCCCTGCCAGGGTCCTGGGAGCACTTGTAGGGCTGATGTGGCTCTGCTTGTCCTCAACCCTGTTGTTAGCATTTTGTGGATTAACCTTGAGCTCAAGGCTATACCTTGCTTTCTCCAGGAGTCCACTGGACAGTCAGTAGGAGCTGCTTCTGCCCTCACCCTGCCCTGCTGGCCCTGCTCCGCTGCCATGGGACTGTGCCCCATCAACGAGGGCTTGGCCCTGCCTGCATGGGGGCTGCTCCTGGCCAGCTTTCCCTTGGGGAGTCACCTCTACAAGGTGCTTCTTTCCAATCCTTTCTTAGCTATGCCTGTTTCCTTGCTTACTAAGGAAATCTCTTGTAATTATTTTATCTTTTAAGCTTCTTTCACTTTTTATTTTTTTCTGGGAAGCAGAAGTGCAACACTTGACAGAAGCTATGAAGAAGCTTAGGAAGGCTTGTGGAAGAGAAGTGAGATGGTTTAAGTTGGCCTGGAATTTTGTAGAGGATAATGGATGAACTGTTGAGGAGGCAGGAGGCTATAGAAATGTGAGAACAGTCTATTTCATGCTACACAAGAGCTGTTTTTTATCCTCACTAACATTGTCTTTCAGGTGCTTCTGCAGACTGGCAGAGTAGAAGCAAGTGGTGACTATTTGAACCTGGGCCAGAGGCTCATCAGTCCCATATTTGTGAAGGGTGAGGAGAACAGGCTGGCCTGACAAAAGCTGGTTACACCCAAGACAGATGGGCAGATACACCTTGTCAGAAATGGTCTGTCATTGTTTGCTGTCATCTCATGCCCAACCAGAACTTTGATCATGTTCACCATGGCAGCAGGGGAGCTCAGGAAATGGGGTTACAAGTGTCTGGAGATTTTTGAATGTCATCTTAGATAGCTACTGCTGCTGAGCTGTAACATGGTCGTGATGATGGTTGTGTATTGTATACTTTACGCACAGCTCAAGCACTGGCAAATTCCCCAGAAGAGGGACTGTATTTTAAATTTTTCCACTGGTTCTTTAGGGAAAGGATCAGTATCCCTTCAAGCTAATCAATATGGATAGCTGAGGAATTTAATGCCCATGATGTACCAAAGTGTCCTCTTACAGATCAACTTGGACCCAGCTGTGACACCAAACTCAGAGCCTTCATAAAGGAAAACATCTAACAGGGCTAATGAGACTTTTTCCTATTTAAAGAACAAGACATTGGGTTAAATGTGCAACCAACAGCAAAACAAAACAAACCCCAGACTTTCTGTCTAGGCTTACTGGGTTACACTAAAAGGTATTAGGACTTGGGTTCAAGCAGTGGAAGAAAATATTCTGCACAGAGACATTGTAGAAAAAAACCCCTTTGGATTGTGAGTTCAGCCAACTTGTAGTCTCTCAAGTAACTTCTGGGGACAGAGTTGGGAATTAGCAGAAACCATGGACCATTCCTGGTAGGAAGCTACAGAACAGAAGGGGCCAAACTATGCCGTTGACCTCAGGGTCGGGGAATGGGCCCCGGCATTGTTCGATTTAATGGTATATATCTAGCCTTGGGATAACAACCTATAAGTCAAGATGCTTAAGGAAACTCAACTATCTTTAGAAAATAAACATTATCTCATGGACGGGTTTGAACAGACAGTTGTGAACTTCATCAGTCTTTCAGGTTTGGCAAGATGAAAATACAGTATAAACAGGTATGTTGTCATTTTGTCTCCCAGAATTTATGCAGAAAAATACATCTGAATAGATTGCTGGGAATGTCTGGCCTTAAAAGAAAGGGGCAGAAGCCAAACTGTAGGACGCCTTGCTCTGATTCTCAGTTGAATGGACTCTGTTACTCCTCAGTTTCTAACAGGTCTATTCCACCTCAGCTTCTTCATACTCACAATACTTATAACATCATACTATTTCCAAATACTTTAAAAGTAGACATCCAAATTCTAATAGAAATTTAGTGGGTTTTGATTTTTATTTTTTATTTTTATTTTTATTCAGTCTTTAGCAACCAGGTTTTAGCATGGGTGCAATGGCCCTGGCAGTTCTCATTGCATTGGGATAGCGCCCATTGATAATTGATGTGCATTGTATAGTAACAGCAATAATATTTTGTTTAACCACAGGAATTAATTTTGCCTTCACAGTTTAGGCTTTGAGTCACTGTCAGATCTGCTTCCAGTTACCAGATTGTCTGTTTCTCCTGGCAAAGACTGTTTGGTTGGAAAAGTAAATGAATACTACATGGGGGTTTTGAAAAACCTTACATCAAATGGCAAAAATTACTTTAGCCTACTGTCCCAATGCAAGTGCCTGGATATTAAACTAAAGTGCTAAGAATACTGTTTTTGGGGATGAAATGTCTGGAATTTACCTAATTTTACAATCATACAGCTAAGATTTATCCATTATAAATTAGAATTAACAAATGTAAACTCATGGAATGCTTTTTCTTCCTCTCACTGAACATCAAACATCAGGGACCATTCTGTTTAATAACTGGAGGAGACAGGACAAAATGACCAAAGCTCAACACCAAAGCTGCCCAAATAACATAATAATATTCCCTGTGGTCACTTTCATTCAGAAGCATTATTAGGGGAGACTGATGTTACCATGCAGTGCCTCATCTTCAACAGAGTAAGCTGCTCAGATGAGGGTGGTGCACTGCCTGTTGGCACCAGTCACATCTGCAGATCGTACTGAAGTATTACAAAGGAGGGCAGCTATAATGTACTTCTTATTGAATTCCTGAGCAGCTTTCTGTGCATTAATCTCTGATGGGGGTTTTGGACAGTATATATCTCTTTAAGGCAGCCACATTCCTAATTGAACACCTGCAAACAAGATTCCTTGTCAGCCAGCTCGGGTGCTTGGTTGGTGGTGGTTCCTGCTGCTCTGCCCCCTTTTCTGGCAGGACATGTGGAGGAGATCACAGTGAGTACTAGGATCCCACTAGAAGATTGTTCTCCCGGGAGCTGTGGTCTCTTTTGTATCTGAAAGTGGTTCTAGGGTGGTAGAAAGCTTGCCTTGTGGCATGTGATAATCTAACACTACAGTGCAGTGAGAATGGTTTGCCTCAAGTCAGCCTCTGAACACAGTTCATGACTGAATTTAGTAACTATGCATACATGATAAAAGTAACTGCAGCTTGCCGTGCATTAAGCATTTAGTTGCTTTTCAAATTCTTCAATTGATGAGTATTTTCTAAGCAGTCTACAACGTACTCACCGTGGCTTTATAGCAGCCAAACTCACCACGTATGTGATATAACTGCAAAAAGCAAAGAAATGGAAAGCTTGTGCGACTGGACAAGTCGAGTCCTCTGCTGGCTGTGACCCACTTAAATTTAGCACTGACTCACAGGGCAGTAATTGTACAAAAGGGATGGTATTTTAGATTTGGAAGATAACAAGGTCCCCCCTTCTTGTCTGAATAGCAAAAACCTGTCATGCAAGTAACACCAAAGCTCACTGTGTTAAGCCACCTACCCTTATTCCTCTGAACAGAGCAAGAAATGCTGGGTGTAAAATGGATCATACTGTAATTGATATATCCACCATCCACCTAAGAGACTTCATTCTCCACATTGTATTTCCAGGGGCCTTTTCCAGCACACTGTAAAACAGTGCTCACATGAGGATCTTGGTACTTCTCTGTGGAGACTGATGCAGATTCAGCAGGTGAAGCCTGTTGTGTGTGACAGTATGAAGGAGAGTGAAGTGCTCTGAGCAGCTGAAGCTCAAAGGCATGGGTAGGCAGGGATGAGTTTCACCTCTGCCTGCCCCACAGAGAGTTAAGGTACCATCTGTCTTGAAAGTAGTCCAGCTCCACTTACTTTAGAAACATTTGGCTGTTTATTGTATGGAAAAGTTGCTTATTTAAAATCTATTAGTTAAAGCTATTACTACGGAATTCACAGAAAACATACCTATGTTGTGGGGTGAATCAGAAGTGCCAGTATATCAAACATCTTACTAAAAAGATCTATTTTAAGATGCTGAAGAACAAGAAATACAATTTTCTTGTGATCAATTAAACCCTGAAACTGTGACAGGGAATAAGGCTGTCACCTCCACGAAAGTCTGCTTTCTGCTGCTTTGGATGATGTGGGAGCTTTGCATATTTTTAACAAATACCATATGTACCTCACTTTCCCTAATTGTTACTGTCTTGCCTGACTGCAAACGGAAACCCACATGAAAGAAAATAATGACAGAGTCTGAGGAAAATGTCCAAGGTCCTTGTGGTGGGAACTAATAGGAAAGCTCTGAACTGGAAACCACCTCTGCCAGATAGCAAATTGGTGGGCAAGTTTACCCTTTCCAGGCCCAAGGAGGACACTTAAAACTTTTCAGATGCTGATGCAAGGGAAGGAGGGAGGTTAAGTGGGCTGTCGGCAGCTGCACAGGGGGGAGATGATGACTGCCTCAGAGGGGCTCATAAGCAAGCTGAAACAAAACAAACAGTCTCACCTACCCCCGCCTTCCCTAGAGATGGAAGTAGCAGGATAAAGCTGAATTTACTGAAGCTCAGATGGAAAGATGAAAGCTAAGGTAAGGGTCTTTTGTTTGTTCAAGGCCTTTTCTCTGTGTTTGAATGAATAATGCTTTGTTTTGGAGAGACTGGCTTGGGGTCACTTCAATTCATCTGCTGTCATAGGCTCTTGGAAGAAAAGGCATATTGATGACAAATACAGTTGGGTCTGTCAGTTGAACATGAGTAGTAAATGAGGTATTGACGCCAGGATTTCCAGTCTGAGAGTGGTGGGACCATATGGCTCTATCCACAGAAAGCTGAAGGTAAGAAACCTCTTCTCAGGAAAAGTGTGCTCAAGGGGTACAAAAAGGCACTTGAGTATAGCTTATCTGTAGTTGCAACTAATCTTACAGTTCTTTCAGTTTAAGAAAGCAGAATCATTCTCTACTGGAAATCCTTTCCTCTAATTTAAGCAATCTAAAAAAGAACAAATGTTTACTTAAAAATGTGTAAAATGCTACCATCTTTGGCTTCCTGCCAACAGCTGATGTGCACAACAAATGATCCCGAACTAGCACATCTCAGCTCAGTGCTCAAAAAGGAATTTTTTGGGAGATATGTTACTGTATGGGGTTAAGTTTTGTTCCGAATAGCTGGATTTCTGCTCACATGGCTTAAAAATGTTTGAAGAAATGTAATTTGCAATGGCCTTAAAAAATGACATTTTTATATTTATTTAAGGATTTTATCTTGAAATTGTCTTTGAAGCATGACCTGTAAACACCTAGTAGCCAGTATCGATTACATGTTCCCAATTAATGGAATGCTGAAACCAGACACCAGCCCCGCAGGCTGGGGGGGTGGTGTGTGGCCTAGGAAGGTTTCAAATCACCTTTTTTAACAGATCAAGATAGATGCCATCATTTCAAATGACAAGTAGGGGAATCTTTTTTGTGTCAATAAACAGGAAGAACAGGAAGGTATGTGGTGTCCTCGTTAACATGTATGA
Organism: Limosa lapponica baueri; assembly: GCA_002844005.1. Classification (NCBI taxonomy): domain Eukaryota; kingdom Metazoa; phylum Chordata; class Aves; order Charadriiformes; family Scolopacidae; genus Limosa; species Limosa lapponica. Next base: position 28,665 of record KZ505988.1, read on the forward strand.
GGCATTAGAAAGTCTAGCAGCAAAATTGTTTCAGGTTATTATTAGTTGTCTGCTGGAAGGCCATAGACCAGAGATTATGGGAAAGAAAAGGCAAACTAGTTCACTCCATTTTTACTTTCATATTTGTAGTTCAAAAGGACCTCTATTTTTACTATTACAGAATGAAAATTTAATCTGATTTTGTTAACTTTCAGTTACACAGTTTGTTTCACTGAATCTAGAAATGGACTGTTATAATTTTCTTGATAAATGTACTGTAAGTAAATGTTTAAACTGGAACCTGCAGGGATAGAAATTCATTTTTAATGTTGTTGCAGATTCATCAGCATATCTCTTATTCCAGGACTGATATCTGCCAGATAGCAGATTTTTCTTTCCTTTGAAGGGAGTAAGTGACGTGTAAAGAACAGGAAAAATATTTTTGCCTTGAAATAAGTTTTAGAGTTCAGGATTAATGTTTAATCTGAAAAAATATTTAAGAGATTCAGAAGGGAAATGATCTATGGTCTTCTAGAATTAATATCTTACCACCTTAACAGAGAGGAAGGGCTGTAGACCTTGAAATACAAACAATGCTATAGAATAGCAAAAGAAGCAAGTAGTTCTTGGAGTAACAAATTTAAGACTCATTTCTGCAGATCTGTTTTGTGCTCCTTCTTTTGGTTTTAGGTCCCAAATGGTGGGAGCTGTAACAGAGGAGTTCCTTGGTATTGAAGCTCGTTTAAGAGTTTTCTCCTATTTGTGTAAACATATTATCAGATCTCTGCTATGACATAACTTGATAATGCAACACATCCTTCAGACTCACTTAATTTATTAGGATATATATGTTTCTCCACTCCTTTATCAAGTTTAGCTGAATCATCAGGTACTAAACCCAAAAGTCACTGGAGATGGAAAGAATTAAAAACCAAGTCAGATACACCTGCACGCAGGTATTTCTAGGGTGATCCTTTGACCTTTACTACATTAAAAGAGCTATAAAGGTGTCTTGTATTATGCAGGGGAATAGGACTTGAAGACTGTCTTCCAGACATCTCACTGGTGTTCAGTGTTTCCTCAGACAAAAGAACAGATGGAGGTTTCTCTGGAAACCACCTGTGGCATCTGAGGCAGGTCCGAGTTCTGACTTGACGCCAGAGCCCAGACAAAGCCAGCTGTTTGAAGATCTTTTCCTGAAGACTGTGGAGAAGTACTGTCCATCAACAGCCTCTGATTTCCTGAGACTCATAGCTCTGTCAGGGACCAAAAGACATTTTCTTAAACATAAGTGTGATTTTCGAACAAGGGTCTTGAACCTTCATACTCTGAAAGTTTGGAAAATTTGCAACTAAATCCCAAAACTGCCATTAGATTTATTTTTTTCTTTAAGTGTATAATAATGTACATTAGAAAAGAAACATATTAGGAAAGTTAGGCCTCACCTTACTGAAAAAATTTCGACTTGTGTTCATCTCAAAGAAAGGTGTAAGACCTAATTAACATCTAGTATATCTACCTGTAACTATCAAGCAACTAACATTCCTGCAGCATGAAAATTGCTGGTTTAGTCCTGATTTGAGAAGCTGAATCATTATTTAGACCCATGTGTCCGGGACTTGGCTGAGTCAAAATAGCTGGGACTGCTTTCAGAAGTAAATGTATCTGTTATCCCCTCAAAAAGATGTAGTCTTCCTTTTGGGCTCTCAAGCTAAAATCCTTGAAGTATTTAATCACTTAACCTTGCATTAAATAGGAGTTAGGCATCTAATACTACTGAACTTAAAGCTTTGCAGTCCTGCATCACAATGTGTTTCTGCTCTCTTCCTGTATCACTAATCTATGCATTTGCTACAATACAGGGCACTACTCATTTAATTTTTCCTCATACAGAGATAATCTAGTTGGGCCAAGATTTTGTCTGAACTTGCCATGTTCTGCTGCTGGACTAGAGAAAAAACAGTATAGCACATTTTTTTTTTTCCTTCTTTTTTTTTTTTTTTTTTTTTTTGCAATTAACCGGAATTAGGACAATTAAAAAAAATCCAAAGGTAAATAAATATTTGGAAAAGTACAGTTTCTCTTAGCCCCTCCCCTCCCTTTTTTTTTCATCATCAGTCTCTACTGATGATGTATGATGCTATTCTTGCCCTTTTCCATCCTAGAACTACTTTAGTATAGCAAAAAAAAGGCTTTTTGCACACCTCGCATTGAGCTCTTCCTTGTTGCGGTCCATCTCAGTCATGGCGTGACACTGATGAAATAAAATGTTGAAAGGGGACATCTTCTGTCCTACGTTCCTCTGAGATTTTTTTTCTTTTCTTTGTTTCTTATCTGCGTATACTGAAAGTATCACCTAGGAAGTCACCTGCCTGCTCCCCACCATTTTGCCTATGTCATGAGTTGAAATAAGAATCCAAGACAACCCTTTTTTCTTCCCTCTCTCACTCGACATTTAATTACAGTCTTTCCCGAGGGATGAGTTCACATCCTGTAGTCAGCTCATGTGCTTTCTAGACTTCCCAGAGAGGTTACCAAACATGTCTCTGAATGTCTTCTTCCAAACTTGGAGGCTTATCACAAAGGTTTGAGAACTGGCTGTTAATTTGCTAGTTTTGGGGTTTATAATCTTATTTTGAAACTCTGGAGGTACTGTTCTGCACCAGGATGAGGAAAAGCATGGTTCTTTCCAAGTCTCAGTAAGAGAGGCACAACAGTAAGTAGAATAAGGTGGAAAGTAAGAAGAGAAATATAGATAGCAAGCCAATCTTATGTTCCTTCAGATGGTGGGAACTCCACTTTTATGCAACATGAGGTAGATTTCAGGTGGGTAGCCATGGCATGCTGTGCAGGATTCCCATCCGTGGAGAGGTTCAACTTCCCCCTATATGGTGGTTCCTTATATCTGTTGTAGCAAAACTCTACATGTTGCCTTGACAGGTAGGAATGTTATCTCTTTCTTAATGCCCACCAGAGCATATCTAGCTACATGTACCTAGGAACTGTATCCAGGAACAGCACGTACCCAGGATATTCTAGCACATTCCCTTACACTGTTGTTTGCCTGAGGTTATCCTGCGGTCACTCGTGTTAGCACACAGGTTTCTCAAGCCGTAAGTAGAAGGGCCAATATAGCAGATGTAACTTGCTCAACATCGCTAACTCCCTTAATCCAGTCATCTGCAAGACTCCTAATACAGGTACATATTTGTATCCTGAAGAGTTGGTTCCTCAAGTTAATTGAAACTGATTCAGAGGAAATCCTCTAACCATTCTAAGTGCATTTTAAAAAATGTCATCGGCTGCTTTTCTGTTAATGTATTCCTACAAAGATCACTAACTCTGTCATTGCAATATAGTAATAAAAATGGAACAATTATGTTATTTGAGAATAGAGGCCCCCGTAAATTTATAAAAATAATTGTAGAAAACTTTGCAGTCATCGTATAGGCTGATGATCAAAACCAGTTTCCTTAAAAATGTCTAGTAGAGATTCTGTGTTTTGGAGGGAATAAAATTAATTTTTTTTTTTGCCAGTAGAAGGGCATCCTGTCCCATAATTACTGTCAAGGAAAATGCTGATTCCTTCTTACCAAATAAGATTTTAAAAAGTAAGTGAATTGGGATCTTTTAAAAATTATCACATCTGTTTGTGGTGTGTTTGTGTATGAGGGGGATGGGAATGAAGAGACATATGAGGTAAATAAAATATGAACTGTTTTCTATGGAGTTACTTTCACTGATGAGATCAGAAAGGGTGAATGTTGAGTTTTCTACCTTTGTTTCCCCCTGTTTCCATTGTATTTTCAATTGGATATCTGTGGCAATTTCACTGTTTTGTCTATTTGTGATACTGCAAGGTAGAGAAGGGGTGATCCACTAGATCAATTCAGTCCTTGAAGGAATGTATTTTCTGGTACTTGCAGGGTGGTTAATTAAAAAAATACATCTTTCTGTAGGCTGGTAAAGGATATATTTTTTGACAGGGTCTTGTGGTAGAGGTGGACTTCAAAGTGACAGCTTGTTCAGAGCAGGAAAACGTGCCTATGAGGACAGATATTGTCAGAGTGGAGGGCTTGTGGCTTAAACGCGGCTGAATGGACGTGTCACTTTTGCAATGATACAAATGTGAGAGAGGCCAAGCCTTTTCCTCCCTTAGTGGTGGGGGAAGAGAAAGTATTTTTTTTCTGAATTCTGAAACCATTATTTTCTTAATAAATGAACATTTAAAATATTCTGAGCAGTGTTTTTTTTTCTTCTTCTTATCCATTCCCAATGCTTGCTACATTTATCTGCCCGGCTGTGCTAGTAAATATGATAAGGTATTTTAACAGTCAGCAGTGAATTACTTACCTGCAGTTTTATCAAGGAGCATAGCTGCAGAAAGTAATCACAGCTTCACATTTTGATGCATAGTGTCATATTTCCTTATAGATTTAGATACATCATTGACTCAGTTTCATATCTCATTTCTGCGGCTTATAAACTAATTGAGTATTTCTTGGGATGAAGCAGATCATCTTTTAAAAATTTTCTTCTGACAGATTATAAGCTTTAGTGGGATACTGTCTGTGTGTCTTGACGCAGTTATGATGACTGAGCTGCACACTGCTAGCAATTTACAAGATCGCTGGTGGGACACAGGATGGTTTGGAGGCATTCCCTCTACTTGGACACTCTCCTTCTCTCACAAGAAGTGCCCCATGAAACAATGTGTCACATTTTGCTGTTTGATATACTAGGTAAAACTTGAACTTTTTTTTTTTTTTTTTTAAGTCACTGGCATAAAAGGGTTCCACTGATTTAAGAGAGTTCAGAATAGAGTCCTAAACCTAAAGACACAATTATTGAACTGAATGGAACTGAATCAGAAGCTGACTTTTCTGTTAAAAAAAAATAAAATAATTTATCCAGTATTTAAAACAAAATCTAGAAAAAGTATATGGGTAGTATTTCTTGTTTTCCCCATGAAATAAGGGAATATTTTTTTATATTATTACAAATTAGCCACTACAAAACAGTGTGACAGTTAGATGTGGAGGTAATACTCCTGATATTTTAGTCTCTCAAGCTCCACAACTTCTGCAAAATATAAAGGAATTTCAGTTTCTACTGAAATATAGGATGATCAACACTCTGTAAACATAAAAATCATAAAGCAAAATACACATTTAACATTTGCCCCTCATTCCTATGTTGATTAGATTTTTAAAGCCAGAAGGAATAATTAATCTGACCTAGTGTATAACAAGGCCATTTAATGTCACCTGCTAATAGCTACATGATTTTCAATAACCTGTGTTCCAGAAAAAGCCACTACACTAGATATGAAGACTTTGAAAAGATACTTATTTTATCACTGATCAAAAAGAATTGTCTTTGAGTATTCTTGACTAGCAAAGCTTTGGAAAGGTAGAGAAAAATGGATAATTTCTGTTCAGAATGCCAGGTACCTGGGTCTCCTTTTCTTCCCCTGTTAATTTAATGTACGTTGCAGAATGTATCAGCAAAAACTTTACCCATTGAAAATATAAAATACTTAAACAAACTTGATAAAAGACCTGTGTTAATTTTAGGCTGAAATTGGTTTTCTAAACTTCAGCCTGGAATACATATATAAGAATGACTTATTAGCTTTGGTTATCACTGAAGATAGCAATTTAGAACAGAAATGCTGACCTAATCTTAGCTGGAAAAAATATGAATGTCTGCACAGCAATCTGCTTGCAAAGAATTTTTAAAGTGAGCAGAGGAATTTTGGGGTATTAAGGTAAAGGAAATAAATGCTCTCATTTTATTAAAAATTATCAACACCACTTTTTGCTGTCGTACTTTTTAGGGAATTTCCAGCAACAAATGCACATATTCTCATGGCCTTTTGGGATGATCCAAAGTTTTAAGTTGATTTTCAGTTGATAGTTCCAAATCCATATCGACATTTTGCATAAATATCTACTGTTGATAACGTTGGCAGGGAAGGATCAAAAATTTTCAATTCATTGTATGGCCAGACTGAGACATTCATCAAAGCTTTAGTTCTCACTGACTGTCATTCTCCATTTTCACACTAATTAGAATGTGACACCCAGGGTTCATTGAAATAAATTAAGTTTAAGCATTGTACATAAAGTTGTTTGGGTTTTCTTTTTCTTTCCAGAATTTAAAAAATTTTATTTGTTCATGTGCATGCTATCATCAACAAAATCATACTGTATGTGGTCTTCCACAGTTTTCCATTTGTGGAAATTATCTGTTAATGCTATAACATGTGACTCCAATATAATGGGAGTTTTGTTGTAATAGGCACACATACACGTACAACCATTAGTTGTTTTGGAGCCTTCATAAAGGTACTTGAATCATCATCAGAGGACATTTTCAGTGGTGCTGGGTGTCTAACTCCCATTGTCTAAGTTTCAGTTATGCATTTGAAAACTGACATTATATGTAATGTTATTACGCTATTTTAAGTAAATTAAATACAGATGCCATCACCTTTAGCTCATCTTCCAGTCTTGTAGTTCTGAGTCTCTCTTTTTCTATGTTAATCTTTAAGTTAATTTTGTCAGTACATGCACAATTCATGAATATAAGATTAGTAAAAGTACAAAGTAAAATCTTCCTTCTTGTCTGAAAGATCTCAAAATCTCTGTGTGAAACACTATTTATACATTTACACAAACATTTCATTCTTGAAATTAGATAGCTGTGTAGAGGGATCTTCATCTTCACTTGACTTTCTATGTAACAATGCTGAAAGTAATGATTTAAATGCTTTCCTGATTAATTTAGTTTTGTCTAGTTTTCTTAGGATCCTCTTTCACTTGTCTTGGCACATGCTTTAGAGAATGCATGTGACATATTTTACTTAGGAGGCAAAAGAGCCTTTTAGAAGCCTGTGAACAGGTATTAATTTTTCCAGTTTTGGCATGATGATGCTCAGTGTTGTGGTTTGGGCTGGACTGACCATTGAAATGAATGACAGATGCTCTCCCCCTCCTCTCTCTCCAAGGAGAGAAGGGAGAGAGAGAAAGAGACTTATGAGTTTAGGAAAATACCTAAACTACTTTATTAAAGTATTATAATAAAGTAAAAAGAAAATAATGAAATATATATAATGTATACAAAACCGTATCAAGCTCCCAGGATGATGATCACATCACTGGCAGGCACTGGGAAAGTCCCAGACTGGACTCTGAGACAGATGGGAACCGAATTCTGGATCTGGATTCAGGAACGCATGGATTACAATCAAAGGCAGATGAACAGACAGAGTCCTCCTTGGACACTGGTCATTGAAGAAAGAGGCTGACCCTTTGATCCCTCAGCTTTTATACTGAGCAAGGGGCAGATGGGATGGAATACCCTGTTGGTCAGTTTGGGGTCCCCTGTCCCGTCCGCTCCTCCCTGCAGGTGCGACCCCTCCACACTTTTCCGCTTCCAGCCCTCCAATGGGGCAAATAACAAAGTGAGCTGACCTTGGTTGTTATAGCAATGAGGATAAGCAAGAGCCTCTCAGCATACCATTCCTCGGCATAAATTAGAATCAATCAGGTCTTATTTCTCTGGGAGAGAACAGTGTCTGGACAATATGCTGTTAATTTCAGAGAGTTCAGTCAGTTAGACTAAGAAGACTTAGCTGCAAAGTAAAATTACTTACCAGAAAATTGGTTCTGTTTTACCTCAAACCAGGACATTCAATTACGACTCCTTGCTGCAATCAGCATAGAGCTAGATCTGTCAGAGGGACAACCAAGAATGTTCTTCAAATCTAGGAGAATCTTCTTTCAAGGAGGATAAATCCATTCAGAAATTCACAGAAAAAAACTGACACACGCTCAAGATTGTAATTCTGCATGCCTGGATGTCTTCAGGCAGTACTTCCTGCAGAGCTCTGGGTGGACAGAAGCTTTGGGTTTTCCCTTGAAGGAAGGAAAAAAGAAACGCATCAGCTCTTAATTTTCCTTGTATAAAACAGATCTTGTTGTAAAGTGCAGTGGAATAAAAATAATGTCTAAGACACCAAGCATGCATAATTCTTACAAATTTCTAATTCTTTTGCTTGTAGATAGGAATATAACCTTCTGTCTTCACAGTATTTTCTGTACTAATTCCTGGATTTTTTAAATAAGTCTGCTTTGACTACTTCATACTTACCTGTTACTTATATTATTGCAGAAGAACAATATATTTCCTAATTTAAATAATCTTGAAGTATCCGTGTTACTGTCTGGCAGAAGTCATTGATCCTATTGTACAGATAAATGACTGTGAAGCTGTGTAATCCAAGGCTGCCAGTGTATCTGCACTACCAACACCTCCTTTGAAATGATACTAGAACATGGGAAAGATGTGTTAGCCTTCTTCCCTGGAGCTATCAGCCTACATGTGGCCTCATGGACTTGAAAAATAACAATTTTTCCTTTGGTAGTGACTTTCCTATGAAATAGAACAATTAAAATGCAGTTGATAGGTGGTTGAATAAAGGTGCAGGTCAAACAGCAATGTGTTGGGTGTCTATAACTTTCTGAGGACTGTCAGTGTAGGGAAGCAGCAGTATTTCCTGGACTGCATGGTGAAGGCTGCGGAGCTCATTCCACGGATATTCAGAAAGTTACTGAATTCCTACTTGCTTTATATCCACTTTAGTAGAATTTTACTAAATTGTAAGTCTGTGGAAAGCAGGCACTGCACGGTTATACAGCTGGCCTATTATCTACATGTAGCAAGCACATATTTCCTCAGGTACTGAGAAGTGCTAGTCATCACTAGATCTGTTTGTGGCAATTCAAACGCAGAAAAAAAGAACCCAGATGTCATTAATGAAGTCATGCTCTTCAATTGAAAAATATCTCCCTGTTTTCCCTTTTATGAATTTGGTTTTTGTCTTTTGCTGCACTGCGTCTGTTTGTGCAATATTCAGTATCCATAATGAGTTGTTAATGAGCTGTCGATTATGAATGCAATTTATAGACAAGAGAGACTGAAGACTTGAGGTACTCTTTCAACACATAGTTCTGTATCTGAGTTCTCCTTCACGTACAAATGTAAACTGTTTCTGTTACAGCATCTCTTATACTAAAATCTTAATCTGAGTCACTCTGAATTTACTGATTTTTCTTTAATGATATATTGACTATATCCTGAATATTGCAATGAACAAAGGCTACAGTATAATGAAAACTCTGCTACCAAGAACAGACTCAAAGAATTATGCTCATTAAGCTGTGATCCTGAACCAATGAATTTAATGGGAAATTTGCCATCAAATTCAGTATGAACAGAACCAGAACCTAATTTCTTAAAGGCATTCAGAAATATGGTCTTTAATAATAGTTTTGTAATATATCATGATACAAAGAGAATTAGCTACAAGCAACCTAATTATACCGGAGAATGAATCAGCTAATGCTCTGTACATACACTAGGACTCTCATATGCACAAAACTTGAAATGATTTGCATAGTTTGGTTTTTTTCCCTTTTATTTACAGGCAGGAGTAACTGAGGCACAGATGCTAAAGGTAAAGTCAAGATTATATATAAACAATGGCAGAAATGAACCCAGATCTCTCAACTGCTAACCCGTATAATCATGTTTGAACACAGCAGCAAACCCTAGTATAACAGTGGGCATCAGGTGGGCTGTGCACTCATCAGGCAAATGAGGTCTAGTCACTCCATTACCATTAATTACAGTTTTAGTGGTCTGAAATTGAGGCAGCTCATGAAACAGAAATTCTTATGAAAAAAACAAGTTCATAGACAGATTACCTTGAATGAACCCTGAGATTTTATGAGCTCCATTCCTTCTCTGAGTAGAGGAATTCCAACATGAGCTTTTGCCACCATCAGAGACTTAAATATTTATTAGAGATTGGATAGAGCTGCTTTGAGAGAAATCAGCTACTGGTGGTGAGCAGAGAGGGTGCTGAGGTACTGATTTGGTTACTTAAGGCATGAGATTTAACCCTCCAAACATCCAAAGCAGTCAAATATCAAATGGGTGTGTTGTGGTTTTTTTTTTTATTTTATTTTAATTGATATCTTTCTGCTGGGTCAGAAAATGTTACCTTTGCACAGTAATTTTCCACAGCTGCAGAACTAGAGATTTTTTTTGTTTGTTTTGCACTAGCTATAATTCACCCACGCTGAGGTTTTGGAAAAACCTGGTATGTTTTCTCCTGTCAGAATCCACATCTGGCAAGAACCAAGGATATGGAGGCTTTTAAATGTTTGCTCTGAGTCTGAGAAATGCAGCTGTGGTACTGTACTTACAGCCCTGCTTTGCTCTTCTGAAACCTGGGGGGGGGGAAGAAAAAGAAAGAAGCTGTTTAAAATCATATGACAGGTTATTATTTTGTTTAATGTGAAATGTTCATCTGACAAGCTTATTGAGCTTGATTTGTGTACGGAGCCCTTCTGCAAATCTACAGTCTATCTGATTTCCCCTCCCCCTCTTCTTTGCTCCCCCCTCTGCCACTAGCACTGACATCAACCATTGTGCCATCTGAGGGAAAAAAAAAAGGCACCTGGAGTATTAAAGTGATTTAACCAGTTTGATTTATGTTAATGGTACAGAAGAGAATATTTTTTGGTCCTCAAAAACATAACAGGCAATTGATGTGCCATATTGCAGTATGGTTTTAGCTATCAACATGTCAAGATTTAGTTTTGCTGTTAACATTTTACGATTTAGAAGGCTATAAGAATATGTGCAGTGTAGCAACAACTCAGGCATCATTCCCTCAGCTATATTTATTGGGCTTTCATTTTTTCCTTTTATAGAAGAAATTGAAAAAGAAAAAGAGGAAGGGAAAAAAAGACAGACATTTTCTGTCTTTCATTTTCTTGTCTGTCAAGTTCCAAGAATAAAGAGAAAGAAAACTGACTTCTAATGGTTTGTTTTCAGACCAAAGTAGATTCAGGGCAGAAGAATTCAAATGTACAGTTTGTTGATTTCTCGCTAAACTAAAGATAACCTGTGCATAAACTCCAGCTTCATTGCTTCTACCCCCTCCATTTATCCCTATAGCTGAAAGCTGCATGTTTAACATGCTGTGGAGATGGTGATCTATATAAGCCAATTGTCTGAAAATCTGGAAGTACCATGTGCAGTGTGCATGGTCATATAAGAATTTATTTTCCTTCCAGACCTTCATTTCCTTCTACTTCTGCTGTGGAAAATCAATAAGATGTACTTCTTGGTGTCTAAATGGGAAACTAAGTTTTTCATACTAGAAGAATGTCACAGTAGCTAGAGCTGCTAAAGTAAGGTCTAAATTCCTTTGTGAACTTCAGTGGGTATTTTACTTCCCCTCGGTTTTTAGTCATTGGTCATTGGATAAAGGTTGTTGCTGACCATTTAGAACTAGCACTGCAAAGTAAAGGAGGTGCATGAAAAACTGACCTTCACCTTCTGAAATTTTCATACTTAAACTTCCAAATTAAAAAAGCAACATGAAACATGGGTAGTAGGAGACAGTGCAAATTTTAGAAAACATTTCAAACTTCTTTCCATGTACATTTCAAATGTGTCAGGAAGGTATTGAAATTCTCTGTGAAGGTCTATTTATTACCTTTTATTTTTGTCACCCAGTTACTCTGAGTGACAAAGAAATACCAGCTATTTGGGACATGAGCCCAGGAACTCTTCCCAACTCTTCCCAAAGCTGCATAAGAGAATGTGAAGGTAGTATGGAACTTTGTAGAGACAAAGATGGAAAGTGAGTGCTCCCACTACCTGTTGCTCTTATCTCAAGGCATTGTGCTCTTCATGTCAACAGTAGAAAGAAGGGCATACATACATATTTGCTTCTCATCTGTTTCACAGTGGGCTCTGCTGAATGGCAAAACACTTAACAAGTCTTTTTAATCCTGTCCCAAAATTTCATAAACTATTGAACATTTTAAAACATAATAGCTTAAGGCTGAACTCAGTTGGAATGTACTTATCTACTATTTATTTTACTGTGGCTGCCTTTAATTGCCTTTGATTTCAGAGGACAGATTTTTTTTTTTTTCCAAACAGTGATGATAGTTATGTCATACTTATTTTACGTGACAATCTAGGGGTTTGAGCTGTTGTCTACAAGAGGAAGATCTGGGCAGGCTCAAGTCCCATTTCCCATCTTCCAGGAGAGTGAACCCCTTTGCACTTTTTATCTTTCCTTTTAATTATGAACTGTTGTCCAGCTGACCTGCTTTGGTGAAATGCTAAAAATGCTAAAAAATTAGCATCTATTCCTACATTTGGGGCAAATGTCAAATATTTTGTCTCTCATCAAGTTTAAACTGTGGAACCTGAAAAAGCTTTCCAGCTGCCAGGTCCAGAGGGATGGCTTCCACACTGAATGAGACCTAGATGTGTGCCACTCTTCCCATTAGGTGTCTTTGATAGAAGTCCAAAAGCATGGGCCAGAAGGATGGTCAGGAGAAAATGACTTTTGGATCCTATCAGAGAACAATTGTTCCCTAGGTCTTAATTCTCCAAAGGTTTTACCTACTGAGAATATTGAAAATATGAATTATTTACCTTTGAGGCCTGTTGTGGTGACAGAAATATCACAAAGAAGTCTTTTGAGAAATAAATATTATTCTGCTGAGTGAAGAGACTCTGGAATAAATAGGGTCAGAACTACACAATAAATGGGAGGATAGGAAGAAGTATTGATTAGCTGCTCATGAAGAGAGACCCAGTCATCTTGTGCATTATGTTGAAAAATATTGGGTAATTACCTAATTAAAGATTGTATCACCAATACACATAAATAGCACAGTTGAATTAATATTGTACAGGCAAAATTCTAATGTCAAAGTAGATAAGTATGAACATGGTATAAAATCTTGAGGATTTTGCTACTGATATCGATTTTGTATAGAATATATTCAGCTCCCAGAGTGATAGACTTTGATTTAAAATCTAAAGTAGAAAAAACCTGATTTCTATCATTTTTTATTTTTTAAGGGATTAACTTGCCATCCTTAACACTCTTTGGATATAGTAGTATCTTTTAAATGCAGAAGAGTGTACACTGTCTTTTATTTGAAAAATAATTTGTATGGGGAAAGGTAAAGTAGGCCATGCAGGATTTTTTTTTTAATAGAACATCTGATGCCAGCAAACCTCTTTTATGATTTATAAGAGCATTCACTTTCCTTTCAGAAAACTGGAGCTTTGTAGTTATTTAACATTCATGTACTGTAAAGAAATTGTTTTACCTTGACTCAAGTCTATGTTTAAAGAAGGAAGTTGTATGGGGGTAAAATAATCTGTTCCTTACACAGCAACAAGGTTGCCCTTTCCCACACCTCTCAACTGAGCTTCTTAGGGTTGAAAGGTAGTTTTTTTTTGGTATTTGATAGTTTTTGGAGTATATACTGCCATGAGGCAGGCTTTTCATAGTACCTTTTGTTTATTAAAAGAAATAAAATGACTCAAACGTGTCACTCAAAATGGAGTTAGCAAAAAGTCTGAATGGACCTAGATGACATAACAGAGATTATGGTCAGATTGGCTACAAAAATGATATCATCTACATTTTAACTAGAAGTCTGATTTAATTCCTCCTTGGTACCATGTTATAGTATCTTCTGTGTATAAAAAAAAAAAAAGAAATATGGTAGGAACAGTAATTTAGAGAAGTTCTTATTAACAAAATATGTTATTCTGTATGGAAATCAGATTGTATGTTTTGACTTTATGCATGAGGTTTGGTACCCTTGGGTATTTTTTAAAGAACAGGAGCAGCTGATTTCTTCATTTGCAAGCCAGAAACCTGACAGCCACAGATGCGAGCTAGTCCAGCTTAAGGTGTGAAAGCTGTTTTATGAGGCCAGAATCCAGGCAATTAAGCAGGTTCCCCTCCTGGTAGGCTGGTGTTTAGCCAGACTGTCAGTACTGAATATGCTGCTCTAGGAACAGAGAGGCAGACTGTGATAGACAGAACACCTGAAGCATTTTCTTGAGAGAAAAATAAAACAAATAGCTAGGAATTGAGATTACATATTATTGGAAATGCATCTGTGCCTTTGGTTCCTCAATATTTCCACCAAGTGCAAACTCTCGGTGCACCATGTAAAACAGAATCTGTTATTCTGGGGTTATTAATAAGATATCAAGTTGTTTACCCCAAGATGCATGAGTAATGCAAGGCAAGACGGTCTACCTCAATCCACCTCCGTATCACTCCTGCTTATTAAGCAAATGATTGCTCAGGTTAATGTGTGGTTTGATAATAGATTTGTGTGTGTGTGTGTAACAGCTACAAACATAACCTCTGTTTTCTGTAATCCATGTATGTTTGTTTTAAACATGCATTAGCCTTTTCTGACAAAAGCAGTGAAAAGTTGACATTCATACTGGGGAGAATTTTCTGATGGTTGTTCTTTGCTGAGTGGCTCCCAAACCCTCCCCCTACCTTTGGCCCTGGGTCTGAATGCGTACTTAGAATATGTTCCTCTCTGCTCTGATATATAGGAAAATGCTCTAATGAAAAAGTCTAGTGGTGTTATGTCAATGTAAAACAGATGTAGTGAGCGCAGTACCACTAATGAATTTAAGGCCTTGATTTTCAGTCCAACTTAACCTTTCCACTTATATTGCATGTGTAATATTACACCCCATAACTTAAAACCGAAGATCACGAGCACAATTGCTCTTACAGCACTCCTGATATTCTGAGGTCTTGATGCCTGTGAGTTGATGCACCGTTTGCTGGGATTTAAGAAAAGGACTTCCCCACATGCAGTGTCACCTACTGGGGATAGCCCAAGTCCTGACTGTGTGGCAGGTGAGCAGACAGGCACGAGATCAAGAGAAGTGTGGCCAGCAGGTCGTGGGAGGTGATTCTACCCCTCTACTCTGCGCTCGTGAGACATCACCTGGAGTACTGTGTCCAGCTTTGGAGTCCTCAACACAGGAAGGACATGGACCTTCCATGGACGGGTCCAGCGGAGGGCCACGAGGATGATCAGAGGGATGGAGCACCTCCCCTATGAAGACAGACTGGGAGAGCTGGGGTTGTTCAGCCTGGAGAAGAGAAGGCTCCGGGGAGACCTCATAGCAGCCTATCAATATCTGAAGGGAGCCTACAGGAGAGCCGGAGAGGGACTCTTCGTCAGGAAGTGTAGTGACAGGACAAGGGGCAACGGTTTTAAATTGGAAGAGGGGAGATTTAGATTAGATATTAGGAAGAAATTCTTTACTGTGAGGGTGGTGAGGCACTGGAACAGGTTGCCCAGGGAAGGTGTAGCTGCCCCATCCTTGGAAGGGATGAGAAGAAGAAGACCAGGCTGGATGGGGCTTTGAGCAACCTGCTCCAGTGGAGGTGTCCCTGCCCATGGCAGGAGGGTTGGAACTAGGTGATCTTTAAGGTCTCTTCCAACTCTAACCATTCTATGATTCTATGAGATTATGAGTGGTGAGGGCATCCTGTTCCTTGTGGTGGCCCTGGCTGGGGAACACATCCCCTGACCACAACAGTGGGGTGCAACTCCTCTCCTGCTGCCAGTGTGGCACTTGGCTTCTCAAAGTGAAAGACAATGACAATTCTGTGCTATGCCTACTAACAGGGTTTGTTGTGGCCTCCAAAACAGGAGAGGTAAGAGCCTTCAAATGAATCACTGCAGGATAGCTGACCAGTATGCATTTAGTTATTTGCCTTGTCTAGGTGATGTCAGGTAGTAAGGCAAGTGCATGACTCCCAACACTAGAGGTTAAAAAACCCTGAAGCCTGAAATATTAGCATATAAGTATCCAAGTTTTCATCTGGCAGGCTTTCAGATATTAAAAACCACATCCAAGAAAAACAAACCCCAAAACCTTTAAACAAAAATTAGGAAAAAATAAATAAATGGATTAGCTTTGTGATATAGCAGACAGAACGGAATATAATCCTGTCTCATATTTTCTATATATTTATCTGAGCTCCCCCCATAAACCTTCTCCGAAATAGCCTGAGTCAATTCACCCGTGCAAGAGTCTATTGACAAGCCCATTCAGTTTCAAAAGAGATGAGATAACATTTTTGTGATGTTAAGAGAGGTTTGTTATCTGAATAGAAATGGATCATTTAGCAAAGCATGTACATCATTTTTATTGGAGTCTCTTTTTCAAGAGCACCATAGTGGGTCAGAACTAGCATATACTTTTGCTGTCAGATTAAGGAGTTCATTGTTCCGAGGATATTAGAACATAGTTTACTAGATCTAAGATAGCTTCTGTCACATATTTTAGAATGTCTCTTCCTTTGAAACATGTCTAACAAGTGTACCATTCTCTTAGCCATAGAGAACATTCTTTTCTGGACATTGTTTTTGAAAGAGGACAAGGCAACCTGTAGACTGTCTTTCAAGGAAGCTTTATTCCTCTTCTGGGAATTCATTGAGGACAGACAAAAATTTGATGGTTGCCACTGACAGCTTACTTAACCATCTTAATGTGCATCACAAGCAACTGATGCCCTCTATGTGTATTATTTCCTCTTCATGGACAGTATGTTTTCACTGTGTGAAGTTTAGTGGGTGCTTGAAAGGATGTAACTTACATATTGTTCAAATTATTTTGGAACTTATACATATGGCAAAAGAAGGGTGTGGTGATGGACACGATTTACTACTGTGGTTAATTTCTTATTTTGAAAATGAAATACAATAGGAGCCTGGAAACAAGTTGGACAAACCTCTTGCAGGTTGATCTTGCTGCTCAGAAGTCTTTTTTTCTTAGGGTGAAGCCATTGTTGTTGGGGATCTGTGTAAATAAGCACCTTGAGGAATGATAGCCATGGTAACTCACACTTATCCAAAAAGGCTACATCATCATCGCCTAGTCTGAGATTTGAATAGGAACAATCAAGAAACAAAGCCTGTTGTAGCAGAAAAGACTGCGATTTGTGATGACTTTAATAAAAAATTTGGTTTAGTAATAGCAATGTCTGAGCTGCTGGAAACCTGCAATAGATCTTCAGAGAGTATAAACTGGCTTTGTTCCCCACAGCACTCTGCCACTGCAAGCCAGCTGAGGTAGTGCTATTTTAACTTTTCTGTCGCTCGACATTTTCTTATTTTAATTGTGTAACCTCTGTGTTGGACTGTATTCTGGCATTAAAAGCCTCACCATCCCCCTCTTTTGATTGCTGCTTTTTAAAGCAAGAGGAGTAAAATTAATTGCCTCTGATCCACCACAATGGTAATTACATAGTCCCAACTGGGACCTGACCAAGGATGAACTGCTGTTGTTGCATTTTGGCTGGAGACGCTAAACAGGAATAATAGAGAAGTATGTCTGTTACAGTGCACTGGTTGTTTCCTGCAGCAGAGAATGATAGAAGTCTATTGCTGTACAATTATGGTGTAGCATTTGCCGGTTGCAATAGCATCCAACAAAGACTGAGAAGAAAAAATACCCCAAAATTTCCATTGTATATCTCACTTTGCAAAGTGTCTCAGTGAAAACAGTTGGCCTGCTGCCTCTGTACTCCTTGAATCTTCATTAAGACATCACACTGGTATTAGGAACCTAGCAGAATTATTAAAAACACAGCTTGTACACTGTATGGCCTTAGAAGAGAAAATGAAACAGTGATGGTTAAAAAGGCTGAGAATGGTTAGGAAACGCTAGCATCCCAAAGGTGCCACAGTCACTGAATTTAGAAGTAGTTGTCTATTTGTTATCTCATTTAGAATCTTCAATAAGAAACTGATTGAAAGCATGAATATGTTTCTATAGAAAAGGTACATACATTCTACGTACAATTATTTCTACAGAGAGCACTAGGAAGAGAAACTTTGGCAGTAGGGAAAATGTGTGTGTTTTACAGTTCCATATCTCGTGACGTATAGGTGGAATTTTGCTGATCTTTAATAAAACTCTAACACTATATTTAAACAGAAAAAACATGCATCTAAACGGTATTGTTAAGTGTAAAATTAAAGGCTCTCACAGACTGAGGTCCCTAAATTCATGCTGGTGACTTAGGAATGGTTAAGCTATTAAAGAATAATACATTTTATTTAACTTTCTGATTTCTATACCATCAGTATAGAGGGTATAGAAATACCCTTTTGTATTGAGCAATGGTGGTCAGGAGATACATTTTTCTTTTAAAGCTGATTTTCTAATATGATCTATTGACTTAAACAATCCAAACCTATGAGACTTACCATTAAATTGCAAGACTGAGCAACAAGAACATAAAAACCATTGTCCTGACTATGACCAAAACTGGAATAATTTCCTTGTTCAGCTCTTCAAGTTTTGCAGAGAAGCTCTACAGAAAGAATATATAAGATGTACGTGACGGCATGAAAATTCTTGTTGGTATATAGTCTTCAGAGAAAGCATCATAAGATACAGACATCTAAATGCTTCTATAGCTAAACTAAAGCTTTACTGCTTATAACTGCTTGTGCTTTCAAATACATGCCCTTTGAAGATCTTGGTTTGGATTAGTTAAGATCTATTAAATGTATCAAATTGAAGGAAAGCTTTATGTAGGAAAGCGTATGGTGAAATTCCACAAAAATCTTCAAATCATTGTGTAAATGTGACTGAAGTTCCACAGCTTTCAGTCTCAGCAACCCAGCATTGGAACAAACTTTGGAGATAAATGTCTCCCTTCCTTTCCATGAGATTTTGAGAAGTAATTTCATTTTATTAGATTTCTGATTTAGGCACTTTCAAAGTGCACCTGAGTAACATATTCAAGATTTTCTCTGCAACACAAAGCTAGAAATTTACTTAAAAAATAAAACCTGAATTTTTTATTTATTCTTCCTGGAGGATGAGACTTCAAGCAAGGTAGCAAACATTACCAAAGCAAGTTTATTGAATCTTATGCTAGTTCCTTGAGGTGACAAATTTCACTCAATGTCTGTTTTTAGCATTTGGAAGCTGTTTTTGTAGTCTTTGTTGCTCTCATCATATGCAGTTATGTGTTTAGAGTAACTGAAGCTTCAGTTAGCAAAGCAAATATACTGAAACCCTGTCATCTAATAAACAACAGCCATTTTCTCAAAGTGCAATTCTGGAGAAATCTCCATTCTCACCTGATTACCATGCCATCATAAAAAATCATGATGTGAGTAATGTCTGCCATATCCTTAATCTCACCTCCACCCTGCTTTACAGGCACTTTAACTTTCAGGCAATTATACGTATACCAGGACTTCAGTGGTAAAAAAAACTGTCTGCTTATGAAAAATGCTAATATTAACTTAGGTTTCTCTCAGTGACCTCACCTTTGCTATGACCAGTTTTGCCCTCAGGAAACTGGGCTGCACCTCAGTCCTCAGGTGAACCAGCTTTGCTGGACTAGATCATCTCTACCAACTCAGTGGCCTTGGAGGTGTCTCTAGCTGTTAGTGTCCTCCCATTCTTACTCCAGCAGAAACTGCAATCTCTGAAGTGGTCTTTCAGGCCACCCGCCTGGCTGCCAGAAACAAAACTCACTCCAAAAACATACAAAACGAGTTCAGAAGAATCTTGTGCAGAGGTCCCTAAACAGTACATATAATTCAGCGATAGCTGTAAATATCCAGCTACTTATTACAGAGGCTGAGTGCAGTTCAAAGAGCATACTGGGAACAAACAGCTTTGTAAGTGGATGTGTCAGGATTTGCCAGGGATTCTCAGGGCAATCCAAATCCACAACCCGCATGAGAACAGCGGGTCTCTCTGAACAGTGCTGTTGCTCAGCTGACCAGCTTTGCTAAGCCGACGTCAATCAATCAGGAGAGAGTGGTATCAACGAAACCTGCACAGATATGCTAAGCAGAACACTTGCAATCATTCCCTGCAAGGAAAAGTAGTGAAATACAGAGGACTGGTTGCACATTTGGTGGTTCAACCCTGCAAGACGGAATTTTCTGTGTTCCACCTGGTGTCCGTTGCGCCTTGTCCTGCCACTGGGCACCACTGAGAAGAGCCTTACCGCCATCCTCTTGAGATCTGGCCTTTAGATATTTATAAGCATTGATGAGGTCCCCCCTCAGTCTTCTCCGGGCTAAACAGACCCAGGTCTCTCAGCCTTTCCTTATAAGAGAAGTGCTCCGTTCCCTTGATCATCTTCATAGCCCTCTGCTGGACTCTTTCCAGTAGTTCCCTGTCCTCCTTGAACTGGAGGGCCCAGAGTTGGACACAGTAGGCTGGTGTCAAATGCTTTTCTCTGTATATCCTACCTTGGAGATAAAAGAATGGGTCTTGGGGACAACCCTTCCCTCTGCTGGTAACACACACAGCTGAGGCAAAGGGGTGGCTCGGAGAGAACCTGTGTTGCTGCTGGGCAGGCGATAGCACATGTAGGCTGGCTGGTTTCTTCTGTTGCTATCCTTGAAGACGATTGCTTCAGGCTTACTCCTGACTTCCTCAGCACTGTTGAACTGGAAGGAGAAGGAAGCCGTAGTATAAACCACGTACACCTTGCTTTCCTTGGATGTAACTGCCATAAAAAAGTAAGAGGTGGGGAAAGTATATGCTGTCTACAGAAAATGATGAAATTATGTTTAAAAAATGGTAGGCTCCAGTAGGACTCTGTTTTTCAAAACAAAATCCTGCTAATGAAAAATAAAAATATTACAGATGCAAAAATGGATATATAATGAAATAATAATTGGTAGCATGGCTTTGCAAGTTTATTATGAAATCATTTCAACTACCATTACCCTGTCTGAAAGACCCACTGCTGTCTATGATTCAGATGCTCATATTTAGATTTTTTACATGATTTTTGCTTCATTTTCTTCATTACTGGAAGCATTTGCATGATAACAGGATCTTTGCTTTTAAGAGTTCATCAGCTCCTGCCACTTAGTTCCCACTTGAAGTCATAATCTTCTGTTTATAATTTCATAATTGTTTGCAGTAGAGGTGATTAAAATCTCACAAACATAGCATTATTTTGACTTCAGGCAGGGAACAAGCAGCAGATGAACTCTTAAGGAACAAAGATGATGTTTTCATGTAAATAGCCCAACTAGTACAAAGTAAGGGGAAGAAATGAGTAAGTGGAACACATCCAAATGCAATGTTTTTCACTGTTTTCTTTTAGGCAACAATAGCTCTTTGAAACCCGTACATTTCAGAACCTCACATCTTCCAGTAGAACGCTTCCCTCCTCTCTTATGAAGTTTTCCTGTTTTCCACTCTAGGTTCATGTTTCTAAGCACAGGCACAATATTAATTAATACATTAATTAGGCACAATAAACTCTCCTATGCATTAATTGACACAAAGTTCAGAACTCTTCCAGACAAGCCAGCATTTGAATTTCACCCTTGCAGAAACTCAAGTCACCATCAAGTGCATTTGGTTATTCTAAAAGGCGGCGCCAAATTTAGGACTTTGTGCTGCTCATCTTTGCTCCTGTGTGGTCTGTAGAGTAGGCTGTTGTGTCTCCTTCAGCTGTCTGAGCATATCCTTATTTCTGGCCCCAGCCACGCACTGGTGCTTACCTTATGCACCTGCTGGGACAGGGACATATTTCACAATATGTAAGTGGGAAATCCTTGGAAAATCAGTACATCTACAGACTATCAGATGGGTGAGGCAACAAATTTATGGTGACTTCTTCCTAAATGTACTCCCCTCTTCAGGTACTAGACTGCAATGGGAAAGACAGACGTAATTTTATATGCTGTTTAAGTTGCTGAATACCAAGAAAATTCATTTACATCCCTCTCACAAACCCCAAAGGAACTTGTAATCCAATGATAAGTGATTATCTCTCAGAAACAGTAAGTACAGAGATATGTGCCCCTCTTTTATGCACATGATAATTCATTAAATTCACTAAAAGATGTAGTGATTCAGCCATTTTATTATTTAAATAGAAACATGGAAAATATTGAAAAACAATGAGGCATTTTGATTTTGCTCGTCTGTCATAGTTGTTTTGCTACATATATTACTTCCATGAGAAGAACAGGACTGTGATAATGGAACATTTTTCCCCGAGAAATGTACAAACCTCACCTTGTATTTGGATAATGCTGCACAATTTTTTTGCTTAAAAAAAACCCCAACGTCAGACACTGAGGACCATGGGAATTTTTAGTTATCCTCTTTGACTGGTGACTCTGTGGTTGAAGGTTGAAAGAGGGGTTCAGTAGTCGCTCAGAGGCAAGATATGTGAAGGGTTATCTCATGGCACCATAGCAAACCTAGCTTCTCCTGAGTCATGGCAGGGACTCTTGATTATGAATTTTGTCAGATTCAGTTTTCCTGTAAAGTACAAACATTGGGTGTCTAAAGATTGCATTCACAGGAACCAATGACTTTGGCCAGCAGCTACCTTAGAGGGTAAGAAAGTCCTAAGAGGGGGTAAAGAGGCCCCTTGGTATTGTGGATAAGGTCAGACCTTCAGATGAAAAATAAGAGGCTGGAAAGACTGTGTCTGGCGTGGGCAGTGGGTAAGTGTCATCGCACTCTGCAGGGCTCTCCACCCTGTGGGGACATGGCCTGTGTTCCCTCTTGGTCCTTCCTCATCCAGTTACCTGGTGGCCTCAGCCTTGGGTCTCGGTTTAGGAGGCCTGTCCAGTCAGATGTTCTTTCCCAAGGAGGATCAATGAAGGTGGCTCAACATCCTGCTGAAGGTACCCCGAGGAGCATCTGGAAGAGTGATAAAAGCCCAGAAGAAACACATCAGCAGCAGTGAAAAATGAAGCATCTCCACAACTTTATAGGCAGATATAGAGGTGTTAAGGGACTGCACCACTGTTCAGGACTTTACATCTCTGTGTCGGACAATATTGCCTAAAACTGTAAATAGCTGACAAAGTCCCTGTGTAAATTTAGTATTAGACTCTTAAATAATTTTTTAATTCAGAAAATAATTGCTTATTCTACCATGCTTTGCGTATATCAGTATGAGACTTTCCAGGAGAAATTTTGTATTTGGAGAAGTTCCCAATTTCAGGTTTTTAAGGAAACTTGAGAGGGGGAAATTGAAGAGTATTCCTTAAAATACAGAAATTTTAAGTGAATGACTGAAACAATAGATTTAACGCAAAGTGAAAAAAGATGTGAGGGGTCTTAAGTCTAAATACTGTCTAGGTTGTTTTTGATTGACTTCAGCCGACTTTATTTTTCCCTGAGGGATCATATTGTCCCAACACAGCTTTAGCAGAAAACAACTAGAACCTGCTAAGTCTTTACAGTTAGATTTAAATATATGATTAAGAATAAATAGCTCAAAAAGAAAAAAAAAAGAAAAAAAAAGAAAAGGGAAAGTCAATCAGATGATACTGGCAGTGTGTATGTAGAGCTTCATCTCACTAAATTCAGGTCGCTTCTGGAAGCTGCTTTTCGCTGCTTATTAAAGCAACACACCATTTGTCTGGCATAATTAAGAAGGGAGATATAAATTCTTTCGTGCTGAGCTTCTGGTCTGAGGGCCAAATCTTCTGCAAGTGCAAATTATTGCAGTTTCAAAGACATTTTATGCTGATTTATGTGAGCTGAGGTCCTGGTCTGAGTCCAAAGTTGTTGCTGGTGGGAGCTACGATTCAGCTTGGAAATGTGTTCCCAATTTGGTCAGAATACTCTTTTTTTTCCCTGTGGGGCACTGCTCAAAGGATATGTAGAGAGGAAGAAGAGGCTGATGGCCCTATATTTCAACAGGACGTCACTTCTGGAAGAGGAACTTTTGGGAAGTAAAGGGGGACTGAAACGAGAGAAGCCTTTTTTTTTTTTTTTTTTTTTTCCCCCCTATTGCCATTAATAAGAACAATAGCATAGTGGCTATGGTCACAGATAAAGCTACTCAACCTTAAACAGCTGTTAAATCTAAAGGGTCGGCTACATTGGCTGGAGCTTTATATGTAAGAAATGTGAAAATATGCAGCTGTTTTGGTTTTTTAGCTTTGTTTTCAAGATGTTGTAAAACTGTTGTTGGGGCATGCAGATGTATGAATGTATTAATTATACACAATTTTAAGAGGAAGCACATGTAAAGCCTTTCTAGATATTGATGCATAAACTAAGGATTTTCTTGTCTTAAAAGTACCAGCTCATAAAGAGAAAAAAAAAGTGCTGTAATTTAGTTGGACAGCTTTGCAAAGATCTTTGAAAGTGTGAAAGAAAGGGTAAGAAGGAAATGTCTCCTTTACAATCTGTTTATGGCTTTGGGACTGTGCTTTATCTTGACAAATAAGATAAAGATCATTTGACAGCAATCCACTTATTCTTATCTTGCTAGCGACTTAAAAGCTGAATTATTCATCCTCAGTGTGAAATTTTGTGTTTACCATTCTAAATTCAACTGCATAGTTAGCGCCTAACCTCCACAAAAATGTATCCAATGCAATAAAACAAACTTAATTCAAATTACCTCTGTAAGACTAGCATTACCAAAAATTACAAGCATTCTATGAATTAAAGAGCTTTCATGAACTAGTAACATGTCACATATACATATGAGAGTTACATACAGCTTAAATATTTCTCTGGTTTCTTTCAGTATATTTTGGGTTTGAGGAGGGGTGAGTGGAGCTTGTGAGCTCTACTAAATCATGCAGGAATTTTCCTCTTCATGAGAAGTCTTTAAGTGAACTCACTTGGGCCACATGAAATTGCAAATATGTGTTAATCTGGACCATATCACACAGGTATGTGAACAGGCATAATTGCAGACTGCCAGTCCCAAACCTACAAATCCCATATTGCACTTGCATTTGTACCATAAATTTTATTTTTCTAGAAAGGTTTGATGAAGAGTAATATAAGCTGTGCCAGTGACAACATTACATTAATAAAGCAAATATATAATACAAATCTTTATTTCTGTAATAAATATTTCTGTGCTTTGCAGATACAACATATCTTTAATCTGTCTTGAGTGCTGTTCAGAACTGATCGAAAATATGAGACTAGACAGTTTAAAATGATGTACAAGAACTGCATTTTAGCATCTTGCTAAGAAGAAGTCTTTCACGCCTCTTAGTAATGTTGAACCATGCAAGGCTTTTCCTCAAGAACTCGTTTTCTCCTGCATGCTTTTTCTGTTGCTCATTTATACGTGTATATAGATTATGTATCAGTTAAGCATTAGCATCTCTTGAATTAAAATCAATCAGTTAACACATGTAAGGTCAAACAAGTTAAGTTAGAGCACATTCTAGTCACCACTGTTCAAAACTCACTTCTCTAACACGTTGGAATGTCTAGAGCTTTACATTTACACCCCCCCCCCCGGTTTTTTAATTTAATGATATGTCTTTGTTAATGCATTCTTTCTCAAATCAGTTGCATCTGTGCGCAGAGGGAAGGTGAGCGGCCTCAGCTCGGGAGGAATGTGGTTTGGAGAGGAGGGATTGTGGCGGGCACAGCGTCTGCACACGCGAGTGGCAGGTACCTTTCCCACTACAGTAGAAAGGAAACCGATAACAATGGTGTGCTATAAAAAGCAAAAGAACATTCTTCTTTGTCAAACCACCGCACCTCGCCGGCAGCGCTGCTGCGGCAGTACACTGGCTGACAGCCACTCGGCGTTTGAACTCTGCTGTTACTGAATTTCAATTAAAACGGAAAAAAAAACCACACAAAGGTAACAGGACCAGAGAATACCAAAAAAGAAACAAGATGTTCATTTCCTTGGCTGTTTTTGTTTTAGGGCTTTTCTTTCACTGATTGGGAAATAATGGTCTAGATTTGATGGCGAGGGCCCCGATATCTGCCTGTTTGGGTCAATTTTACCTCATTAAAGAAAGACAAGAATTATGGCAAGTTCTCCCAGAACATCAGAGCTGCCATTCAAAAGTGAAAGTTGTACTGGGGTGCAAAATCCCTCCAGTTCCTGCTTCAGTCCATGTAAAGAAATATGTATTTGAAGCCTGGGGGAAGAGTACAATTTAAGAGAGATTTTTTCCTTATGCAATGAACCCAACAAGGCCTTGCGTGTGCTGCAGCAAACTGCAGTACCTGCAGGGTGCTCAGCTACCATGAAAGTCTTCTATTATCTCATTCTTTACATGAATGAAATGTGAATATAGTTCCTTCTTTCTCAAAAACCATTACACTGATTGGATTGTGTCTGGAAGCAACAGAATGGGTTTTTCCACACAATTATTTTCAACAGATTGAAAATGTATGGCTCTCCTCGTAGGTGCTGATGGAAGGTACTCTGGAGTTTCAAAGACTGTGTGAAAAAACAGTAGCTCCAGTAACCTTTAAAAATGTTCTGAGTGGAGGGGAAAAAAAGAACAAAAGGAAATTTTTAAGTGGTTAAAAATACATTTATTTTTTTTTTCTGTGTATTTTTTCTGGATCTTGGATGCCTTTATTGTTGCAAGTTTTTTTGGTATTGATTGTAATGAGATCATAAACTGCACAAACATTCACTCATAAGAAAACAAATACATTGCGATAAAATTACAAAAATTGTGGAACTGTTATTGATAATAAAAGTGAAATCTAACAAGACCACTGAGTAGTCATGCAGGGGATACCAGGTACATTTTCTTGGAACTGCTGGCTGTATTAATTTATATATGATATAAAGCCATTTTCTGAGAAATCTGGGTTCCGAGTGAAGGATTGTATGCAAGTTTTTAACTAAACAGTAGTAGCCATTATGCTATCACAGGAAAAAGATGTTAGAAAAAATGCTGTTTCACATCAGCTGAGGACAGATGTGTGTGTGTACCTGTGCATGTATGCATATGTGCATAGCTATATGTCTATAAATATATTCATATATTTACTGAAAGCTTTTGAACTGGCAGAAAATTGAAAGGAGTGGAGGAAAACTTAGTTTGACTAAAAAGCTGCTCATTCGATTTTTCTGTCTCCTTATTCATCATATCAATATTTTAATTATGTCTCATTCCCTACTTTCTTCTTTGGACTGTCTAAACCCTATTTTCTAATTCAGTCCAGCAGCTCATCTTTTAATGTCATTTTAATAGACCTTGTCTTGCTTTCATGGAGCAGTAAAAGCAAAGGTTTCATTGTAAAAGAAAATTGCCTCACTTGCACTGAGTTTTCTAATTACTGTATCTGGTACCACCATTGAATGTTTGGAGAAGGGGAAAAGAGAGAGGAAATAGAGACTGTTATTAATCAACCCTTACTGGTAATTAAGGTCCTCAGCTTCTCATTGATTTTCTTTTTTCAGTTTTACATACCTTGATGTCAGATAAAGGAAATGACAGGAGAAAAATCTCAGCTGCATGGTCCGGTCCACAGGCAAGTCACTTCTTTTAAAAATTTGAACATTTTATGACATTGCATGAAGGAGGATGAGGGACTGTGGACCTGCAAACACACTCAGTTTTTCCTGGAAGGGTTGTATGGTAGTACAAGGTGGATCAACTCAAGTGACACATGAGTTCAGCTAGAATATCATCACAGCACTCATCAGTCAACTTGGATTTGCAGTCACCTCCTGTGGATTTGCTGAATTCTATGTTTGCAAGGATGGGACATGAACAGGGTCCTTCAAGTTAGGCTGAATGAGCAGTTTGCCTACCTTATAAAAAAAATATGACCCAGAAAAATAGAATCCCCTCCACCCTCCCCCCCCCCCCCCCCCCCCGTACATAATTTTTAAATTTGCCCATGGTCACTGTAAAAGTAACCTTTTGGCAAGAGTGAAGATTTGAATTTGTGTAATATTTTCCTGTAGAGTTATGAGGTAAGAGGAAGAAGCTGCCAAAAGGTGCTCCTGCCTATGTGAGGAAATGCATTAACACCAACCCTGAGGGAGGATGGCAGTCCACCTTGATGACAATCACTCACAGGACAGCTGCAAGGGCAGGGAAAGTGCTCCATTTCATGACAATTTGCTGCTTCTGGTTTCCTTATGTCACCATTCAAACTATACAGAAGCCCAGCATGTAGTCAGGGCTCTGGTAGAAATTTGCACAAAATTAAATATATGAATACATTATTGAAGAAAAACTTGATGGGTGATATGAAGAAATCCCTGCTGTTTAATCTAACACTAAATTTGATCACACTTTGTTTTACCAGGTTTACCTGTAGAATGTAAAAATCTCAGAAAATGTACTGCACATCTTCTTACCCCCTGCAAGTGCTGGCCCCTGTATCAGTAGCTGCATTTTTCATCACTTCCTCATGAGATCATGGCACAGTGAAGACAAAGTATGACATGAAAAATAATTTGCCTCTAAAAGGAAAAAAGAAACCAGGCTATTGCTAGGAAAACATTGTTTCAAATCCTACAAAAATGTAAATACAATTTATTTGGGTTTTCTTAATCCTTTTAAAAGAGAAGAATTAAACTCAAGAAATTGTTTAACTGTGTGTAGAGATCATGATGGAATTTATTTTGATTGGGTGACCTCATAAAATTATTCACCACTGCTGTGATTTTTTTGAAGGCAGCTCAATAGAGTTTGACTCCCAGTTCCCATTAGAATTTAATGAGAGCTGGGCCTGTAAGTCCCCCAGATTCCTTTGAAAATAACCTAGCCCATGATAAAATAATACAGTTCTGTGCATCCTTAATTTTTGACAGTTTGTTCGTGACTGGAATATTGATTGAAAGAGCTACTGCCAAGCACACAGCCCCCATCACTCTTGCCTGCTTTTCCACTATGTCATAAATAGATCGCCCAGCTCGATAGATTATACAAATAGATGGGGCTGGACTACTTGCATGGGTTTTCTGAAGAAAAAAAAAAGAAAAGCCTAATAATAACCAAGCATCTAAGTTTCTTGAACAAGTTAATTGTATGAATTTTAAATGCCCTGAAATGAGTAACTTCAAAGAACAAATAGGGACCAAAGCAAGGCCAGGTCCAACAGCAGGAATTAAATTCAAGTCAAAAGGAAGCCTGATTGGACAGCTTTAAAATGTTTGTGCTATGCAAGAAACCTGGCAAATGTGTGGTACCAAAAATGGGAGTTCAGTTAAATCTTTGGAAAAGTACAAAAAAGCATGCAAGCAAAAACATTTAGTATCCCACTAAGCTGAAAATGCATTCAAAACTGAAATGAGAACTGAGGTGACTGAATAAGCAATAGGAATAAATGAAGTGAGTTGTCAAAAGAAAATGTATTTGGGAATGGCTTGAGTGAAATTTTAATCCTTGATTTCATTTTCTTGCACGTTTGTACATTTTTTCCCAGCAGTAAAAGCATTATGGCATTTGACAAAAA
This sequence comes from Limosa lapponica baueri, assembly GCA_002844005.1. Classification (NCBI taxonomy): domain Eukaryota; kingdom Metazoa; phylum Chordata; class Aves; order Charadriiformes; family Scolopacidae; genus Limosa; species Limosa lapponica. The sequence goes on from KZ505988.1 coordinate 57,762, forward strand.
GGTAAGGCAAGGCACGGAAAGGGAAGAAAAGAAAAAGTGCTGATGAGTCAGCCTGCAGGCTCTCCATAAAATCTACTGGAAAGCAGGATACAAAGTTGTGTTTGCATGTCCTACTGTGGTTTGTCATGACATTAGAAGTAATTTATTTCCGAATGCTGCTGAGGAAGAACTGGGACAACTCAGGATAATTATTAGAATGCTTTCAGGCATCATTCTTCCATGAAAAAAAAAAAAGCTCTGCTCAACAGCAGTGGGTTACAAGACTGTAGCAAGGTTAGATACGTATTTGTTTTACTAGAAGGCCATTACATCTGCAGGACTTTTTGCTGGAGTGAGAGTAGCAGGTCCTGCTTGTATGCAATAACTCATCAGTCTCAGTGGGCTGGATTGATTTGGATTCCTGACGCCTCAGGGAAGATTTCAGAAGTGGTTTATTGAGTTTTGGGTTTGTTTAGTTTTATCCCCTTGCCCCGTAATTTAAATGATAACACTGCCTGGAAACCTGTTCCTCAAGCACTTCTAACAAGGATGAGAAAGGATAAAAACGGGATACAGAGGGAATGGGTGTCCAAGTCAATGGTATGTCTAAAGGCAGTTTAAAGCAAATATGTTTACACAGGCTCAATTTGCCTTTCTGGACACATCTGGTGAGACAAAATCAGTCACCCTAGCAGTCAGGAGTTTAGGTACAGCCCTTGTGTACCTGCTGCTAAAGGGTGCTGCTTTGTTTGTTTGTTTTGAGGCCATTGCAGCAGAAGAATGTTAAACAACGACTTAAAGACTGGTGAGCTGATTCATGGATGATGCTGATGAAGTTCTCTCCAAAACAGGTGAGCAAGCACCAAACAAAATACAAATATATTTGTTGGAAAATACAATGATTACCTAATAGTGTAGGGTGGACAGATATCAAATTGACCTCCTGAGACCAAATGAGAGGTGAAAGACAGATGGAAGCTCATGATCAGTGTGTCTGACACTGAAATCAGCAACCATATATCCGATTGATACCTTTGGATGGATGTAGATGTAAGGGTGAAAAGAGTGGAATTATGGAACTTCAAAATACTGTCTTCCAGTACCCTTGTATTTGAGTCTACTGACCCAAAAGTAGTTTCTATTTGTGAAGTAGCTGTAATAGCTCATAATACCGTGTTGGAGTGGAACACTCTTAGGAGGAATAGTTAGGTTTTCTTTCATATCATGGAATGTGTGAAACAAAGTATGGGAAATTCTGCAGCATTTTTAACATGTTCAGAAATGCTTCCAGAAAAGTTTTATTTTGCTTTTGAGCAAAGGTAATTTCGTCCCTTGCAGAAGACATACTCCTGTAACCACTTATAGTCAGTGCCAATTCCAAGGTTGAAACTTCAGTTGGAACTATAGGAAAGTACGCACCAGAGCAGGCAGTGCCTCTGTTTCTGAAGATCCATCCAACCAGTGGTGATTTCACATCTGTGGATTTGTTGTGCTTTTTATCTACTCCTGGATCTCTTGCATGATAACAGTTCTGTTCTCACAAGCTGCTGCGTGTAGGCAGCCTCTGACACCAGAGAGAGCTGCTGCTGGAGTCAGGAGGGCTGCGTGCGGATGGAAAGGTCAAGCTACACAAAATAGCTTGCAGGTTCAGAGGCCTGGCTGCAAACACTCTTACCTTAGAACAAACCCAAATTGCCCAAATTTAAAATGAGGCCCAGCAAAAACTGGTAAAAGTTTTCTATGGGGCAGTCTAACATTAGCCAGCTTGAGGCGTGAGCACCCGTCAGTCAGAGTAGCTTTAACTTCTTAAAATTCTGGCCCATGATATTAGCAAGAGCAACTTTAAAGTTAAAAGGATCTGTCTGTGTTTGCTTTATCACTAAACGCTGCCCCATCTCTCTGAGAAGACAATTCTGAACTAAGCAGATGTGAATCTAACAACCAAAAAACCCACTTTGTTTTCCCAACAGAAACATTTATTTGTCTTTGGATCCTGGAAAGGCTGTAGCTCTCTTTTAACTCTCTTAAGAAATAACATTATTTCTTTTTGTCCACTTATTTACTTACCAAAACTCCAGAGCATGTTTGTGTGCTGTGTAATTGGGACAATGATTAATGCTGCACTGTTCAATTCCCTACAAAATCTTTACTTCAAAATCTGCATAGAGATTGCACTGAAAGAAATAAAGTAGAATTTAAAAGCTCATCCTCAGGATAAAGCAGAGTTTCAGAATCCTTACCTGCCCACATTTAAAGAGTCCCAATTGAAGCATGATCTCTTTGGCTTGCATCTATCTGATACTACATAAAAAAAGGTAGATTATGGTGGAGATATTATAAAGTGACCAGTATAATATAATTACTAAAAATAATTATCCCAGTACTATATACAGTAGCTCTTTTTGCCTAGCTTCAACTTCACCTCAGCTTTCTGGATTTTGGACATTTACCGCAGACACCCACAGAATTGAGCCTGTGTTTGAAATTAAAAGATGTGGAAGAGGGGAAATGTGAATGTGAGGAACAGCCTGAAAAATATGGACAACATATCCTCAGAGAGCAAAACTAATACAGGCACTCTGTGAATAAAAAGAACAGAGATTGTGAAGGAGATATAGACGAAAATAAATAATACGAGGGCAAAAAACTGGTGTCAGTTTCCTTATCATTTTAATAATTTGTTGTTGGAAATATATTTAGTCACAAATTATGCACTAATAGTTAATTAACTATCTACTTCTAGATTCTCATGTCATTATTCATCTTTAAAAGTATCTGATACGATGGTCATTAATGAGTTCCATATTTTTCTAATAGCTTTGCCAACCCTGTATTATGACTGCTCATTTATTGACCTTCTTTTTGCCATGTGGTTTGATCAACTTTGAATTATTAGCATTTAAATATGCTAACAGAATATTGAAGTCTCATAATACAATGTTGTTTGTAGCAAAATCATTAATGTGATAAGATGCAGATCAAAAGGAGTGTTCACCAAAGTGAATACAAATGATACAATACAGAATTAATATGAAAAGATGAAACACAGTGAACAATAGACTTCCATTAATGTATTAGTGAGCATATTAATGACAAAATTGCTAAAAAATATGATGGAAAGCCTCTACTAAGGAAAAATAAGGAGCATTTCCCAGAATATAAATACTTTCCTAAATGAGACAATTTGAAGGTTGATTTGGTATTTTTTCCTGCAAGTTTATGTCAAATTTACTCATTTGTCAAAAGCACTAGTTTACATAAATAATAAAACAGATAAACGCTTATGGTAATAAACAGTGTTCCAAATGCTACTTTAAAGTGATGATGCAGACCGCTTTCCTCTGGGCTGGTGAGTCATTCAGGGGGAAGCACAAATTTATCCCTACAGATTGAAATCCAAGCTGGAGATGCACAGTTTGGGGATTGCTAGATCACGTGTTCTTTCGAAGACATCTTATTAGGAATCCTCTTGATGAGGCACCTTTGCTGCTCAGGGCAATCCTGATGTAGGTGATATGGAAATACTTGTGGATGCAGAGAACAGAATCTTTCCAGCCCCAGCCTGATTCTCTAGTGAATGTGAATTACTAAAAAGTTCAAAGAGTCTCAAAAATGGCATTGCCCACCTGCCACAGTTATGTTGTGCTATCAGGAATATTATACTGACGTCAGCTTCCTGATCCTTTTCCCAAAAGAAAACAAGAAAAACATGGAGCATACTACTCTTTATAATTAATGTCATGTTTATTCATATTCCCTCTCTCTAGCTATCCTCAGAAGAATTCTGTTTAGGTCTGGATCCTTATAGTCTTTGAAGACTTTGTAACAACATCATCAATATGACAGATGTTTTTTTGTGTAGTTGTAACTCAAAACAAAAACAGTGCATTGCTGATAAGATATATTTAGATATAGATAGATAGCTATAACAGAAAACTCACATGTGGTCAACCATAACAATAATACTAATTCCTACATCTGCTATATTCTGAAATGTAAACTTCCAGCCCTAAATAAGTGGCAAAATTCTCACATTTCTGCACAAGAAAACTAACCTTGCCCCTTTTAAGCCTATGGCTGGCTTTTTGGCAGTATAGACTGGTGGAGTAAATAACTGAATTGTTTTGCTTCTCTGTGCCATTTCAGAGAGAAGGGTGGGTCAAATGGATTTATTCAGTTAATATGAGGCTGCTTCATGTGTCAGAAATTTCATAGTTGACACTATGAAACTCACACGAGTTACAGGAAAGTTTTTCAACGGCATCAAGTGGCACATCACGTAACTTCTGATTTGCTTTAATAAAATCAAAATGTTTGGTGACAATATATGGTTACTGCTTGAAAGTTTTATAATCTTTGTGTACATTAACTTAGGGTGGTTGAGATATGTGAATTTTAAATCTTCATCTAGGAAGTTATATAGCCTAAGAGTAGGGAAAACAGTAACAGGAATAGAGTCAACAAGAGAAGGAAGAGGTTTTTAGGTGACTGTTTAACTACAAACTGGTAGCCTCACCAAAACCAATCAATTGCTATCCAGGGTTTATTCAAGTATCCAAGGCTCAGGGCTGAGAAGGACTGGAAAACTGCTTGAAAAATTTTAAAAGCAAGCTCTGAGAGGAAACAGAGAGACTCATACCTGGATCTGGCACACAACCAGTGCTGTGTCTTCATAGGTATCACCAGCCACTTAAAAGAGAAAAAAAATGAATTCTAGAGATGTCTCAATAAAAAGGAAGGCCTGATATCTTTCTCTTTGTAATACAAATACTTTGTAATGCAGCTCAACTTCACTCAGATCTTTGGAGATAGGGACTTACAGTCTGGAATTTCTCAGAATATCTGATCCTTCCTTTTGAAAAATAATGTTCTCAGTTGCAAATCAGTGTTGATGTGGAAACTGAAAAGTAGAATTACTTGAGCTGTGTTTGTAAAATAGGCCAAGAGCATGAACAAGAAAAATCTGCTATATTCACTTTTTAATAAAGAAAAGTTCTTTAATGATCAGGTTATTTACAGAAATTGTACAGGAGTGCCTTTGCAGTGCTTGTGTTGTAAAAAGAAGATTGCTCATAAAAGCAGGGAGAACAGGGTTTTGATTTCTCAAGTGGGACAGAATGGTATGGTTCTGGGCAACATATGTTTATAAAGATTTGAAGCTGTAAAACGCGTAGTTCCTGAAGAGAGGAACTAATGAAACCCGGTTTCCTATGGATTTGTGCCCTAATTCTGTTAAATGCACGCTGCCAACTTCACAATTACTCTTCTTTTCCCCGTGGTACCCTCCTTTGAGCAAGCAATGGTATTTGTGGTGGGTAACCTTGGGCTGAGGGTCCGCTCCCGGGCCAGCTCGCTCCCTGCTGCTCTGTGGGTCTGTCTGCCTGCCCTTTGGGCAGGGGCAATAATTCTGGACTTTCCTCCACCCGATTTCTGATTTCTTCTCATATACCTCTCTTTCAGATCTGATCGATTGCAAAGTTATCAGAAGGGGGGCGACAGACCAACAAGCACGATCAAGCAAGCCTTATTTCCTTTGAAAACCAGGCTGAAAAATGGAAATGTAACTAGGGAGAAGTAAAGCAGAGAATGATTGATTTCTATATACGCTACTGAGCAAAAAATTATTAAGACATGTTGTTACCTAGGAATGTAGTGCTGGTCATGTACAAATGAGCCAGAGACTGGCGTATAATTAAACATGGGAAAACAAGTAGGGTAAACAAGTCTGAGGTAAACCAGCATCAACTAACCTTTGTGAGCAAAGGTAATGTGAAAAAGACATGACCAGATGCAATGCAACTAAATCTAAAAAAAACCACAATAAAGGCACTGATCTGAACGAATTGTTCTGAGCTCTTCACTGCTTTGCTGGAGTGATACCGTTTTTTAAATCCCATGTGCTTGGGTCAGCCTTTCAACTGTGGCAAATAGAATTTGTGGCCTAGATTCTGATAGTTTTTACACTATTGTCATGGATAAGTAAGTTCCCTGAAGTCATGGAGTTATTTGGATTTACAGTGTAAACAGGGACTTGGCCTGGGGACTTCTTACACCAGAATTTCTGCTTCATCCTTGTTGTAAAGTTACAGGCTGGCATTTTCCTTTGCTTTCTTCTTAAACCAGAAAGATGGCAGAAAGCAGATAAATGCAAAACTTTAGAAGTCTACCAACAACATAACTGATTAAACAGTGCAAAAATAATATAAAATCAGAGCCTTTGCTTTTTTTCTGAATCTCTTTGTCAACTTGAAATGCTTTTCTATTGTCACCTATTTTAAAAAGAAGTAATCCTCAGCGAGTGCAGAAAACCTTTAAAGTCCCAACTATTGCAAAGCTTTTGTAGGGCTGATTATTCCTGCGGGGTAATCTTTGCAGTTTTGGAGGTGTAACTGTATACAGGCATGCACACACATGCAGAATACAGGAAAATATTCTTCCTTACTGCATTTCACTAGCAGTGATTCTAGGTGTGGTAGATACTCTTAGAGTGTGTAGATATATATAAATATATATATATATTTTAATGGAAATAGTGTCCAGTTGAGCAGATGCTGTTATTTTAGTAGAGGAAGATAGGCAGCCTTTCCATGCCACTTTTTTCTATATTTTAGAATAAATTCTTGAGACAGTTCCTTTTATTGAATATATTTTCCAGTGTCTTGTGCTTTTTCATGGCCTCTAGTTGCGACTAAGCTACTTCAAAGTAGCATTTTGCTGTTAAGTGCAGAGTCTGGGGATCTTCTGAACATCAACTGTGCTCTGATCATGTACATATCTGATAGCACATTTGAAACTAGAATGATAAATTTGAGATGTACTCTGGTCGTAAGACAAACTCTCAACTTGCAATGAGTTGTTTGCTGTGTTGCTACTAATCCAGTGCTGCCTGTTACAATGTACTAGCTAAGTGGCATTTCCAGACTGCTCATTGTGTCTTGTTCTTTGTTGATTTTTCTCATTCTGTGTATTTGAACTACTTTAGCTGGAAGTACTTAGCTGAGAGATTCACAGAAAGAACACATAGCATGAGGTGGGTGACCTATGAAGTCAGACATGAAAGGTTCCTGTTTGGCTATTTTTCAATGCTGTTTCAGTTGAATCTGAGGCATTACTAGCTGTGACATTGCACAGCAGTCATTTTGTTTCCTCATAGTAGCTAGACAGATTTATCAATTTCTTTTTCCTTGTTCTTTATGATTTTTTTTTCTGTTGTTGTTCTAAAAGGAAAGAGGAAAGAAAATGCAATATTGGAATCTGGAAGACAAATTCATTATCGAATTCCTTTTACAATTGGTGCTCTGGGAGGAGGGTCACACTACAGAAATATTTGAGGTTGGGGTAGAATATCTATTTAATGAGTTCTTTGGCAAGTGAAAAGCATTTGTTGCTAGCAAAACCTTTTTTTTTTTTCTTTTTCTTTTTTTCTTTTTCCAAGCAAAAGCTGTGCAACAGAGTGGAACTGAGGGTCAAAGTTTAAATACAGTTTGCTGTGCCACCTGGTTTTGATCTAGAGCTCAAGCGTGTGACTGGCAACACTCACTGTCACAGCAGGGAGACCTGGTAAGGGGGGACAGAGCAACATTTCTCTCTTTATTTCTCAAATTGTGAAAGGTGTGAGATTGACAGCCTTGGAAAAACAAGTCTCCTGTTTTATTCACAAAGAAAAAGGATGGCAGAACAATCATAATACAATCTTCCCCCACGGTGCTTTGCCCATTTGTTTCAGGCCTGCTTTGGCTGAACTGTCTGGAGGGGGTGAGGAGATCACTTTTTCTTTTGACCAATTCAGTCTTTGTCCCACTGCTCTGACTCCCCACCAGGGTGCCAATTGTAGTTGTCATCTTTTCTTGGGTAGTTGCCACCTGTCCATTAGACACTGGCCAGGGACCAGGAATTCACTTCACATTGGCCACAGAGTAGATGTCATAGGCTCAAATTAACATTTTAGACACTGTGTCAGGATTTGAAAAAGCAATTTAGAGATGAAAGGCAATGTATCTCTTCTTCCTCGATTACTTATTTATGGAGTTACTGCGTATTTGAGCTACATCCACATCCATTTGACTAGTCTCTGTCTATTGTAAACTTTCTCCACTTTATTATTATTATATTTTTTTAGAGAATTATTAAAGGTCTGAGGCAGATGGGGACCTTTTTTGCTACAAACTTTGGTTTGTCTTCCTCAGCTGACAGAAGAAATTTGCCTCTGAGTCCTGTGGCTCCCTTAAGGGTCTCTTGCACTATACAAGTCTCAAAGAACAGCCTGACACAAGGAATTAAAAAGCCCTGAAAACCATCCTTAGTAATCAATGAGAAAACATTATTATTTTATTGAGGTATCATGACTGTGGAAGAAAGATCTCGTGAAAAGAAAAAGACATCAGTATTAGAGATAAGAATAAACATAAAGATGGGACAGAACATGAAAACAAAATGAACAGGTAGCTGACAAATAAATATGGAGTCTGGGTAACTTTTTTTTTTCATGAGTTGTCCAATTGACCATAAAGGAACTTTTTAGGGGATGAAATGTTTGTCACTGTGTATCAGAATCTAGTTGGTGATTTAGGGACTTGTCAAAATTGCACAGCTGTATCCATAAGGTCTCTGGTCATAGCGGTGATTTGTCTGTAAGACTGTGGCACTAAAGGAGCTGTGATATATAAGGGTGTTGGTAATGTACTGCACTGTGGACATCCAGAACAAGATATAGACATACTAAATATACCACTGTTCTGTCACTGGAAATAGCTATCATAATAATATACAAAGCCATAAGCCAGGAGATAAAATTAAAAAAACTACCAAAATGAACATTCTTGCCATATTTGCAGAAAAACAGGGACACTCCTTCCAGTTTTAGTCAGTAAAATGAACGTGAACTGGGAGAAAAAGCAGCAGTGTTAGCAAAAATGTATTTTCTCATTATGGAAGATGGAGATGGGGACACTTTTTTTTAACCTTTATCAAAAGCCAGGGACTTACAATGATTTATACTTAAGGAACTAAATCTGCAGAAGGACATGGTGCTTTGAAATAGTTTGCTTTGAGATACCTTGCTGACCAGTGCAATCCTTAGGTCCTGTTTCGTGCAGAGAGTGTCTAAAATGCTATGTTGCGATTGCATATTCCTTTGGTTTGGGTGAATTCTCCAAAGTGATGTGCAGCTCTGTGAAGACAGCTGAAAACATTAATTACCACACAAATTATAACAAATGGCTATTGTGGATGTAAATTCCTGTGTTATAATGGACAATGTTAGTCCATTGGGAGGGTAAGCGGGAAACTCTTGTTTTTTCCTGTCTGAAAAATGGATGCCCAAAAGTGTCTGGCACTACAGTTGTTACCTTTAGGGTTGCACAACTGCAGTCAAGTTTTCAGCTACAGTTTGATCTTCCAAGTCTTTTTTTTTTTGCTTTATTTTGTAGCTTACCTAATTGCAACAAAGCTGTTCTAATCAAGAAAGAACATCTTGTTTGCTTACTCTAAGAGTGCCCACCCAGGCTGCCCACCAGTCAAGGTCTCAGCGCTGATATTGATTCCATGTTTGACATCTCTAATGAAATAAAGGACCCCAGTGCATTTTTCCCAAGGGAAAGAGGTATCCACAGTAACCACTTTTAACTTAAGACTGAAGAAAAATGTTTTATTTTTCTTTCGTTCAGTCTATGCATTACTCATGTTTTTTATTGGAAACCTGATCCCTGTAATTTAAAAAAGAAAACTCTCACTGCAGTGATAGCAACTGGTTAGTTCAGAAAGAAGCAATGTTTAAGACACAGTCATTTCAATGAGATGCTGTATCAGCTTTCCAAACTACATATTTCCTTAGTGCACTCATCACACATGATCAAATGTAATGTTTTGTCAGTTTTTAGACACTTTGCTATTAGAGTTACATCTTTTACTTCATCAAACTAAGGCTCTGCTGAAGGACAGATTGTACAAATAAACATCAGTTGGAATGTTTTTAAAGAGCAATTGTTTACTGATTGAAATACAAAAACTGTTGCTCATGCCTGGAGATCAAATTACATGCTTAAGAGAAAGCAAGCTACATAATTCATTGACTAGTGACTCATAAGAAACATCAGGCTGTGTCTTTTGATGTGAAGAGTTGCAGAATCTCTTGTCTTTATTAGATGGAGCAGTAGATGACAGGTTTTTTTTCTTGAAAACAGTGCAACTATATATAGCTTTCTCATAGCCATTAAACTGTAATCTCTCTGCGAAGGGGACCTGTGAAGAGGATGATCTGTAACATTCAGGTTAAGGAGTCTTTTGTTTTAAGACAAAGTATTAAACTCCACTTGAATTCCTGGGGGTTATTTTTTGCCACACATGGTCTCACACTCTAGGTCACTGGGAACTGGACATGCAGCAGCCGTGCAAAAAGTGGGAGGAGAATTTCGTAGATTCCTTTCACTATGCACCATGAAGCCAGGCTTCCAAAAAAATACCGTGCAGAAGGAAAGATGTTAGGATGTATCTGAAGGGTTTGCAGGGATTTAGAGGCAGAAAAGTGATATCAGCTCAGATCAAAGGTCAGTTGGGCCCAGACTCCTATCTCTTGGCAGCTAATGGGGAAGACTTCAGCAAGAGCAAGCACACAGTGATATTTGCCCACATATTGCCTCTGCCATACCATGGTTTGTGATTCAGGAACTTGAAGTCTGATATCATGTCTTTGTCCTTTATAGCCTTTAGTGACCAATGTCACAGCACTACCCAATTGCCAGCAATGCCTGGGAAAGATCAGGCCCTAAAGAGATTGTATGGGGTCCTCCTACAAGGACATATGCATGTCATTGTTAGCTGCTGTTTATGCCTTTCAGAGAGGTCTCCAAACTGTGGGCACAGAGGAAGGACTGGAGTTTCCATTGAGGCTGTTAAAGGAAACGCATTGAGAATTTGCTCTGAGTATTTTTTCCTATCCATTCCTGTGGATAAGTTACTTGGTATTTTTCCATTATTATTTTATATGTGTGGTTAATAGTGCTGGCCATGTCACTAGAGCTTTTGTGAGAGAATGTATGAAGCACACATAAGATGCATAAAAATGCCTGGGGAAAAGCTTGACCAATTAAAAATAATTTTCTTGAAATGGATCTACCTGGTCAGACATAAAGGAAATTGGCAGTAGTGGTGTACTTAATGAAGTAGCAATTCCAGTGCTGTTACCTTAGTCTCATGTTGTAAGGGGATTTTCTGAAAATCTCAAGTATTGAAATCCTATGACTCCAAGAAGATCTAAAATGAAAAAATAAATAAATCCATTTTTCAAGGCAGTAGAAGAAAAACCTGATCTCACATTTTTCAAGACTCATAAAACGAAGATAATGAACTCCAGACATGTAACTATCTGTTTTTAAGGTAATGGACTATTTTCTATGAAGTGGAAGAGGGATGCGGGGATTTGATAAAGGAATCTTGGTCTCAGTGATTCGTGATTCAGCAGCATGGTCTGACCTTGTAGTTGACCTTGTTTTGAGCAGGAGTTTTGACTGGAGACCCGAATTGTGCTGTGATTCCGCATTTCTGAAGAAGCAGAACAGTGTGTAGACCTCTTGAGAGATAACACTGACTGAAGAAAAGCCCAAGACTCCATACAACTTTGTTGTTATTAAGTCTAGAAGATATAGTAAGACATTTGAAATGCTCAGGAGAGGTTGTTTACTCCTGTTTTGTAAATTTCTGGTTGCAGTTGGGAACAAACTGGTATCAAGTTTTGAGGTCTATTTTCTAGTTCATTTACCATAGCCACAGAAAAATACAAAGGGACTGGAATTAGTGTGATCAAACACAGATATATACTGTACAGTTGTCTACTGTCATGCTAGTCACCTTAGATTACCTTAATAGTAATATAGAAAAATGGGTGCTTTTGGGTACTAATGGTATAACCTAGTTTAGGTGTCTCATTTAAGATAAGATGAATTGCTTGCTAGAAGGGCTGTTTCTTCCTCCTGACTAAAAAGAACTAAGATAACTATCTCAAAAGTAGAATCCCATCCTTGCTGACCCAGATACATTATTACCCCCAAAATAAGATGGATAAAAGAGAGAATTACAAAGGAGCTGATGATTCCATTTCTGTGCTAGGAATTGAGGGAATGAGCTTGTTGCTGCATTGCAAAAGAATTACAAAAGGCTTTGCATCTTCCAATCAAAAGATGGGGGCTGAATCTATCTTCAGAGTCCCATGTGAGTGTATTTCTTGTACAACTACATCCTTTTATTTTTATAGCAGACAAAGCATGTAGGCCTCAGACCTGGAATAAGAAGATCTCTCTATACAGATCTTTCCACTTACCAAGCAGAGCTGCATCCATTTCAGTGGAGCCACAATTACTGCAGAGGAATATCTGCTTGCAAGACCAAGGAGTGGACAAGAGAAAGGGAGATGGAATTTATTAATTCAGAGAGTAACACAACAAAATATAGAAAGAAGGGATTTAATTTTCAGTGTATTAATGAAAAAAGCTCATATTTTTTTTGTGCATACAACCCACAGGTCATCTGTTAAAAAAAGCTCCCCCATGTTTTATTATGGGGGATAGTGGGGGGCAATACAACAATATTTGTCCCATAAAAGTCTCTCGTCCTTTTGCATCTCTTACTCCTTGGAACATGCTTCTTTTCCTTACACAGCCTTTCCCCTGTCCCAGGCTCTGATTTCCCTTTGCTTCTGTCTAAATAAGATTATTGAGAGTTAATTTTCAAGCACCAGTCTTCTCAAACAGGCACAGAGTTATCTGAGGTGTGGGTTATATTTGAAAACAGTGAATGGCCATAGATTTGAATCAAGGAAGGGAAGTATGCAAGACTGAAAGAAGAACAAGGGAAATCTGATGTGATTCTAAATAAATTAACCCACACCAAGAGCAGAAAACAAAGGAGTTTATAACTTCTGCAAAAATAGTAGGAAAAGGAACTGAAAAATCTGTATGTCTCTATTTCCCTTCCTACTGTCACTGTCCTTTTCATATTTTCTGCTAATCGGTTTTGCGGTTTCTCTGTCAGAATGTCCTGATTGACTAAGGAATACTGAAATGTATTAAAATACATGGTTTACAGGTATTAAGACTTCAGTCCTGGACATTGCAGCATTCCCTGTGGTATCTGGGATCAGCTGGACCAGATGAAATTGCAGGATTTGTGGCTAGTTGCACAGCCATGAAAGCATCCGTGCTTCTTTTTACACTTCTGAGCAAGCCCATGAAGTTCACAGAGATGCTAGATGTGCATGAAGTAACATCTGATAAATTCAGCAGAACAGAGATCTGTAAGTTTCTATGTCTGTAAAATGTTTACTAGAGTTTTGTGACACTCCAAAGGAAATGAATAGACAACCATGCAACCTACGGACAGGTAGCTGTATGTGCTGTAGGGCAAACACTACTTATAGTCTGTAAGCTGAATTCCCTCACAAGGTTTAAAAAACGCCACTGTGAGTCCAGAGATAATGGTTCTATGGCGTAGATAAACCTCTTGAGAAATTCCTTTCTTTTAGAACATCTTTACTAAACCATCTAATATTTGAATTACAACATTACCATAAAATCTATAAGGTTTCTTTTATTGACCTATTATGAAGAAACCCCTGTAGGATAGGTTATATGCCCCGGAGGAGTGCTGGTCACTAACATAACACAAATAGACACATAAAACTCTGATAGCTATAAAATCAAAATAATGTATATATAAGTGTTTATGAGTATATCAACCAGCCTATTGCCAGCAATTCAGGTATGCAGAGGTACATACATGCTTATACACTTGCAAAGCTCAAATACCCTTCCTCATTTCCCACACCATAAGTTGTGATTTTTTTAAACAAAACTGCCGTAATTCCTTTGATGTGACTAGAAGATATCTCATGAGTTTAGTTTTGC
>KZ505988.1:75926-100205 GCA_002844005.1 Limosa lapponica baueri
CTTTGATGTGACTAGAAGATATCTCATGAGTTTAGTTTTGCGTGTATGAGTGTGGCTCTGTCTTTATTGCTGTTGAGGCTATAAGAAGAGCTATGCACTTCAGCCAGGGGAGAAAAGGGAAAAGACGTGCATTTTAATCTTTGGGACTATAAGCAGCTTGGGGTACTTAAAAAAATATGCGGGACTTGGGAAATGACAGAATATGGCACAAGGCCAGAGAAGTACCAGCAGACTGCAAAGGAAACCAATGAAATATCTGAGATAGCCTTGTATTTGTTGGTGCTGTGGAGGACTGTGTGCCATCTGTGCTAGGATGTGCATGAGAACCTTGTGACAATGGCCATCTTGCATGGCCTGAGGCAAAGAGGGTCTGAAATGTACCTAGAGCACAGAACAGTGTTGGACAAAGATCAAAGATACTGAAGCAAGTGCTCTTCAAGGTTCAAATAAAATGGGCATGGATACAGCAATATTTCACTTAAGGTATCAGATTAAAGCATGGTGCTTCTTGAAATAAAGTTGTTATTTGCATGACTGTATCCTCCCTGCTTCCCCTTCCCAGTGCTTGACAGCAGGGAGCAAATAAAAGCTCCTTTGGATCTTGCCAATTTACAAGTACAACTTGCATGGGCAATCAAAAGCAAAAAAGAAGAAAAAAAGGAAGATAATATTATTAGCAACCCCCAATTATTCCCAAATGCATGCTTTTGGCAGTGCAAGCAGTTGGAATTTCTAGCAACATAAACCAATACATTACTGAAAATCATGCCTAAGCATTCAAATAAAATACATGGACAATTTAAAATTGTCCTTGCAAGCTATCCAGTAACCAGTTATTTGGACTGCAGGGTTTTTATGAATAAAATTGTAAAGCAAACCTACGATGTAAATATCCAATCCAAAATGCCCTAGCTTTCCAGCCATAGAGTCCAAAACAAATTATTTTCATGCTGTGTCTGAATTCTGAGGTGGACAGAGAGCTAGTTTGCTGCTGGGTCAGAGGGTGAAGCTTTGAATTGGCTCACAAAATGAGACCAGTCTGGCCATCCTTCCCTGTTTGCAGAGCTTCGGATTTTTCTTGGCAGAGGAATCCTTTGTTTCCCAGCATAACCTTGAAAATATTTTCAAGCAGTTTAAACCATGCTTGTATATTCCGGGGGTCACATCTACTTGGGATATGCACAGACAGACCTCTGCTCTGAGAGGGTGGGATGGAAACCTGCCCTGGTGTTTATCTGCATTATTGTCAATTAGGTGTAGTAGGTGCTGAAGAAAGAGCCCCTCGATCCTGATAATACAGCTTTTGAAACAGAAGTGGAAATTCTTTACTGTGAGAGTGGTGAGGCACTGGAACAGGTTGCCCAGAGAAGTTGTGGATGCCTCATCCCTGGAAGTGTTCAAGACCAGGCTGGATGAAGCTTTGAGCAACTTGGTCTAGTAGAAGGTGTTCCTGCCCATGGCAGGGGGAGTGGAACTGAATGATCTTTAAGGTCCCTTCCACCTATGATTCTATGATTCTTTGCCTGGTTTCATGGGAATGTGGGCAGAGACTGCCCTGGACAGTCCACATCCATGTGGATATACTCTCTGTAGGCTACCCATTTTCTGTAGGCTGGTGAGCCAGCTTTCCGTAACCCTCCCCAGTCAGCTCAGAGAGCAGCATTTCTAGGTCTTTAGCAATGTCAGTCAGCAGCTTTCTTTGAGCCTTTAACATCTTCAGAAAAAACACATCATCTAAGATAATTTCTTTACCAGAATAGGCTTGGCAATATTCATTCTTATTTACATTCTATTTACTTTACACTTAATGCTTGGCATACCCCACGATCTCCCATCATCATCTGAAGCCGAGAAAATTGCCCCGGCACTCACCCTGCTGACTCTAAATTGTTATTAGAAAAGGCACCATGATACTTGTTTCAGTTCCTTATTTCTGGGAAGATTTTTACAGAAAATTTTAAGAAATTTTCTTACCAATTTTCTATTTGATAAATTGCTAAAAATATCTTTCTTAACCTATTTTCACCACTAGCCTCATTTGGGATATCTGTAAGAGGTATCCTCTTCACAATGAGTGAAAGACCAATTTTATGTCAGAAGAAAAAGAAAAGAAGAAGAAGGGAGGTGTCTATCAAATGCCCAAAAGTGTTATGAGCCTGTGACCCTTGATACATAGGAGGGAATGAATGAAAGGGACCAAAAGAAATGTAAGAAATTGCTTCAAGACAGCATGTAGCTCCTGTGCCAGAAAAAGCAGATGGCAAAAAGGATCATGTAGAATAAAAGATGCAAAGATTTGTATCCCAGAAGCCAATACGCAATACGAATAACAGTGCACAGCTCCTTTGCTATTTCCAACTTAGTTTCAGGTGTAATATAACAAGAAAGCTCTTCCATTCAGCCTCCGAGGGAAAAAAAAAGCCACAGATATAATACTTACAGATGTGGCAGTCAGCAGGAGTTATTGGAACATACCAACTTAAACGGTTTTCTTTTGAGCCATTTTTGTTGCTTGTTTTGCAATGTCCTTTATATTAACTTTTCAGAAGTTAATACTTTGCTTTGCTTTCCTTCACAGAATATTTATTCATTTTTCCTTCTCTCATGAAGTCATACAGTAACTTATCAATTACTTAATATCAAAGCCAAAACCCCACAAAACAGGGCAGTCAATGCACTGTTAAGGCTGTCCTCGATGAACTCATACCATCATGTCATTTTGCAACTGCCTCTGTAGCTAACTGCCCAAAATTAACAGGCATGCCTTCTGTGTCTCATTCACTTCTAATATCTTTCTTCCCTTATTTTTTTACAGGTGGTCACAAACTTCAGCAATAACAGGGAGACTTGAAATGCTGAGATTGACTCTTCTTGTAGTGCATGCCCTGAATGCCTTCAGTCTATGGATATTGTGTTTTGAAAGGCTGTGTGTGCTCCAAGACTGCAGGCTTTCTTCATGTTGTGGCTCTAGGGTCTTTTTTACAGCTCTGGGGGCAAGGGCAGCTCAGAGGATGCTGATATTCACCCATGGCATTGTAACTGTACTCCCACCATGTTTCCATTCATTCCACCGCAGACACCATCACTGCCTTTTGACCACCTACGTTCATTTCTGTGAGACTTCCTTGACAATGAAGATACGAAGAGACAAAGGCAAATCTGAGGACAAAGTAACAGTATTAGAATATGGGCAGCCTGTTAAATAATTCTCCCATTCAGAAGAGGATTAAAAGGGTACTGTTTTGCAGGACCCAGTTAATGGCTTTACATAAGAGAGGAAATAGCATGTGCAGCTTAAAAATTAACCAGGATAACTCTTACTTTTATGGACCCCACAGATAAAACTCTCTGAGTTCTTCTGCTTCAAAGTAGTTCTGATTTTAGTGTGGGACTGTTATAGGGATGTGGTGAGCTTATCATGCAGTACCAAAATGTGGCCTTCCCTGTCTGAAGTCAGAAAGTCATCCCAGCTTTGCATCATAATTCAGATTTAATTGTTATTTCCTCAGTGCAGAATGACCATTCTGCCATATACAGATGGTCAGTGAATGCCCTCAGCACCCATCATGTTCTATTCGCTGTCTGTCATCCTAACACTCTCATATTTCTCTGCTATCATGGTATTCAAGTTCCTGATAACTATATGTGCTGTCTCTTCACCAGACACAAACCATGCCAGCAGCCTTAAATCTGACAGGGAGGGAGAAGCTAGCCCTGAAGAAGGGGTGAAGAAAGATAATTATTGACTGAAACAAGAACAATTCAGCCTCAAATTCGTATAATCTCTTGGAAGTCACAACAATATCTCACAGTTCACAGCAAAAATGGTCACCAGTAGCAGCAAGCAAAACAGTGGGGTAGGAACAGTGGTGCCAGTCCTCTGCACAGTGCATGTTCTCTCCACACAGTGACTCACAAGGTCAGTCTGCATGGGAAAACTGCGATACTAGTACCGATACGGCACTAGTATGCTAACCATATATTGGTTAGCATATATAACCATAATATGCTAACCATATTACTTCCTAATGCAGACACAGGAAAAACAAAGAGTAGGGACTTTCATGTCCTTTCTCCTTTTCTGGGGTGAGCTGTGCTTCCAGATGCCAAATCTGTGACAGTAAATTAAATATGTCTAGGACTGTTCTCTGAAGCCAACTTGAAAGGAGCAGCCTTTCCACATTAACTTGCTCTCCTGGTCCCCAAAGAGGATCCCTACCTGTTCTGAGTCCCTAATAATGCCTGAGCTGTGCCTAAAAAGTGATCAAGAAAGAGGATCATTGGCTGCAACAAAACCCTATCAGTGTCAGTGCTAACAATTTATCCACCAGTATCCCAGTGCTTGGGAACAGTCCCTTGAGTTATTTAACTTACTAGTACAGACGTGCTCACTGAGATTGAGGGAGGTTATGAGAGTGACTATTCCTTACACATGAGTTGTTGGCTTTGCCTCTTCCCTTTTGTAAGAAATCTTTTTCATCGGTTCCTTGCAACTTGACCTTATTGTAAATGAAGACAGTGTGTGAAGCTGCTGATACTCATCAACAGAAAACTATTTTTCTCTCTAAGGGGTTTATGTCATATATATTTCATTGCTTCTATAAAAAAGCTAAGTAGAAAGTGTTGGAGTGACTATGATTTTTTAATTAAACTTCTAGTATATCAATTTTTATTATTTAATTAGGGCTTTTATTTCTATAGGAAAGGCTAAGTGGAAATGCCATCAACTAGCACGTTAATTTGCAGGCTGAATTAACACTAAATCCACCTATGTCATGTCTAGAGTTTGCCCAGTGGTTGTCTACGCTTTGATGTAGCCACATCTTTGTGTTAGGGTATTTAGAAAGCTGAAGACCTGTCTGTGTCATCACCCTCTATTTGTTTATTAGTTTCTCCCATTAATCTTATTTCTCTGAACAACAATTCTCAATTCTAATAAGCTGTGATCTCCTTTGCACCAATAGAGGTGGTATTGACAGGGCTGTTGGTGTCCACCAATATGAGATGATTTGATCTGATTTCCTGCTGCTGCTTCTTCCTTTTTGTGTTTGCTTGTGTGCAGTGATACATGCCTTGTGTGCAGAAGATGAGAGAAGATAGAGCAGGAATAGCACGGGAAGACAGGCCCAGTGGCATCTGGAGAGCATGAAGAGCTGTCGCTGTGAGCCAGTGATGACCTAATGTTGTTGTCATCTGACAGCTGCTCAGTGACGTACATGAAGTAAGTTTGGTGGTCTCAGCCCAAATCCTTGTGGTCAAGTGACTGTCACAATAACTACTATTGTAGCTGGCACTAATTGGCATTACTGGGAGTGCCCACAGGCTGCCCATTCACTGAACAGGCTTCTGGATTTGATCACACCCACTGAGCAGGTTGAGGTTGGGCCTATGCATCTTCCCTGGACAAGGCTGGGCTCTTTTGTTGAAAAGTTCAGCTATTTCACACTGTCCAACCAAAAAAATCCCTGGTAAAACACTTCTTGGTGCAAATTTATAGATAAAATAAAATGTCTGGCCCTTGATGACCATCTCTGTTTTGCCTCCCATTTGCTTGCCGAGAGTAATTAGATCCAATTTTTCTAAAGAACTATTAGAGTTCCACTAGAATTTATTTAGCTAATATTTAGTCTTATTAATTGTATTTGGTTGTAGAGCAACAGGCACATTTATTTCCCTGCTCACATTTTAAATGTCGTTTCCTGTCTATTGATTCTCTTGGCATTGGTTACTGATCATATAACTCCCAAATGGTGTAATCCAAGCTGTTCATATTATTTGGCTCAAACTTTATTTTGAAAATCTGTAGTAATCTAAGTTAAATAAACATAACGCTAGAAAATATACTCTAGGGAATAAATCTGCATTGACAGGGAGATGGGTAAAATAGATCTTTTCCATCTCTGCATATGACTTTCTGATTAAAGAAGGTAATAGCAAAAGATGGATGACTGCCTAATTGGATATTAGTAGGGAAAGAGTGACACATGTTATAGGATACCGCTAGAGGATGACTCTGAGGGTTGCAAAGTGAAGTATTTAGGACAAATGAGCCTGTCACATTAGATAAAGTAAAAGAGACAGTCGGGATTCCAAGAGCCTCTCTGACTCACAATTAAGAGAATGTCTCCACAGGAGTCTGTGCTAAGCACATCAAAGATAACAGAAGCAATATGTTGAGGGCATCTAGCCACCTGTATGGAGGAAGCTGCCTTTCAAAGGTGACCAGAAAATGGGGGGAACTGGGCTTGTTCTTGCCCCTTGTGAGGTTTATTTTGGATGATATATGTCTGAAAGTATATCTGAAAAAGCTGTTATAATTATTTTTTTAATATAAGGATGCAATTTTCCTGTGTGAATGTCTGTTTTTATATTGAGAAGTAAGACTTTGTTCATGGTGAGAAAACAATTATGAGAACTAGAGGAAGGAAAATATGGTGAGAAATGAGTAATTGAGATGGAAAGGGATTTCTAGCGAGGAATTTCTGGCTCTTTGGGTTCATTTGTTTTCACTTAATATGGAATTCACTTAAAATATGGAATTGGCAGAAAAACAATGTTTTTGAAAACAACATCTTACTTATTTTTTTTCTCCCAATGTGATGTTTGATTGTTTTCAAATAAATATATGGGTTGGTTGACTTAATGAAATAAAAAAATAGATGGCAGCTGTCACAATTTCACAATTTTTAAGCCCTGAGTTAATCAATCACATCATACGGAATTTATAGGGTTCTGTTCACTTCGGTGAGGATGTCCCATAGCCTTTACTATATACACTCTCCAAACACAAGACCAATGAAGGGACAGTTTTTTTGAATCTAATTAAAATGCTCTACTGTCATTAAGTAGGTGGAGACTCTGCAGACTCAACTTCTTAAACTCGTTGCTAAAACAAGGTTGCACAGTTCATTCAAATACTGTTGAGACTAGGGAACTGATCTCTTGGTTTCTCAAGGCTAACATTCTAGCCACTTACAGAATCACAGAATCATAGAATGGTACGGTTTGGAAGGCACCTTCAGAGATTGTCTAGTTCAACCCCCCTGCCAAAGCAGGTTCACCTAGAGCAGGTTGGACAGGAAGGCATCCAGGCAGGTTTTGAATATCTCCGGAGAAGGAGACTCCACAACCTCTCTGGGCAGCCTGTTCCAATGCTCTGTAATCCTCAAAGTAAAGAAGTTTTTCCTCAAGTTGACACGGAATTTCCTGTGTTCCAGTTTGTGCCTGTTGCCCCTTGTCCTGTCACCCGTTTTAAAATGCAGTCATCAAAGTATTGACGTTATTCTCATTTGTTATAAAACAGATCTCCAAAACACTACTGTTAACCTGGAAAGGTCAGAGCCAATCTCCTCACTCAGAGTTGTATACTAGCACAATCTGTAGAATGTTTGAAATTCAGTGTATTTGCAGACACTCCATACTATACCCTAAGCACTATTTACTCTGGAAATCAGTAGATGTTTACTTCTGTTGGGTTATCACTTGCATTGAAATCTTGCACTCTTGATCCCTCTAGTCTTCCTGCTGATCCTGGTGGGTCCCACAGCTTCAGAAAATTCAAAGAATCTACGAGCCCTACCAAGGTATGAAATGAAGTACCAGTTGAAAGGTAGGTCACTTGAAATTGCTGTGTGTAATGTTAGAATAATCTAATGCTGTGCTCATTGTAGCACTGGGACAGAAGAGTCAATCTAGAGATGTAGAGGAAGAATGAAATACCTCTTTAGTAGAAGATCAGGAGCTGAGCTGTTAAGAATTTGAAAACCTTGCACTAGATACCCTATTCCCCAGTGTCCTTCATAATCAATATAATCCTCTATCTGTACAGCCCAGAAATAACAGGTCTGTATTTGTTAAGAAAAAAAAAAATAAAAATATTAACTTCAGATTTTTTTCCAAGAACATAAAGATTAAATGGTACAAATCATGTGCATTTATATAATATTAAGATAACTATCTCTATCAATCCACTCAGAATTGTTCTTTTGTATTTTTAAAATTTAATATTTTTTAATTTACGCTTTCTTTCTTTGCCTTCAAACTTTATTACTCAAGTCAATAAAAAAAAGCATAAGAAGGGAAACAGCATAATCTTTCTGAAACATAGGTGGAAAACTTGAGGGATTCTGTGAAAATGCCTTTGGAAATTGAAATAGAATTGAAGTCACTTGTGTGACACAGATCTTTATCTGATAGTCTCATTTATCTGTACAAATAGGAGTTTGACATAACTTTCCAAGGTATATAGAATTTAGTGAGAATTGTTTAAAAAAAATTGAGAGATCAAGAAACAGGACTGAGTTTTCTGCCGTAACATCTATAGTATTAAAAGGAGAGGGCATGGGCCATAACTCACTATTGATCGGTAAAATGAAAATGCAAACATATGACAGGTAGAAAGACTAGAAAGGCTTCTTTCTGGGAATAAGTGTGGTTTTAATTTCATTTAGATTATTGTATGATCGCTATGTGTCTGAAATGAAACCTTGTACTCTTGCAGTGATGGTATGGTAACCTGTCTTGATGCCTTATGCTTCTACTGTAAAAGTGGCAACACCACCAAACCCCATGATAGCCGAAAGTGATGTTTTTAATTTTAACTGCTGGGTCAGCATTGCTAGGATGCCTGAACCTCAAAGGCTACTGTGGATTGAAAATGAAGTGCTGCAATTTCAGTTTTCCCCTTGTAGTGATCCTAAATTTTTTTCCAGAAATGCAAATATTTCAATTTTTCCCTCATATTTATGGCATTAAGCAAATTTTTTTTTCCTTTTACATTAGTGGAAAAGGTAACTGTAAAATATGGGAAATGTTCTTTGGAATTCCAAGTAACATTCTTGAACATTCTAAGGAAAACACAGTTGTGATGTAAAATTGTAGCAGTATATGTAATGGGTGATGTCAGAGTATTTAGGGCTTTTTTACGGATTCACGGATTTGACAGAGTTGGAAGGGACCTCTAGAGATCATCTAGTCCAACTCCCCTGCTAAAGCAGGATTGCCTAGAGCACATTACTCAGGACTGCATCAAGGTGGGTCTTGAAAATCTCCAGAGTAGGGGACTCCCATGAGCTCTCTCAGCAGCCTGTTCCAGGGCTCTGTCACCCTCACCGTAAAGAAGTTTTTCCTCATATTTGAGTGGAACTTCCTATGTTTCAGCTTATGCACGAATTCTTTTATTAAGAAAACAAAATAATTCTGTTGGATCTGTAAGATGCATATCACTGAAGTGAACAATACAAAATTTCTAAGCCGTTATGTGAAGAAAAAAGGGAATATAAGGAATGGTATAAAAAATAAAAATTGACAACCAGCAAAACATTTCTGTGTGAAAAAATTACTCCACTGATCATTCGGTGTATATCATATATCTGCATAGGCAAAACATTAGGGCCTATGGA
This sequence comes from Limosa lapponica baueri, assembly GCA_002844005.1. Taxonomy (NCBI): domain Eukaryota; kingdom Metazoa; phylum Chordata; class Aves; order Charadriiformes; family Scolopacidae; genus Limosa; species Limosa lapponica. The sequence goes on from KZ505988.1 coordinate 85,328, forward strand.
TTATTCCCTGCTAGTGCGTCACGTAACTTCTTGACAAGCATCCATGGAAAACAGAAGTGGGAAAGAACTTTTTTCAGTTGATCTGATTAAGGATCTATTGTCTTTAGATGTTCCCTGAAGGGTGTATTCTGAATTCGTAGTAGCACTAGGTGAGGAGATCTCTGGTGTATAAAACCCTATGTGAAAAAGTGTCTGCATTGGTATCCATTTTACTATTTGAATTATTTTTACATACCATACATTTTTTCCTATGCACGTATATTATTATACTGTAGGGCATTATTTCTGTGCAAGTTATTGCATTTTGTATATGCGCCTAGGGACATGTTAGGGCACATTTTCTAAAACAGTCGATACCTAAATGAGGCTGTTCAGGCATTACTGGTGAAATATCGAGGTAGGTGTTACATAAGGAGATTATTATCACTAGTATGGACAAGGCTGATTTGCAGCCTTGAGTATTAAACATTCTTAATTCTGGCAGTTGATTTGACCTGCTAATTAGTTAACAAACTGGGAGGTCAGGTATTTGCTATCTGGATAAGTCAATGGTTAAATACATCATGAGTTTGCCAGAAGATTTTAATCAATTTTAAAAGTTGTAAGGCGAAGTTTCTAGGGCTAGGAACTGGTATTTCTGATTTGCTGCTCTTTACAAATACCAGGAAGAAAAGCTATTATAAGTGCGCTCAAGTTTGTTTGGAAACCAAATACCTGCATTAAGCAAAGTGTTTCTTCTTCCCCTGAGGTCATCTCTGTGTGTCCCCTTAACGTTCATTTAAATGTTGAGTCATTTTGTTTTCTCTTACTTATATTTCAGCTATGAAGCAACTTAATATATTAACAATTAGTTACCTTTTTAATATGTTGTTCTAAGTATGTTGTTTTCAGAAATAATATATTATATGCCACTATCGAGCTGTGTAGATCTGTCCCTTGAAATTTAACTTATGTATATGGTTCTTTTTCATAATGTTTAATAACTTAAGTTATTTAATAGCTAAAAATTAGCACATAAATGTTCTTAAAAAAGGAATTAGAATAATTATGTGTATGCACAGGTCCACAGCATAAGTCGGTTGTTGTTTAATGTCTGACTTGTTAAAATTTAAATCTCATGTTGTTGTGAAACTCTCCTGTTAATTTCTTTATACCTTCCATAAAGATTAAGCCATTAAAGGATTAAAATGAATAGTACTTAATTTTATTTTATTTGTATATAAGCTGATCAGTAAAACCATATTAACCGTGGTTTAAAACATTCTTTGTGTACCTAATGTGTGGCTTTGACTCAACAAAATACTTTAAGCATGTGTTTAAGCCTGTAACAAAGAACTATGGGCCAAGATTTCATTCCAAATATCCTTTAAAGACAAAGACAAAACTCCGTCTGATTTCAAGGAGACAGCATTTTAATTTGTAGAAAACCGTAGTTGTGTATTTGATTTATATATGTAGATTAAACTGGCCTGTGTGTGCCCAGATACAAAAGCTGCACTGCACGTGTGGAGTTCCAGTCATGAACTTTGAGCGAATCAAACCAACCCTTTAATCAGTGCTATAGATCTTGTTAGCTTGGGAAGCTTCTACTACCCCAGTGGAGGCATTCATGGTCCAGCCGCAACCTGATCTAAAGGTAAGGTCATGCAATTTGGTCATGCAGAAGAGGAGGCAAGCATGGTTCAGGAGACGACCTGTGCAGCAGGCCCAGGAGGGGACCAAATTTACAAATGCTGGCTTGACATTGAAACTGACACACTTGACACTTGGCACATATTGCCAGGTGACATCAGATATCTCCTCACTATGGAGGGGCTGTGACAACATGTCAAAGAAAGGGAGCAATTCAGAGCAATTCATCAGACCTTCTGTTCTCTGAGAGGTTTCCTTGGAAGAATGGTGACAGGGAAGGGGCCAGACAACTTGTTCTGGTGAGCCGTCAGCTGTCTCTTATACGTGGAGCATCTCCTCCAATAATTCAGCAAAGAGTGTATGGCATTCAGTGGCATTTCACAAAAGTGTTAGTTTGTTCTCCCTTTTCTATTTCCTGCCACATAATAAACAAAACAAACGCCTCCCTATTCTGTGCCCCTGGAACTCACAAATCTGTAGGAAGTGGCAAATACATAGGTGTCACTCCTAAATAAATGCAACATCCTATTCCAGACAGTACTGAAAACACAAATCAGTATAAATGTCCTTCTGAGCTGTAAGTAAGCATATTAAAAAAGGGTAATTTTCAAAGATGTCCATATAATTTGAATAGTTGATGTCCTGTATTTGAGACACATTTGGCCTCTACAAAAATCTTGAGTGAGTTTTATAAAGCCTCATTCTGACTTGCAGAATTTTTAATGTGTAACATAATCTAAACTTAGAGCATTGCCAAATAAAATATGCAGAGCGTTACAGAACTGTTAACGCATGTAATACAGTAGATGAAGTATGGGATGTGGAACTTAACGAAGCTTGTTCACCAGACAAGTGTATAACACATGTAGCTGTGCAAGACACCAACTGAGGAAGCAAGCCAACTTTTGGAAGCTAGTTTAAATGTTTATACAAGTTTCTTTCCACCTCAGAATCTGCAGCAATTACATTAAGCTAGAGGGTTTCTAAAGAGTAATGGAAGTCCCACTATCCAACATTTTGGTGAATGGAACTTGTTAGCCACTTATAACCTAACCTAAAGGCAACCTTTAAGTATTGAATGGCTACTCTGCTGCTGTTTACCTTATAATACCTTGTTTGGACAAACAAAGCTCCATAAAATTTTGTAATAGAGTAGGGATAGAGAACTCCAGGAAGCGTGGAAGAGCACAAAACCTGTAAATGTGAGAAAATTTCATTCTGGGGAAGTGTATGTCACACCACCTCACCTGAATTTCGTTGTGGCTTGACAATACCACAAATCTGGCTTTGAACCTTATTGTAGTGAACAAGAAACACTAGTACCACAGGAAGCAGGTATTTATCTAATAAAAACTTGTTCTGTTGGTCCAAATTTATTTAAAATACAAAACAGTTTAACTCCAGGGAAGGATATGTGGACCATGTGTTGTGGATCCTCCTGAGGCTGGTATAACACTGACTCCATGCTATGTTCTCTTTGAGTAATTTGCCAGAAATGTTGTCTTGTCCTCATGTCTGTTTCAGACTGAAAAGTGTTGTGGGTTGATCCGTCAGGACACAGGACACCGTCAATAGAGAGAAACTGTATTTTCTGATTTGTCTGCTGAAGGGGCTTCTATCTGTAGATTAATCCTGTCTATCTACTGGCAGCTGGTTGGCTTTGTTTGCTGTTGACACCTTGGCCCTCTATGATGATGACAAGAAGTACAAATGAAACATACACAGTATTAAAATAAAACTTCATTGTCCCAGAAGGGCAAGCATATGATATACACCAAAATTTTTCTTTTTTTCAGAAGTTGTGTTAGAAGTATTAAAGTAAATGATACATTCAGACATTAAAAAGCACCAGCCAAATTAATTTCTCTACCCCTTTTTTGCAATTAGATATATCTTAATGGGAAAGAAAGTTTACCAGAGTAAAGACATTATATGGTAGACTAGGAATTTGTTGGTTTCATTGTCATTCTAAATACTATAAACCTCATAGCAATGATCTTTCTTCACCTTTTACAACATTGAGCAACTATCAAGTGAAAACTCTGAAAGTTAAAGCATATATAGAGACAAGTAATTATTCATGTCACATCTCTGAAACCAATGGTACTGCTACCCTTCCTCTCTGATGTAAGTAGAGGGTTCATAAGCTGGCTAAAGTTCATTGTTGTTTTTACTATACTAAATGATAGGAAGGTTTCACAAATGTTTTTCTCTTTATCATTTGGTTATATACCTCCTTTGTGTTCATTTACTTCTTTCATAGTTTAGTTTAACTTTTTCCTCCCTGTTCCCTCAAGTGCTTCATTCTACAGGCAAATTCAAGTCTCTTTTAGCACTCTTTGAACCCTTTCCATAGTTATATTTTTAATGTTATTTAAAAATTTTTATGCATTTTTCATTAATCTTCTGCTTCCAGAGAGTCTTTTTTTTTTGCCATAAATAACACCATGGCTATTTAACCGCAGCAACATAATTGCCAGCTTGGATTTAGCCCTTGTATTGAATAAAATAAAATTGAGCATGATAACAATTATTATTTTTCTACTTTATTTTAAATCAGGTTTTTGGCATTAGTTTTAAGACCAAGCCTTCTGCTTTAAGGGAATTTGATGGTCAGTAAGTGACAAATGATAATCAGTGTAAGATTTCTAGAAAGCTGTTGACTGCTGTGAGAATCCAAAAGTTCAATCGAAGATGGTGTTCACCTACAGCTCTGGCACTGTGGCATTGCCATGAATACATCGAGAAATGGAATGAAAACAGCACTGAAAGAAAGTCGATCTGCCAGGACAGCACCTGATATAGTCTCCTCATCACTGATCTCAGGGAGGAGGAATGTCATTCCTCTGCAGATGGGGAGTAGCCTAACAAAGAAAGGAGGTGTCGGTGGCTGATTAAAAAGTCTGTGAGAAAACAATGAGAATTGAGCTGAGCCAAACCAGTGCTAAAGACCAAAATCGGCAAAAGTTGCCATTTAAGTAGAGGGAGTAGGTTCTTTATCAGCTTTCTGGTGTTTGTACAGCATATAGGTAGTAAACCAGGCATAGCAGCTTGTAGGTTTTAGTAAAACATTAAGGTCTGATTTAAATCAATGAGACTAATTTTGTACAGTAGTATCTTAGCAAATGCTTTTCTGCTTGTTACAGATTCCTCATTCTGTCCTTACCCTTCATTTCAGCTGGTAAGAAACACTGATGCTATTATTACTCAAGGGCTGATGGAGGTCCATTAATATGCATGAGAAGGAGAAGTGGTTTCAGTGAAATCTGGACACAAACATTTCTTTCCCCTTTTGCAAATTTCTTCATCCTATGTTTTTAACATTCAATGTTGGCAAAATGATAGTTTGCACATTCAGGCTGGTCACAGTTTTTGTCTCCAGGGTGAACTTTCCAGCTGTCCTCAGCATAGATTACTAACCTTTTCATTAGGCTTTGATCGTAAACCTGGCCAGTTTGCCTTGAGACATCATTCTGGATTTGATAGCCACAGTTTCAATTTCTGACGAACAGCTGGAGGAGGAAGAAGCTGAACTGACTGAGCAGCAAGTAAAGATCTTTGTGACAAGACTTTCCCATGCTATACAGACTATTTAATATCTGGGTAGCAGACTTGCAAATTCATTTGTCAGCATTGCTTTTGAATACTTTTTCAGACAGATAGCACAAGTGACACCTTCACGTCTTCATCAGTCTTGGCTCAGTAAGGGAAAAGCTGAACTGTAACATCATGTTCCCCTGCTTATTTTCCTGCCAGGATCAAACTGCAACAGGAGGCATCCCTTGGCTTTAAAAATATACTAGAATTTTTACTAAAATGACTTAATACTACCATTGAGTTAGCTCTGACCGTAGTAGAAATATTTGCATTCCAGAAGAATCATGTGTAATTACACTGAAGCAGAAGATGAAGTTTCTGGCATCCGAGAATGAGTGAGAACCTTCAGGCAGAAAACAAACTGTTATTAGCTTCTTAAGTACTTGTTGTTGCATTGACTTTTATGTGATCTTTGCCACAGTCCCATACATGAGGCATGTTTCTTTCTGAAATACTGGTGCGAGAGAGCTTCGGTGTTTGCATCTCCTCAATGATGACGGCGCTGAGTTCTGAGGTCAAGCCTGGGCAAAAATTGCCTACTGGGAGTTGTTTCTGAGCTGGAACATTTCACTTAAGAATAATAGAAATGATTGACAATAAGGAAAAAAAAAAAGCCAAACAATTCTAGGAGTAATAATGGACTTACTGCTTGCAAAAAACCTGTTGAGGAACCAGATGGGAATTGGCTGGCGCTAAACTCTATGTTTCCAAGCTCATAAGTTAATGAAGTATTAAAGCAAGAAAATAAAACCAAGAAGGTTGGGGTTTTTTCTTTTTCTTTTTTCCCCCCTTTTTTTCCTGGGCCCTGTGCATTGGACAAATGCAAAACGTCATGACCAGGTGCAGTAAAATTCAAGGTGATTCAAGGCAGCACACTTGAAAATTGATAGTTTCTTCAAATGCTGCAAACTGCAAAGGTCCTTTGGAACAAGGTGGATGACAGATGCTATATGTTTCCATTTTTTTTCCATCAACATGAGTTTTACCAACATGTAGTCTGAATAGACTTCTTTTCAATACCTTGCTGCCACTTTTAATGACAAGGCTAGTTTTTAACATCTTCGCCACTACACTTCAGGCTGCTCTCAGTTTGAAGACTATTTCCCTCCTCCTTGAACTGCCTCACCCCAAACTGACAGTTTAATAGATGTAGTTTGCCAAGTAGACCATGAGAAAGAATTATGGCAATAGAAATTGATGGTGAGTAAACGAGTGCTAAAAGATATGGAAGGTTCAGCTGGGATTTTGAGTAGAAAGATAATCACACTAACTTGGGTGAAGATGTACTTGAAATGTAAAGGGTATTTTTTTCTTCAGCTAGATGGAGAGAAAGTAGAGTGGGACTTCCTAAAGGATGGACCAAAAATCCCTATGAAGGCAAATACAGAGGTGGGTGACCTGACCCCAGGTGATCAAAGGGATATCCCAGACTATGCAATGTCACACTCAGCAGTAAAAGCCAGGGAACACAAGAGGAATGAACAGAAATGAGAGTTGCCCACATTTGCATGGGTTTTTCATGTGGCAAAACTCTGAACAGAGACGAGTGGCCTCTTGTGAAAAGTCGCCAGTAATGGTGCTTTTTGTGTCTTTTCTCAGTATTCCCAGTTTTTAGACACTTTTTTGAGGAAATGAGACCAAGGCTTAAGTTCATTTAAACCTGCATCTCCAGATTGTTCAAAAGCTCACAGACTTTAAGACATTTTGGAAGTTTAAAGTAATCTTCTCTCCTTCCCCCTTGAACTTGAGCAGAAAGGAAAGCTGGAGAGCTGTATCAGCCTGATAAAAGGGCATCCCACCTTCTCCTGGGAGAGGGTAGATCTCCTGCTCCAGCACCTGCTCTTCCTCCGTCCTTTCCCCAACCTGACCAACCATTTGCTTTGTGGTTGGGTGCTTGCACATCTTGAAGATCTCTGGCCTTTCTTGGGGGACCTGAGTAGAATGGGTGGCCTTCTCTGATTGAGCCTAAACTTCAAGAGCGGCTGCAGAATTTCTGAGCACAGCTAGGTATGTAATTTTAGATGTTAATGACATTTTATAGAAGGGCCTGGAAGCTGCCAATGAGCTGTGCTTTTTCTTGCCTAACAAGTTACCGTGAGAAAGTAGATTGACTCATCTCTGGTCAGTTTGTAACTGCAGATAATGGGGGAGGAGGAAGGCTCTGTATGATTTATAATTTTAAAAATAATTCTCCTAGTAATTCTAATAATCCTTTTGGTTTATCTGAAAGCCAAATGAGAAATATTATTAATCATTGACTTGTGAACTATTGCTGAATAAAAAGAAGTGAAATGAAAATCAATGTGTTTCAAATCCTTACGAATGAACTCAAACTTGAGACTTCAAAATACTGCATGAAAATAATTTTCATTTTTCAACCAGCTGTAATCCTAAGCAATTAAAATCTTTAATAACAACTAGTCTAAATAGAAAGTAGTTAATTTTAGTCAATAGCTTTTGTTGACCTGAAAGCCAGTTATGGCCTGATTTTCAGAAGTACTAGCAGCTGTAGGTATTCAGAAATTTTGAATGCTGGGCCGTGTTTTTCATATCTAATATTTATATCCAAGTTGAAAAGTGTTAATCTTCATGATTGTGTCCCTTTTTTTTTTGCTTTCTCCTCTGAAAAACTGAATAATAGCCATTTTAAAAATATTTTGAGATTCTTTGATAAAGGCACTATATGAATGCAAATTATAACACTTTTAACACGCTGGCTTTCAGTTTATTCTTCTCTGTGTGGGAGTTATCAAATCTGATTTTACTTTAGAAAGTCATAATTTTGTTAATACAATAAAAATGAACTAAAGGGAATGAATGTTCAAGATCTGTGTAGTTCTATGACAGCAAGGGTATTTTCACAATGACGAAATCCGTACTAAATTACCACCTTAAATCTCTTTGTGCATTTTTTTTTCTTTTATGCCGAGGATCTGTAAACTGCTGTTGGAGGTTCATAAAACATGATTCTTGGTGTTAGTAATTGCATCTCTACTGAGTATTTATCCTGGCTATGAGACAAAGTCTGGTGACTGTCCATGAGCTCACCATTCATTGATTTTAAATACAAAACCTGACTAATATTTGTGGATGTGTCATTATCTCCTCCTCAGTCACCTTCCAGAATGGCCAAGGGGACAAGGTGGGAGGGAGCTCAGATCCTCATGCTGTGTGAACAGACTATGAAGTTTGAGTTTGCAGAACTGTTAGTTGCTGACCTACCTCTAAAACCAATACCATCCATGTGAGCAATTTTGCTGATCTGTTTCAGTTCCAAGAAAGGAGATAAGGTCATCTAGGACTCAATTTGTTTGTCTTCAGGTGAAAATATCAAGATTCTTCATGTATATAGCGCCCATGATAGCTAGCCGTGCAGACATATATCCTGTGTCTTAATTTGGATCAAATAGTGGGTTCAGAATATGATTGGGCCAAAGCCCAGGCTGAGGAATGAGATAAGATACCTTGAATATATTTGACTATATGGTTTTGAGACACCTTCATTGAAACAGATTTATTTTTAATAGATATCTACAACAAAGAATGCTCTAAGCATTAACATTCTTTTATGCTACCTCTGTTACTTGCTTCTGTAATTTTATCTTCTGTTCCATTTTCTTTCCATCCTCACTTCTACTGAAATATCTTGGGTGTATTTCTGTGTCTCCAGAATAGATTTATTTATTTACTTATTTTTCTGTTCTTCTCACTTTATTTTTCTTCTTGTCTTCTGACACCATTCTTATTACTGGGGGAGGGGTCAGAGAGAGGCTAATCCCACTTACACCAGAGAATTTTACACCTCACTCTCCTAGTAGCAGTGGTCAGAGAGAGGATTCCAGATTAAACATAACTGCATAGCGATGGCCACTGTCACACTCAGCATTGCCACACTGTGCCTAGATCTGGCCCCAAGTGACTTGACCCAAGTTAGGCAGTAGATTTGTGGCACAATGTAGGATTTGCCTAAGATGAGTGCTAGCACCAAGAAAGATAAGCAGCTCAGGAGACCCGTAATGGGATATAAACACTGATGTGCTGCCAATCTTTTCACAATGGGCACCAACAAAAATTTTTCCCGCTGGCTTGTGACAGAATTCATATCAGGCGCGTACACTTGCAGAGGAGTGTCAAGGGACTGGCAAATGTATTCCTTTGCTTTTGCAAGCAAACAAAAATGCTCTTTAATAACCAAAGAAAGAGGCAGTGCCTCTTTGAAAACTCCTAGTAAGTGTGCTTCTATTTTGCATTGTATGCTATTTGTATCGCTTGATTGAGAAAGAGGTTGAAGATATTTTAGGAAACAACCAATGATAAAAATCTGCTGTATTTCAGAGCCAAGAAGATGATCTATATGAGCTCCATGAATAACAATCAGCCTGACAATTCTGATTTAGGAATAACTAGAAGGACAGTGAAATACAAAGAAGGTGGAAAAAGTAACTCCTGCTGTCCTTTTAATTTTGACACTGGTGTCCAAAGGGCATTCCTGAGTGCATAGAGACCTTCATATCTATGTAATAACTCTAAATTTTGGAAGCAATGTCAAAGTACTGGTGGGATCAGCTGGGTCACTGAATCCAGTTTCCTTTTCACAGAGATAAATGGACATATAATGAATGCTTTAGAGGGATCCACTAGAAAGTTTATCCTTTTTCCTCTCTGTGCCACACTCTTCAAACTGTCTTTTGTTTCCTAACACTCTATTGTAAACCAAAGGCTTTAGGTAAAATTCTGCAAACACAGAAGGATCAATATTTAGGAGAGAACAGGACTGTTCCTGTCTTATCACTTTGTGGAATATTTTATATGAACAGTGCGATGGAGTTAGTGTTTGGGTAGTTTGTATAAAACGATATTCATGTGCTCTTGTTCATTTCTTTCTGCACACTGACGTCCCACTATTTGCCATGCACTGCAAGAACAGAACAAAAATACCCTGCTATATTTAAATTCAAAGTGTAAGATGAGATACAAAACTTGGATCTCCACAATGAGGGCTGAAATGTTAGTGATCAGTATAATAAGCAGTGTGCACAATATCCCAGCTGCTTAGTTAACCAAGTTCATTGCAGGGATCAGGACACACATTTAAAGGAAAAGTTTGAGAAGAGAACAGTTCTTTAACATTTTTTTTCTGGAGAACCTAGTCACTGCCAAGCATCCTGTCCTTTTAAAGGGGAATAAATGGGCCTGTGACAGAACCCATCCTATCTTGACAGTCACTTACAGCTGGAGTTTAAGGGCCAGGACTGATAGACAATAGCATATTGGGGGCACTTTGCTGTTGCTTGTCCAGATGGTATTTGTCTTAATCATCCGTCAAAATCTCCAGTGATGCCAATCTAAGGCCTTTCAGCAGCGACTTTCTGTTTTAAAGATATAGTCCTATTCTTAGACATTCTTAAATGTTCTTATGTTTAAGGACTCCTGAATGGTGCTGACAAGGAAATTTTTCTTGTGAAACTCCAGAGATATTTTGACTGTTGTGCTGAATTTTTGGGAAAGCTGATTGCTCCTTGCAACCCCAACACTACATTAAAAAAATATACTGCTCAACAAGTATTCAGTAAAGAATGTAAAAATGTACTTAACTAGACAAGAATGTAGCTGGCCCGACTTTTGCATTACATTATGCCTCATAGTTCAGGCATTCTGTTTGCCTTACAAGGTATTACAGGCAACACTGTAAATGCAGATCAGAGCTGCAGTAGCAGAACACAACATAGCTAAAGAGCTGATTTAATGAGGTAGGAATTTAACACAATGCTTTATTCACGGAATTTGAGTGTTGAAGGCCAGATGGTGTCAGCAGTATTTCCTTCTGACTCTACATCCAGAATTAAAACAGATTTCTGTATTATCTTAGAGTTTTCAGCACAAATCTCACCTTCTGCTTCCAGGTAGGACTTTCCTGGATTCATTTTTCCCTTTGCATTTCTACAGTATATGCTGAATAATTAGTTCATGAGCCAGAAAAAAATACCTGATACTCAGTACACTGAAGATCAATATAGTAAACGGACTGTCACGTTAGGGGCTTGGACAACACAAAATGCTAAATGAAGTAGAGGTTCAGTCCTGCCTGGTGAACCATTCATGGGTAGAGTCCAGAGCCTTCTTTCCATGCAGGGATACTAATATAAGGCACTCCTAAAGGCAGAAAAAATATTCCAAGAAATGGTTTTCCTTGTAGAGAGCTGCAAAACAAACCCAGAGACTCCAAAGAACTAGAACATTTTGACTGTAAAATAAAAAACTATCACTGCAAGCAGGTCAAAGTTCCTCACAGTCTGCTGCAAATAAAAGGCGTGCATTCACTAGATTTGATTTCAACCAGAAACTAGATGACTCACTGCTCACTGGAAATTTAACAATCTTATTGACCTGATACCAGAAATCGGAGTGGATTTCTCCTTATCCTATATTAACTGCCTCTGACAAACCACTGCTGTGGTCAGTTCTTTGTAAGAAGGTGTTTTCAGCATTTCAGTCTGGGAAAGTGTGTGAAGCTGTCAGGCTATCAGGAAAAATTGCATGATCAGCTCTCCTTACAAACTGTGGTCCTAGTTTCTTAGTATCAATAAATGCTATCCCTCTCAACAGTGCTAGTTCATCGAGCTTTGTTGTGGGAGATGGATGTAAAAGACTGATTTTGATAACTTTTCTGGGTTGCAAATAATTCCAGCAAATTAGTTCCCAGCGTCTGAGATCTATTCTGGTAACTGAACCACTTTCTGTCCCAGAAAGCAAAATGAAATCTCTGGAAATTCCCTCAAGAGAGAGTTTGTCTTTGCAAAAATCTCCATCTTCCCCTTAGTGGCCTCAGTGGAGAAGCTGGAATTATCTTCTCACCTGTCTCTTACTCTGTCCCTTCTTATTCCCTCATGCACAATCTTTTTATACTTTAAAGCATTTGCCTAGCTTGTTGCTTCATCATTTGGGCATTCACTGCCTGCTGTCACAGAATAAACAGTCCAATCTGGTTCTCAACCTAAGAGTTCAAGGACTGGAAAACACTGCTTGTCTAATGGACATGAATGGAGATACACCAGGATGGAGGAGGGCATGGGCCAGATGTTTCTGGGGAGCTTCTTTCTTACTGAATCAAATAACCCTTTTTTTTTTCTTTTTTGGCTTTATAATTGTTTTCTTGTTTCCATGTTCCACAGGGATGAACAGAAAATATAATCATGCCCTAAAGAGAATTGAGTGGGTTGCAAGTGGCTGGAGTGAAATTGCTTGCCATTGCCAAGAACAGAACAAAATATGGGGGTTTGGATATATGATCATCTCCTGCAAGGCCAGAAGAGTAACAGTTTGCCAGTGCACCTCCTAAAAGCATTACAAATGGGTGAGTAAGTGTGAAGAGGCTGAGGGGATGATAAATAACACTTTAAAATTATCTCAGCGCAAATCAGAAGAGTTTGGACATAATGAAGAAGCTGCTTTTAGTCTTATAGTCTTTAAATACTGAATTGCTTTATATTCAGATATATAAATACTAAAATCCTTGACAGTTATCTCGGCATTACCAATGCCTGATAACTGTGATGTACTAACTTATTGTACAATCATAGAATAGTGCAGGTTGGAAGGGACCTCAGAAGATTATCACCTGGTCTAAGCTTTCGTGGGAAAGGCAGCCTAGATGAGATTATTTAGCACCCTGTCCAATCGCATCTTGAAAACCTTCAGCAACAGGGACTCTACCGCAACCCTGGGGAGGTTGTTCCAGTAAAGGATTGTTCTTACTGTAAAAACATTATTTCTTACATCAAGATGAAACCACTCCCAATGCACTCCCTTGTCTTCTTTATGTGACTCCTTGTGAAGAGAGAACCTCTGCCCTCTTTGAAGCCACCCTTTAAGTACTGGAATACTGTGATGAGGTTCCTCCTGAGCCTTCTCTTCTCCAGGGAGAAAAGACCTAACTCCTTCAATCTTTCCTCACAAGTTAGGCTCTAGAGCCCTTTGAACGTCTTTGTCATCCTCCTTTGGACCCTCTCCAGTCTGTCCTTGCATTGCTTGAATTGTGGGGACCAGAACTGTGTACAATACTCCAGGTGGGACCTGACAGGCACTGAGTAGAGTGGGAGGTAGTTTGTCATCCCCCTGTGGATGCAGCCCAGGAACAGATTTGCCTTTGTTGCTGCAGCAGCACACTGCTGGCTCATGTTCAGCTTGTTGTCCACTAGGACTCCCAGATTCCTTTCAGCAAAGCTGTTCCCCAGCCACATAGATCCTGGCCTGTTCTGGGCTCTTTGTTTATTCCGACCCAGGTACAGGACTTTACACTGTGTTAAACTTCATACTGTTCTTGGTAACCACTCTTCCAACGTGTCCCATTCTCTCTGTAAGATGGTTCTCTCTTCTGACAGGTTCGCCTCACCACTCAGTTTGGTGTCATCAGCAGGATCCTGCCAAGCTCTTTGTGCTGAGGAGAGATGAATTACAACAGAATCAAACCCCATTCATTTAAACCCTCAGAATGGCTTGATTTGGTGTGCTTCTCATGCTCAGATGTAGTGTTTGAAAATTTTAATATTTTACATTCAAGTATTTGAATGAAAATGTGACTATAGATAGATAGATTAAATGGCTATATTTGATGAGGATTTTGAAGACCTAATGCAGCTCTTGGATGGGTAGCTTTCTTCTTAAATAATGTCTGAAAAACCATTTCATATTTTTGTGCCTTTGCCCTCTATCTGTAAAAAGGAGTGATGATGTTCAGCTTTCACCTATGTTTTCTAACTAGCTTAATTACAAAACATCAATGCTTATAAATATCTAAAGGGTGGGTCTCAAGAGGAATGGGGTCAGGCTTTTCTCAGTGGTGCCTGGTGACAGGACAAGGGGCAACAGGCACAAACTGGAACACAGGAAATTCCATCTCAACTTGAGGAGAAAACTCTACTTTGAGGGTGACAGAGCACTGGAAGAGGCTGCCCAGGGACATTGTGGAGTCTCCGTCTCTGCTGGAGATATTCAAAACCCTCCTGGATGTGTTCCTGTCCAACCTGCTCTGGGTGACCCTGCTTGGGCAGGGGGGTTGGACTAGATGATCTCTGAAGGTCCCTTCCAACCCCGTATCATTCTGTGACTCTGTGTGATTCTGTGAAATCTTATTGGGCTCTGACTTTTATTACAGGCATTGACAGAATTGAGGACCCTGAGCAGTACTGGAATTTCTAAAATGTGTCACAGCATGACTAATATTTTGGAGAATGTCTTTCGACAAATGGATGTATCCAAACAGCGTTACTCATACTCAGATCATTCTCTTGTTTTCAGCAGTTTCTTGCTAAGGTTGCTTCCCACCGTTCCCCTACTCACAAAGCAAGTAATAATACATAGGTTGGGGTGCAATAAAAAATTTCTGAAGAGTTTGGAAACAGCACTTCAAACACAGTCAGTCCCATCCTTGGAAACTGGCTGCTGTAAAAAAGAAATGAACAAAGTAAGACTTGGCCTGAACAGTTTGAATTCTGGCCTTGCTGAAGTCAAGGGCAGAATTCCCATCGATTTCAATGGAGTGAGGATTTTATACTTAGTGAATGACTTTGTGAAGTGAAAAAAGCGCTGAGACTATGATTTTCAAAGGTACCTAAGGAGATTAGGTACTTCTGGGATGCCTTGAAAATCC
>KZ505988.1:116567-130560 GCA_002844005.1 Limosa lapponica baueri
AAAAGAAAAGCCTTATTTATTTTGCTTTATTATTTCTGGATCTACAAATTTGGTTTGAACTCATCTCAGGTGGACCAAACAAGCTGAATTTGCAAAATGAGGACAGGGTGGTGTTCATAAAAGTTTGGCTTTTCTCAAAACTGTTTACAAATAACTGCCAAATAATTCTGAAAAAGGTGAAAGACAAACAGTCCCAACAGGAACTTTAAGAGGCAGTAGCTGCAGTGGGGCTGTGGGGGGAAAAGGGAAGAAAGAAGCCTCAACAGTAAGAATTGCTTTCAGTTGTAAAGGATATTGGATGGACCTGGATATATACAGGAACTTGCATAAAAAATACCACTCTTTAGTTTGTAGTCCTATGGCTCAAAAATGTTTTCTCTTATGTGGGAGAAATCAGTCTTCAACAGCTTTAAATGCTCCTTTTTCAGGAGAGAAGTACTTGCATGTCAGCAGAGATGGGTGGGAAAGTACTCTATGGGTGCAGATAAGATTCTGTATTTCCTCTCCAGATTTCAAGAAACAGTCCCAGGAAGATACTCCCTGCTCTCCAACCACATGTGAAAGTGGTGGAAAGTGCTCTCCTTCCCCAAAATTTTGTTATGGTCTTTACTTCCCGGCTGTCACTCTTCTGCACTGCTGCATTCAGCCAACTGCTCCTCACTCCAGCTCCCCGGCCCGCCTCTTCAGGGCAGATCTTCTGCGTTAAGTGGGATCCCGTGTGGCACCGCTCTCACTTCTTCTCTTTCCATAGGATGGGAGCAAGAGAGGGCAGTGGGAAGGACTCTCTTGTCTCCTGCTATCCAGATCTGAAGGACTTTTCCTTCCTTCTCTCCCATGTAGCTGGGGAGGAGCCCCAGCCTGGGAGCAGCCTGGGTGCCCGCCCAGTTTTAGGGCACTGCACACAGCGGGAGAAAGCAACGAGCATTTAGCGGGAGTACTGAGGAATTCACACTTCCACAGATTAGAGTCTGTTCCTAATTTCTGACTTAACAATAATGTTTGAGGGGATCCAAAATGCTGCACATTTGCTCTTCATTAGTTTCAAACAGTGAAGCATTAGTGTCAGTCAGAATTTCATGCTTCTTTTCTCCTCTTTTTTTTTTTTTTATATTTTTCTTTTAGTAACCATAATGTGAGAATGGCGATACTGTGAATACTGTGTCTGAATAAAAGCCTATCCAGAACAACAGCCTCAGCGTAAGCTCAGGGTAAGCAGATAGTGATCGTTCCCTTGCATGGTCTCCTAGCCTCAAGCCATCTGGGTCCCAGGAAATTTTATAGCAAGAGGTGATGGTTTTCTGTTTGTTAGTCCCAGACTGAGGGTTCTTCCATGATGTTCTCTAGATGATTTCAAAACCCATGTAACTGTTTGAATCCACAATGCTGCAAGCAGGTCCAAGACTTCAGAATGTGCTATGGGACAAAATGGTGCCTCCTGTTCGTCTGAGCCCACTAACTGCAGGGAGGCATTTATTTGATGTCTCCTACTTTTTGTGGCAGAAGAGACAAAAATGTCGTGATGTAAGTCATGTCTGTCTGTGGTGAACTCTATAGCAATGAGTAAACAAAAGATAATGATCTGAGGGTTTTGTGTGGTGGAAGAGGATTTGATACTTATATGTATCTTAACTGTGTTTATACTGTGTATATCTGTGTGTATCTGAACTGTATGTATCCGAACTGTGATGGACTTTGCCATTACAAGATAACCTTGAAGATGGCTCCAAATAAATCTAACCCCTGTCTTTCAGAACACCTTAATCTTGCATCCTGACAAATATTGCCACACATAGTTCTGTATAGATAAGATGGGAACTAAAGGCTACAGAAGTTTACCAAACCCTTTTCCATCCATGAAATCCTGAGTAATCTTAGTATAGAAAAGTGGTTTAAGGTATCTTGGTTTCATTCTGTGAGTGGCTTGCAAGGATTAAAAGACAACAGTCTACCTTTTGAAAATACTTTTCCTTAGAGGAGAAGGTACCCAAGATGAATATCCCCCTCCCCCCCTTTTTTTTCCCATTTGAACCTGCCTAAACAAGGACTCATTATTGTTAATGGGGTTTTCTTTTTCTTTAGTGTCCCTAAACAAACTCTACTTGGATAGCAACAACAACAACAAAAAATGGAGCCAGAAGGAACAATCTTATTCTAGTGGAGGATATCACTAATGTAAATAGTCTGCTTGAAAACATTATATATCTTCTTCAAACTGTTAGAAAAACTGTAAGCATTTCAGATATTATCCCATGCAGTTAACAAAATGCCTAGGAAAAGAATGAATTTGTTCAAAAGAGGCATTTGCTGAAGGAGAAAAAAAAGCCTTATACATAATAATAAAAATGAAGCTTCTAAGTGAATAGTACACAGCTCATTAGAAAGAATAAACTCCCAGGGTCCCTGAAGGTAAAACACAATAGAATGTAGCCTATTTAAAACTCCATTCAATGAATATGACTTTTGCATACTAAAGCAAATCATATTTCATAACACAATGGATTATTTTAAATGACTCTTTTTTTACTATTTAATGTTCTTATTATATAAACTGCATTTTTCATTGAACTGTCTTTAAGAAATCATATTTTTGTAAATGTGGTTTACTAAGAAGTGCATTTAAAAAATGATTCATCAGGCAGTAGTGAGACTTCTCTATTGTTCATTGAACATATAAATATTTGGCAATGTATTTAGGGTATAAAGTCTCCCTATACTATGCCATAGTTACTGCCATGTTAAAAGACAAGTATTTCAAAGTTATGTACACTAGCCATTGACAAACAGTGGACTATGTGGAAAAATACTGACAAACCAATATGCCAATACTTAACTGAATTTCTACGATTTTACAAACTATTTTCTTTTTAACATTTAACCTGGACCATTTTCTTCGGCTTCACTTTCAAGCCACCAGTATGTTCAAAGGACTTAGAAGAGGACATGACTCAAAGTCAAAGAATAACATTTTCATTTGAAGTCAGGTAAAGCAGTAAATGAATTTTGTAGTCAGTCTAGAGCACGGAGGGACGAATCTCTTCATGTCCATCACAACATCCATAAAAGGATGACCCTTCCTGAGAGTGAAGTGCTTGGTTAATCAGTAGTTTGCACTCAGTTCAGAATTCTTATTCCTATAGCATTGTTGACCAGATCACAGCAAAACAGCGGAGGCCTTTCTTTAGTGCTGCCAGACAGAAATGATTAAAGGTGTTTAAAGACACAGCCCCCCCTGACAGATGGGTGAGCAGTGCAAGGTAAGAGAGCAAGGCAGTATGAAAAGTCTCCTCCAGCTGATGTACAGTAGCCAATGCTGACTTTGCCAGATGAAGCATATATTTGTTGCTCATTTGATTTCCAGTTCAGACAAGCCTATATGACGTGTGACACGAGTGTGGGCTCATGACACATTCGAGGAGACTGTTCTATGTAAGCAGGAACTATGTGCTGTGTGGCCAAACTTCAAGGTCAGTTCTGCTGTTCTGCTTGAAGACAGATGATGTTGCAACTACATTTGACTGTCAACACAGGATTCTCAGCCTCCCAGAAGCTGAGATACATAGGAATAGCAGACAGTATTTTTGGAATATACAATGAGATTTGAGTTCCTGTATTTCCATCTCGTCTGACTTATTTTGTTTGCCTCTGAACAGTTCAGACTTATGCAAAGAGGCTTTAGATTAAGAAACACATTCTGAGACCTAACTTGGGTAATAATGGGTTACTATGCTAATTCAATGAGAAGACACGCCATTTATTAACTTTGTTGGTAGTCTGGGAATCTTACGGAGCATCCAGATGTGCTGATTGAGCAGAAATAATCTTCGATAATTCTGACAAGTTTTCCCTGGTAAGAAATCTGTGACCTTTCCCTTTTAACATTCTTGAAGTCCAAGTCATTTGCAGGTTGGATTACTTCAAAAAGCTTTAGACTATCTTATAACCTTAAACAAACAAAGAAAAGAATAATTTTCACGTAGCCTAGGAGAGGTTGTACACCTCAGCAATGGTCACATGGTGTGATGTGTCAACAAATGGAGGATTTTCAGTTAACGAATTCTTAGGTTGTATTAAAGGTGTTTTATCTTCAAAGTCCTGTCATGCAGTTACAGCTACCTCAAACACCTTTTCTTTCTTTCTACTGTAAAACACAGCCATCTTGAGATCAAAATGGAGGACAATTGCTGTTAATGGTGGGTGCTTGGCTTTTCTGTGTCCTTTCCTTGGTATTAGCTTATAAGATTTTATAGTCAGTGATTTCCACATTTTCTGTCCCGGTCTGCTTTATATGCTGCTGTAGGTAGGAGTTTGAGTGAACAGTATGATACAAGAATGAACTAAGAGGAGAAGTAGTTTTAAATCTGGAGAAACATATGGTTTGAATTTATATATTTTATATGCACTACCATGGATATTGTGTATTAAAATGCAAACTGTGCATTTTAATTTGTGCAAAGTCATTTTAATGCATGGTATGCTTCCATACTGTATACATATCTAGGACTCAAATGGATGCTTGAAAGACTGAATTAGATGTAATTTCTTGAAAACCAGGTTTTTTTTCCCCCTGTAATAACGGTGAGCTGGTTGAACCCAAGGACTCTGATGTCCTGTTTCTTTGCAGAAAGGGGAGCTATTTTATGTTCTTTGCTTCTCCTCCCCAGCAGCAAACCAAAGATGACATTGAACACTCTCTCAGGTGGCAGCACATTGTATGTTCCCACTTAGAACTTGGACATTTCTTCTCATGATACCAAAACCAGTTTCCATCTCTTGTAATAATAGTGATAAGTTTTGGAAGAAAATGCCTTTCCACTAGGCATTGGACTAAGTCCCACTAATTTCACAGGTCACACTGACCATTGTGTTGTTGGCTGAAACTCAGCCACTAGTATAACCTGCCCACTGGGGATGGAAAACTAGCACACGTTTTATTTGTTCCTGGAAAAATGGTAGGGGTTCTAAGTATTTTAAAATTTTAATTCTTAATAGTT
This sequence comes from Limosa lapponica baueri, assembly GCA_002844005.1. NCBI lineage: Eukaryota > Metazoa > Chordata > Aves > Charadriiformes > Scolopacidae > Limosa > Limosa lapponica. Next base: position 121,559 of record KZ505988.1, read on the forward strand.
TTAATCAAAGCAGGGTTGTAGGAATTCTGAAATTTTTAAAGCAATCTCTTTCAGGAGAATAAAAAAAGTGAGGGAATGCTGGAGATCTGTTTTGTTGTTAATTTTGTATTACCAAAATTTCACTTAGAATGGGAAGAGCATATATTCCTCTCAGTTTACTATGGGAACAGTAGAAATACTCAAACATAGGCAAAGATTGAAATAGCGTCTTAAAGAGGGTGAGAAAGAAATGTTATGGAAATTATGTGTTTTCAGTTACATTTATTGTTTGTAACTATCATTTATATGCTAAATGTACTCCTAGGTAATTACTATCCTTATCTGGTAAGCTTGTGGGCTATGCAATAAGTGTAATTTATTAGGTATCATTCATGTCTTTAATAGTCCAAATCTCTGGTCACCATTAAAGAGCTGCTACTCAGGCTGTTCTTTTATCTGTTCTTTAAGTCATTGTATTTCACTGGAAAATAAGTGTGCAATTTTCTCCCACGAGGTCTGTGTGAGATATAGCTAAAACTCAACTGAAATTTGTGCCCATTTATTATGATCTCTTATAACTTATACGTGTAACACTGGATGTTCTCAGTTCATTCCCCTATCCAAAGGGTAGCCACTTGCCACTGGTAAGATGTGTCTGGCTGAGTTGAATGGGCATGCGTGTTTGGATGTAAAATATCGTGTCTGTGTGTAAAACATCATCTGCAGTTTCTTTAGAGGAGAGTTTCTACACTATGTGCATGTCCAATGCCACATGACTGAACTAGCTGACTTCTAGCAGCACTACTAGATGCCAGGCTGGTCCCAGTGCTATGGGCAGGACCGCAGCATAAGCATGGTCCTCTGCTCAAGCTAATAAGACTTGTGTTGGGTTAGAGGTCCCCCGTAACTCATTTGTGACTCCCTGTGTGTGACTAATGCAGCCGTTATTTTCACACCACACTGCATACTGCTACTGAACTTCTAACATATAAACCTGTACACCTCTAACTGGCCATATGTATTTATTCAGAAGCTTACTTAGACTGCACAGAGACGGGGAGGGTAGAGCTGTTGGAGGTGCCTGCTCCATTTTGGTACACCAGGGCTCAGTGTGTTTTTTAGCATTTGTACATGTTGAGGTGGGTAGAAACCTGCCCAGCATGAAGATTTGCCACCGATTTCAGGGACTGTGTGCATGGGCTGAAAGAGTTTGAATTGATGAGCTGTAGTCAGCTCCTTGGAGCTGCCTGTCCCTGCTAGAGCTTGTGTATAAAAGGGATGTGGGACCAGAATGTTTAGTAAATATTTAATTAACTGAAATGTTATTAGAGTGCAGTGAATAACTGCAACTTAACTTTTAGCTTCCACTCCTGTCACTCCCTCTGCAGTGTGGGAGATGCAAATTGGGATAAGGAGCCATGTGAATTTTGTCAGCGAGACTAGCTGTGACTTTTAAATATATTGTCTAACACCCTAAGGGGAGCCTATAAAAACTTGAACGTGAAATCATTACACTGTTTTGTCATGCCCAAATGACAATAACAACCATGAAACCTTTTCTGTAAAATGCCTTTACATAGGCTAACTCGATTTGCAATGATTTAAATACTGAAACAAATTCCCTCTATTTCCATCTTGCATTTAAACAAAATGACAGCATTTTGGCACCATCACTGCCTCATCTTGCTATAAATCAGCAGAAATGAACAATCTGTCAAGTTCCTTATCTGTGCTCTTTTTAGTCTTGTACAGTATGTGCATCTCCAGAAGAAAAAAAAAATCATAAATACTTCTGTGCTCCCTCCCTGTTTGCCTGTTTTTAATGTCTTTGTTATAGTTGAAGCTCTAGAAACCTGGGAAACCTCATAGGCAGGTGAGTCTTACTGGCGAAGAAAAAAATGGAAAGTTAAAGTGGTGACGGTGGTGCTCATCTGGCAGTATTGATAATGAACAAGCATCATGTATATGACTGGATATACTTCCTAGAGGAAGTAACTCAGAGGTTATACAACTCAGGTTACACCAGTACAGGACACAAAACAGTTCTTCCATGGAGTGACCGTCAGCCAATCTTGCGAATAAAGAGTAAGACTCTCCTCTCTGAATATTTCTGTTGTTTTCAAGAGAATATACAGGAAGCAATGAGCTAATGAATTGTGCCAAGAATCTGGTCAAGTGAGAAAATATGCTTCTGTCAAAAGCTCACTTATAAATTGAATTTGAATTTAGATTTACCTAGGCTGTTTAGATTTAGTAAATTACTTAGGCTGATTTAGATACAGATGAGTCAAAGACAACTTGCACAGCATTCAGTAGCGTATAAACCATATGTATTGATGGATTGTTTCTATTAACAAATGGATGCAGGTTTTTGTTTTCCATGATGATATTTGCATATGATACAGTGCTTTAAATAGAAAAGGTGCAGTACTGAATTATGCATGTAAATATACATATAATCTCTATGTAAAATTAACTGAGAAATCTTATATGAAGTAGTCTATCACATCTAGAGTAATAATCTCTTCTATTGCCTTTGTTGAGATGCTCACAATGTGACTGAGGTGGCCGTTCAAATAATCATGAGGATAAAGCCTCATGCTTTTCAGGTAGAAACAAGTATGCTCTGTCTTATTTTTTATTTTTTTTAAGTCCAGTGGAGATGAACAACAACATGCATAAAGTAATCAAGGTGATTATTATTCCTGAATTCAAATGGGAGGTAGAAAACAGATCCAGACTGTGTCTGCACCAGTGTGAAAGTGGCAGAATAAAGGTAAGCATGTTACAAGAAGACAAAGAGAGCAAGAGGAGAAAATGAGAGAGATTTTGCAACTGTTTTTAGCATTTCTTCCTAATAGATTGCTCTTCCAAAATATATTAGAAATAGTTACATCATAATGTCTGATTCTTTGACTTTTCTGCTTATCATTTATTCTCTGATAATTGGAGACTATAGTTCTTAACATACTACTTTTATGCGGCTTGTATGTGACGTAGTTCCCACTCTCCCCTTTTGCTGCTTGCAAAGCCTGCAAAGTAGCACAGATAAAATAATTGTGCTGTATGTAGAGGGCTACCCTGAACATGCTGTGGAGAAGTGGGAGAAGAGAATCTATAGTTCCAGGATACTGTAGGAAGAGGTGCTGCAGTAAGTTAATTGTATACACCTGCTGATAGAAAACATGGTGTTCGTTAGTCACGGCAAGAAGGAATATAACAATTTGTCTGTTCCAGGGTCACATGGGGGCACAGAAAGACACTGAAGATTCAGACTAACATCTGAAAATATCAGATGAATAGGCCAGTTTGGACATTTGACACCGAAGACAATTTCTTCTCAATTATAAAAAATCAAACGCCCAAGTTGTGAATTTCAGCTTAGGAATGCAGGTAGCAGTCTGGCACATATGTATCTAGAATGAGCAAAGAAATGGTCAAAGAACTGACAATTGCACTGATAAATGCATGGACATATAAGGAAGAAATATCTTAGGAAATACCTTAGGAAAATGTGCACGAACTCACTAGTGTAAATAGCTCTTCATGATTATTTATTGAAGGAAGATGGCATCTAAAGTTCTCACTGAAAATCAAGACTTCATTCAATTACATACTGCACCAATGTGCAATGGTTATTGCTGTAAAGGGCTTAAGACCTGCCTAAAAGCAAGATCTAATGAGGGAAGTACTGAACATACAGAACGAACATAAAAACAACATGAAACTAGGCAGCCTCTAAAAAAGAACATTTAAAGACAGACCATATGGAATGTAGCTCTATAATACTATCTACAACTGTGTTCTACTAATATTTCTCACCAAGTTGTTACCTGTTATTAGTCTTTCTTTTTCCACTTCCTCTCCTTCTTCCTCTCCTTTCCTCTTCCCATACTCCTTCTCCCTTCCCCTTTCCCCTCAGCCATTCTCCCTGTCTTTCCACTTCTCCATTCTACGAGTTTTTTTAAAATATGCTTAAAAGACTGGGAGATCTGTTGGCTCCATTTTTCTTTGGAATAAATATGTTGGTGTTTTCCTTTACATAAAAATGTTTTCTTTTCTCCTCTCATGTATGGAAGTGACCTCGCATTACATGAAACCCTCAGTGGTGTTGCAGGTTCTGATAATCCTTGACAGGAACATACTGGAAATAATTTGCACATATGCTGGTGATCAGTGTCAGTCCCATGTCTTACCAAATGGTCCACTACTCATGCCTTATGCAACTTACAGTAGAAAAGCTACAAGGATGCTTACTGTGGTGTCAAGTACAATATTCAATGTACAAAACCTGTAGGAGTTAAAAACAATGAAGAACAGTATATAGTGACAAAGCATTAAGCTAATCCTACAAAGATCTTGACTGTCATGCAGTATACTTTCCAAATGCTTGGGAGGCACAGAGAAAGGTTTATTAATGGTTCATCATCCTGCCAACACTGCCTACGTTTCTCATATGCAAACATTACTGTTTGGGGAGGGAGTGGGTGGGATTTTCCATGTATCAGATTGTACCCATGAAAATGACAGTATTTTTCCAGAGTAATTGAAGCATTACCAAGCAAGACAATGATTGATGGTGTCTCTAACAGTCTAAGAACACTCCCTGCTTTTCTTATAAGTACATTGCATGTATATGAAGAAGAAAAAGAGGGTGGTAAAAGACTTATAGCACTCAAAAAATGCTGCTCACAGTATTCAATTGATTTTATTTGTTATTATTTTCACAAACCACTTGTTTGATTTCCCTTTTTTATTTTCAAATCATTATGCCACTGCCAGAAAGCAAAATTGCTGCTTTGTAATGTATGTGACATAATTAACTGGGTACATTATTGTTTGTGACAGAGGCACTTCTTAAGTTTTTAAGCATTCTGAGAGTTACAAAGATGTTGCTAAAGTTGGCAACAACAAACTGATTTTCTGTCAATACAATAAAAAGGAGATTGCCTGTACTTCCTGTGTCTGATCAGCTCCAGACAGCAGACACATGCATATAGAGAGATGTACGACAGAGAACTGTGCAAAGAGCAGAGCAGCATTATAACTAATTTGCAATCTTGAAATTAGAAGTGAGTAGAAAAAAAAGGTACATGGCTTTTGTGCTTTCTTCAGCACAGGGTTAAACTTCCTTGGCAGAAAGGAGAATTTTAGGGAGGAGAGAGTAAGTATGGGATAAATTAATTTATTTTCTCAGACATAGTAATGCCATAATACTTGGCCAATGAATATTTTTTAAAGAAAAAATGTATATATTTCATAGCAAATGTTACATTAATCCTGTGTGAGATGGGTGACTAGTAAATCAAGACCAAAAATAGGGTCTTTCAAGGAATATTTTTTAAATGTGTGAACTTAGTGCATATGTTTCCCTTCCAAGTTGCAAAAATATTTTTGTGAGACAATACTGAGATTGTCTCTGGGATCATAGAATCACAGAATCAAAGAATGGTTGAGGCTGGAAGAGATCTCTGAAAGTCATCTGGTCTAATAGCCCTGCTGAAGTAGGGTCACCTAGAGCTGGACGCTCAAGACTATGTCCAGTTGCTTTTGAATCTCTCCAAGGAGGGAGACTCCACAACACCTCTGGGCAATCTGTGCCAGTGCTCGGTCACCTTCAGAGTAAAAAAGTGCTTCCTGATGTTCTGAGAGGACCTCCTGTCTTTCAGTTTGTGCCCATCACCCCTGGTCCTTCCACTAGGCACTACTGAAAAGAGCCTGTCTCCATCTTCTTTACACCCTTCCTTCGGATATTTATATATATTGATGAGATCCCCATGAGCCTTCTCTTCTCCAGGCTGAATAGTCATACCTCTCTCAACTTCTCCTTATATCTTACAGTCCCTTAATCATCTTTGTGGCCCATCACTGGACTGTCCCCAGGGTGTTCATGTCTCTTGTGTTCTGAGGAGCCCAGAACTGAACACAGTACTCCAGATCTGGCCTTACCAGTGCTGATTAGAGGGGACTGGCTAGCAGTGCTACTCCCAATGCATACCAGGATACCATAAGTCCTCTTTGCGGCAAAGACATACTTCTGGCTCATGTTCAACTTGGTGTTCACCAGGACCCCCAAATACTTTTCAGCCAAGCTTCTTTCCAGCTGTTCAGCCCCCAGCATGTGCTGGTGCATGAGGTTGTTCTTCTCCTGGTGCAGATTTCCCCTTGTTGAACTTCATTATTGTCCTGTCAGCCCATTTTTTCAGCCTGTTAAGGTCCCTCTGCATGGTAGCATGACACTCTTGTGTGTCAGCCACTCCTCACAGTCATCAGCAAACTTGAGGGTACTCTCTGCTCCATCACGCAGATCATTAATGAAGATGTAAAATAGGACTGGAACCAGTATTGACCCGTGGGGTACACCACTAGTCACTGGCCTCCAACTAGACCATGCCACCAATCACCACCCTCTGGGCCCAGCCATTCAGCCAGTTTTTAATCCACCTCACTGTCACCTCCAGCCCATATAGCGTCTCTACAAAGATCTTATGAGAGACAGTGTTGAAAGCCTTACTGAAGTACAAGGCAGATAGATGGTTCAGCTGCATCCTGGGAGCGATGACCTTGATTAGCGGCAGGTTAAGAGGTGAGGATTCAGCTGTGCCATGAATGGAGAGGAGCTATGCAGTGACATACCCCTTTTCACCACAGCGGAGAGTGGCCAGTCCCCTGAGCAATGGCAAGGGCTGTTGTGGGGTGGCAGGGATTGCCTGGATAATCCACCCCAGAAAAATACCTCTGTCTGCTGCTCGGAACTATAAGTTGGGAGCTGTTGATTGTACGTCTTCTTGGCAGCCAGCATAGTAGTGCCTGAGCAATGTTAGTGCTGATTTACAAGGACCATAAAAGCAGAATAAAAGTAATCCCCAAGATGGCAGTAATGAAGAGACAGCTCCTAAACCCAAATTCTTCTTCTCACCTCCTGCACTTTATCATCCTTTTAAAACAATTACAAATCAACAACATTTCTGTTTCCCTTCCTTCTCCTTTTTCTCCTCTGTTCTTTATGCTTCTCACTATTATATATTTATTAACTTTGTGTCCTTTTCCTTCTACATCAGTCAGTTGTTTCCATCGACTCTCAGACGATAAATTTCCCCATATTCCATTTAACCTTTATGTAGAGGTCACCACTTTATTAAAGTATGATTTTTTTTTTTCAGCACCTACACCACTGTAAATCATAAGTCATTACTTTGGAGTCAGAGGAGTGACACAACTGTAAAACAGATTCAATTGGGAGAATCCTAACAGAGACCTTACATTTACAATGGCCCTACGATAAAAATTTAGCCTTTGAATATTGATTCAGAGAGGTTAATAAGATTTACAAGATTAAGACACTAGGGCTGTCAGAGTGATATTAGGATAACTCATTTTAAAAGAAAAAAGTTTAGCAGACAGTTAAAAAACACCAAAACCAGTCAACAATTATTTTATCAATTACTCATGTTAAAAAGCCTCATTTTTCTAATCTGTGAGCTCCCTGTGTTTCATTTGCCAGGGGAAGGATGAATAGTTCCAGACATAAGGTATCACTGCTCTGAGGTTGCCAGGATGACTCCAGCTCTGTGCCTTTTCAACTTCCCGTTGCAGATTGTCACTGCAACATTATGGTTTACTGTGCACTGGAAGTGTGGTTTTATTATTTTGTGCCTTTCTACTTTGTATTTAAGACCACAAGTAAGCCCTCAAATAGACTGCAATTAGAACTGCATGAAGAGCTCTGCGTTTAAATATTCACACATTTAAAATTTTTCTTCACCCCACTCAAAAGTATCTCTTGCTTAGTGCTGTGGTTGCTGAACTCTCCTTGCTGTGGTGTTCAAAGGTACACATATTCTGAAGTGGAAAAAATGCTTTGAAGCAAAAAAACTGATGAGATTTTTGTCATGACTAGGACAAGTTCTGGAAGATGATTATTCTGTGAGGAGCCAGAGACTCGGAGTAAATTAAGCCAACCAGGACTAAAACCACTTTCCTCACAAAAGTATTTCAGGTGCCTTTCAAAAAAGACACCTCATCTCATTCATGCAGACACTCCTTATGCCACATACGTATTTGACCTAAGACTTTTTAACGAACTTAGAATATGTGCATCAAGATGAAGGCATTGTCTATACTGAGGTTTATGCTGACTTTCTATCATCAAGATAAAATCATTAATAAATAAATAAACCCATAAAATAACGAGTTTAAATGCATATATTTCCCTTTTTCTTTTACATAACCAAATAAAAACTTTCCCTTAGACTGCCAATTGTTTGTCTTTCTCCCTGGAAGAAAAGCTGGAAATCCAGTTGCAGAAACAAAGGAATATGGTTACAGAAATACATACAGAGACAATTATAAGAAATTATCTTTGGCTGGTTTTGCGCCAGCCATCTTAACTACATGTTTTATGCTACAGGCCCAACTTCCCTGCTAGATCACTGCACAGGTGGAAATATGTATTCGTGGGACACTGAAGAGTAAATTTCCCCAATGCATCACAATTACAGAAACATCTGTGCAAAACAGCTTTGATCCAGTTCACTGTGAAAATATACATCTTTCATGATGGTCTAGTGACTGCAGTTTTCCCTGCACTGTAAAACCAGAAACAATGGGAAATTGGTTCAAGACACACCAATAAAGAGTTTTCCTTCTGGCACCTGTACATCTCAGCTGTTGTTTCTTGCCTGTACTGTAAGGGTATAATTCCATTTAACGTTAGAAGGGAGACAAATACATTTTACATGCATTAATGAAATCATACAGACAGCATGTAAACACAGGCAGGAAAAGCATCTGAAAAGGTCACGAATAAAAATAGGTTAGACACATGAGCTAGTTTTGGTAAAATAAAAATCACTTTATGCTTCTACTCGGCTCTTGAGCCAAACCTCAATTGGACCTTGTTTGAAAAGTTTCTGGTAATTTAACATTCCTCCCCTGCTTTGTACAAATTGGTTCAGGCTGAGTAGGGAAACAGAATGCCAACATTTAATGAAAAACCTTATTTTAGCTGAAGAATGTAAGAG
>KZ505988.1:130610-169630 GCA_002844005.1 Limosa lapponica baueri
CTTTTGTATCTGCAATTTCAGCCAAATCTGCCAGTTTCAACCAAATTTGACAGATGGGCTGTAGGATCTTACTGTCAGTGATATCTCTCACTTTCACTGAAATATGTGACTTAGTAGACATGAGAGGCCGTACTGATGTCCCTTCTAAGGGAAACGCTGCCACATGAACTAATCCCTTCTTAGATACCAGAGAATCCACAACTGCAAGAGACTTGATAAATACTCCATCTGTAGAAAATCTCATTGGAGCAGCAGTTTGCTATTAGAAGATCAAGCCATGGAAGCCATGGGAAATCAGGTTCCATTAATTTTCCAAACTTAGAATTCTTTATTATGAAATATCAAGGCTAGTTGCATAAACATATATTTTTGTATTACACTAAGATCCAGCTGACGACGTGTTAGCTGAACGCATAATAAGTTTAATTTTCTATTGTAGGTAAAGAAAGCACAGCAGTTGTAGGCTCTGGGCACATCTTTCCTTCAAGCTTTATTTGTAAATCGCATAAACACAGGGGCAGGTAAAAACAAAATGATGGCCCTGAAGGGCGATTTTGATATATTGTTCCATGGATCAACATGTTTATTAATAGCACTACTCTGAAAGATACAGAATAGGTGTTGACAGTCACTAAAAGTATGAAATTGCTTTTCCATCTATCTGTTAGTCTAATGTCTTAGTCTGTTGAAGTGAATAGAGGCCTAACTGGCCTTCACATCAGCAATTGTTTTGCAAGTTTTAGCGTTCTCTGTTAGAGAGTTTGTTTCCTCCCCTTTCGTCCCTTCCTCTCCCAAAAGTAGCATCGCTGCCTACAGGGCAAAACCTGGTTCTCTTTGGGTAGATGCGCTGCAGGATGGTGGTGTACGCAAGGAGGCAGGCAAAGCTGACACATTGAGTTGTCATTAGACCTTATTTACAGAAATGGGTGAAGATCAACCAGAGGGTCTCAAAATGCAATAAGCAAGATGACCCTGCAGAATTCTTCTTGTTAGAAGTGAGCTCCAGGTATATATCTTACTGCTCAATTCAATTCACTCTCTTATAACCATTCTATTAGTAAATAGACCATTTTAAATCACACACACCCCCAATATTAATTTCAGAAAACTGCAGAATGAGAGAGGTGGATGATTATATTCCTAATTAAAACACAAATACAGTAATTACAGTTTATATGCCATTATCCTGAATCTACACAGGATGACTTTAAACAGCAAAACAGCCATTAATTTTACTGTTCAAAGAAATGCTCATAATCTTTTAGAAATGTCATATAAAATATTCATTTTGAAATGCCCTACGGTGATTTCTGAATTTATTTAAAGTGGGCTGTTGATAGCTCTTTTATAAATAAGCAATTACAGTACACTAAATATATCATGGCCCATCACATTATACATTCTATAATTTCATGGATGAAAAGCCTACAGCTGATCTGCATAAATGTGGTGCGTCTCACAGCAGGTGAAGAGTTTGATTACACAGGATAATCAGTGTTATTATTTATAGTAACCATTTATACCTGTTATTTATTAAAACCCAGGAAATCAGATATTGCTTTATTTAAGGAAGTTGCTGTATCGTAGGCCGAACTAGGCATAAGACTATTAAACACATGTAAAATGCATTTTTACATTAGTAGTTTGAAATCAGCCAAGGTCAGCAGGGAATGAGAGTTGTTAGTACTTGGTGGCAGCAGAGAAAGCTATATTGAGCGAGTGGCTGGGGTCTGTTCAGATTCCCCTGGACAAATATCATATCATTGCCCCGCTGGCCATATCAGATACCTTTGCTAGGCCATTAGATGAAGAAGCCAAGGGCCAATTAACTGCAGAGAGGTTGAAACAGCCTCTGACACATTTAGGTGATTTTTCTAGACCAGATCTGAAGGATTTTCATGATGGTTGCTCTGCACAGATGACAACGCTGCTATTAATGGTCTTCCTATGCCTCAGTCTCATGTAAGAACACTGAGTATTTCTTACAAAACAATCTAAATCAAAGGATAGCCTTGTTGATTGAGTCTAGTCATAGGACCTGGAAGATTAGACACAGAGTTTTTCTGCTGGCAACATGCATATGTTTGTCACCTTGTCTGATTAGTGTTATGCTTCCCCCTTGCTCAGCTCCTCATACAAGCGACTGCATGCAGGGGACAGAAAGGGTCTTCAGCGTGGGCACAGCGAAAGAGGTGAGGTAGCTGCAGGGGATCTTTTTGTCCTCTCCCTTCGGGCTCTGTGCAGGTGCTGCCGACCTCTGCTGAAGCGGGAGAGCAAAGGGGAGACTGGCCCAGCACTAAGCCCTCGCCCCAGAGGAGATGGCAGTGCTGTAGACGCAAGCAGGTTAGATTTCAGCCTTCGGTCCTTGAGGATGTGTCTGACAATTCTTGGAGACTATTTAGACAGAGCAGCAGAGATCTGGGAACTGCCTGTTCTTTGGAGAAGGGAGCAATATCCCCAGAGAAAATTAAGACCTGTGACTGACAACTGGTGGGATGACAACAAGAAGTTAGTTTAAAACAACAGGAGAAATATACTGAGAGGAAAATCACCTACCCTGACAGTGCTGGCATTTTGGTGACAGTAACGTGGCAGATCACCTAGTACTCCCAATGCCTGTTTCTTAACTGAGCATTTGAGTTTATAGCAGTGACAATTATTTCAACATATACATTCTATTCCATTTCTGTGGACATACGGTTTGTTTTTAAAAAGATGTCAAATCTGTGCTGAAGTTACTGAGTTTATATGTCTAGAAAGAGGTCCACTTCCACTTCAGATTTTCTCTTTGAAAAAAAAACACAACAACAGAACAAGTAAAGGCATGGCTGTAGAGTGTAAGAATGGCCTGGAAAGAAAAATAAACCTGTTGTTTTCCTTGCAGTTTCAGGGATGCTTCATATCATCATGCTAACTGAGCTTGATTTAATTTCTTCAGAAGAGAGGTTTTGAACTGGAACCGGTTCCTCTGTTCTTCCAATAGCCTGGGTTGAGAACATGGTAAGAGTCTTAAGGTGCCTAAAAAAAAAAGAGTTTTCAATTGAGCTTTTTGGTTTCAACAGATGGGAATCACCTCGGGACCAATCTGAGTTTCAGTGAGATTGTTCCTGTCTGAAAACAATTCCAATACACTCAGAACTCTGTTCCATGGAAGCATTTTAGATGGCTATTTTAGGAACAAAGGTTTCGATTACATATAATAAGGCCAAAGAGACCATTAGATCATGTATTCTCATCTCCAGTACTATCTAGAATGTACAAGGTTACATTTAACGGATATGTCTTGCAAAATGGCATCCAATCTTAATAGGTAGGTATCAACAGATAAACAATCCCTTGGCAGTTCATGTTCATAGTTAATGATTTCCACCAGTAACAATCTGTGACACTTTTAGATTTGGATCTTCAAGTTTTAGCTTCCAGCTGTTAGATTTTTATTTTTTTTTCTAAAAATCTTCCTCTGTTATATTTAGGGGCAGGGCAGTAGAAATAGTCAATTTTTCAGTAAATGATAGTTGATGCTGAAAATGAAAAAAATAAAAATAAAGATTGGAAATGGTGTCAGGTAAGGATTTATTTCCTGTCTAAAGAAACATTTCACTTAAAAACAAAGTACTTCCTTTCTGGAAAGTTGTAAGAAAAGCAATGAAAATGATGGGTTTTGTTCATAAATAAGTCAAGGTATTTCACCACAGTCCAGTAAGTGAGTCATTCACTAAGGTTATGGGGGATTTGGTTCAATTTGTACCTTTTCCTGGAGGGGAAATGAACACTCATCAAAAAAGGGTGGAAAGATGAGAGATCTTCTTTTCCATGTTCTCAACCTAAAGCAGGACTGACTGCATCTAAATCTAATAAATACTTCCTATAAAAGAGCTAAATCACGAAATTATCAGGTATTCTGGGAGAGAATGATCTCATTTTTATCCGTTGATGCTGTTCTACTTTAAAAAACAACCGACAAACCAAATATCCACCAAACAAGGATTAAGAAAATATTTAGATATTTAACGAAAAATGGAAGAGATTGATGAGAAGGAACTTGCCTTTCACAATACCCTGTAGGCTGAAAGTTAAGGCATATTTTCTGGGGAGCTATTGGTGCAAATTCCTTTAGATAGAAAAGGGGACTGAATCTAGGTCTCCTTAGGTTTATGTAACTGCACTAACTGGTTTTCTATTAAGAAAACTGGGAAGAAAACTTATTAAAAAGCTGACAAACACATAAAAAATATGAAAGATGACTTAAGTACATTGCGGGGGCAAATTTGTCACCCATCTTTATTAAAAAGTTACTTGCCAACCTCGTTTTTTCCATTAAGGAGAGACTTTATGTACATTATAAAATGATCTCTAGAGTTGCTTTTTTCAGGTACTGTGTACATTGGTTTGTTTTTCTCTCTGTAAGTTTTTTAGTAATCAGAGTTCTAAATACTAAGTTCATCTTCATACTAGACAAAGATGTCTTGTTTGTTCCAATTTTGTTGACAGTATGCTGTTTATATACAAGTCTTCCATTCAAACATTGTTTTCACCTTGATATATGGATGTGAAAGCTTGAAATCCTGCAGTGATGTAGACAGTCATCTAAATGTCTTTGAAAGCAAATGCCTAAGGAAAATTCAAGGTGTTAAATGGAATGAAGTTATAACAAATGTAAAAATTCATAAGGGATTTTAACAAGTTATTATCTCTAAAGATATCCAGAAAAAAAAATGAAAATGTTTAGTGGTTGTTGAATGAAATGAGAACATCTGCCTTGGCTGACATGCAACTGAGCAAGAGCAGGAACGTGTAAAAAGGGCTGAAGAGAAGAAGCTTTCCATAAAAAAGAAGTGAGTGTGGTGAAGAATAATTTGGATTCAGGTGAGAACACTCCCTTTGACTGAAAATCAAACAAACAGAAAAAAATCTTTCCAAGATATTTTTGCCTTTTTGCTGTGATTTTTTCCCCCATAGAAATCAGGTCCTGTTGAGCTAGGGTCTGCACATAGATAATAAAAAAGGCAGTGTTGGTTCAAGATAACACATTAACAAGGTAGATGACTAGGCATATGAGATGAAATGACCACATTTAGTAAGAAAAGCCTGAGGTGAAAATAATGGATATTGCGCATTGGGCCAACCTTGCAGTTTGCTAGTCAGAAGATTTAGAGGTACCAGGAGAGGAATGTAGAGCAGGAGACAGAACTGTTAAGTGGAAAGAGGTTGAGAGGGATGTACAGTGGAAAAGTCATGGAGCTCTTGAAGGTTATGGGAGGAACATGTAACACTAAGAGGAAAAGGAAGCATGAGAATCATATTGAAGGTGAGATACCTGCTATGACCCAATACCAAAGGCTAAATCATAAAGAGAATGTGAGGAGACAGGAAGTGTGATGCAGACAATGTTAATGCACTCAGTGTTTCAGATAAAATGTTTTCCTCCTGTAAATGACCCATAAAGATGTTTTAATTCTTTGTCTTTAAATTTTGTCTTAGCTTGAACATGGTGTGTCACAGTTAGTAAATATTACAAGGAGCAGATCAGAAAGCAAATAAGGAAAAGATCCCTACTGTTGCTTGCAGAGCATAAATTATATAAAGTATAACAAATCATAGAGTGCAGAAAGCACCTTGGTGTAAGAATTTTCTGTTAAACTCCAGAATTAATCTGCTAAGGATGTTTTAATAAAAAGTCAACTTTACATCAGTAAGTTGAAAAAAATGAACCATTAACAAGTAATGTATTTTCATGTAGAGATGCAAAAAGAGAAAAAAATCGCTGGTATATCAAGATTATTTTCCCAGAGAAGTGTTTAGACAAATAAATTAGCTCTTTTTCTGGGAATTTTCTAGGCACTCATTATCACAAAGATGATGTGGATGATTTTCTCAGGGGTAAAAGAAGTGTTGTAGCACAGAAAATGTTGCTTTTCTTCAGTGCTACCTGGCACTTTCCGGACAGCAAAGAGAAAAGATTGGAATACAGGTAGGAGATTATTTATCAAGAGGGTAATAGACATGAGGTAAAAGCTAGGTGAAAGGTGAATAATAACCAAATGGAAGACTGAATGCTCTCTACTGAAAATAGTGATAAGTGGAAGCTGAAGGCATAGAAAATGGAAAGTAAAGTTGAAGACTAATGACGCCATTAAAAATGAAATTTAAATATTGATTCTAGAAGTTTCATGGAATTAATATGTAAGAAAAATGCAAACTGTAAAAATTTGACAGTTTTATAGAAAAAGCTTCCCATTAATTTTATGTGCATAATTTCCATGGAAGAAGTTAGATGTTTTTTCCCTTAAATTTTTTTTTTTGCAAGCAACAGAAAAAGGTTAGTGTGTGAATTCTATCTAAATTGCGACAATTTTTTTTGTTGTTGTTGGAAAGTCACAATATATTTAGTAATAAAAAAAGGAAAAAAAATTCAACCAGAAGCAACAGTGTACAACCTTTTTAGCACATTGCCTTATGGGTGTGATCCAGGAAGCTCTTGTCGTAATAAGTACTGCACTGAACAAGCTCTGTACAGTTTTATGACGTAGAAAGCACTCTGGGAAATATGCTATAGCTAGGAATTCTCATATTGCCATTCATGATGAGAGACCAGGCACCTTCCTGAATAAAGAAAAAAAACCAAACAAATCAAAACATTAATAAAAAAAAAAAAGTAAAAAAAAAAGTTGTCGTTCTACAAGATAAAATCATAGAAGGTTAGAAATAATGATTTTTATGGATAGGAGTTCTTCTAAAGTTATCCTGGGATGAATATAATGTAAGAAGGAAGTCAGAACTGGAAGCATATTAAGGGTGGCCGAAGATTTCAATGGTGTTAAATTAATTTCATTGTAGGTGTGGATATTGTAGGTGTGACAAGCTAGTGGTCACAGATAGGACAAATGTAAAGTAACTAAGAACCATACAATCTAACCTCAGCATCACACAGGGATCACCTTTGATACTGATTCCCTGGAATATAGAAATACACATTCTGTATTTTCCAAAACAGCAATTTTATTATTTCTATAGGAGTTTCCCAAGTTATGTGATATTGTGTAATACTGCACAAGTTTAGTCACTTGTATATTTGGCCTCTTTATTTTCTAGGAAAAAATTTTAAATCCTCCAAAACCTTGTGCTGCAAAACGATTCACTGGTTTTGTTCCTGCTAGTTATAATAATTAGTAATGATACATAGTGTATTAATTTCTGTGTCCTGTTGGATAGAGTTAACTGGGTCTTAAATCTCTATATCTCACGTGTGTTACCTCTTCATCTGCAGCCGTCAGATTCCACATTGTCAGAATCAAAGATAAAATATGCAGTAAAAGCAGCAAAGTGACAAATTTTACCTATATCATGACTGAAACTTTTCCAGGTTCCTCTTAGGGTATGTAAACCAGTCAATGGATTCAGATACACAATGAGAGAAAGGTAGTTTTCAGCCATGAACAGATCCAGACAAATAAGACTAAGATTCCTAGGAATGCTGTAACAGAGACTGGGTGTCTCTAGGTCTGATTTTATCTTTACTTAAAAATTTTCAAATCTGGGATTTTGTTATAAGATCATTTCTATTGAAGTTTTTGCAGCAAAACAAAGAAGATAGATTAGATCATTTGAAGCTAAGAGCAAAACAGATTAGAATTATTTTAAGATCATCAGGATGTGTTCTTCCCACATCAACAGTTTACATCCTCCTTGTCAAATATGTAGATTTTTCGAAGAGTGGATGTTGGAGATACTGAACAGTAACAATTCAGGGAATTTCCCTGATGAATGTATACAATAACACTAAGTTTTTATTTTGTCACTTTTATGTTAATAGTCAGAGACTGATGACTCAAACTACGCAGTGGAGGATGTAGAAATGTGAGATAAGAAGGCAACATTGACAGGCAGAGGTCACTGAAGTAGTCTGGCAGGGTTATCTTCTGATTATCTCTTCATTTTCTGTCTATGAATGATCAAGGATTAACATACATTAACTATGTATCATTGTTGCAGAGGCTTTTCGGTATTTCTTCAGCTTTTGAACTAGACAAGGTCAGACAAATGTTTGAACAGGCTCTTCAGGATCCTTACTGCAAAAAGGAGAGATTACATAAGATATGGGTTATTTTTATATTTTTTTATATTTTCAAGATCCGCTATAATATGTGGCTGGGTTATTCAGGTCATGACATATAAGGTTATATGTTTGCATGTGTGAAAAACCATGGGAGTAGAAAAAGAAAAAATATCATTTGATCTGCCATAACAGCAGTAACAGTGACGACGGGCTCGAAAGACTGTAGTTTTCTTTTCAGCGTGCAGCTGGGACTGTTCTAGACAAAGAGGAAAAGGGTTTCACTGAGCCTAAATATTGGTACTGACCTTCTGTCTAAGAAGAAGTGAGGCTTAGCTCGTTGAGTTAGGTGACAGAGCTTAGTAAGAATATTTACCTTTCTCCTCTTCCTTACTCTACCACAACTACACATCATACTGATAGAAATAAAATAAGATGGTACCATAACCAGAAAAATTAGTTCTGCTGTGGCTATTGTGCTTGTTATGTAGTGGCTGAAAGACTTCGTAAAGGCGGGACATACCTTCATAAGGTTCATACCCAGAGAAGCTGTGGCTGCCCCATCCCTGGAAGTGTTTAAGGACGGGCTGGATGGGTCTTTGAGCAACCTGCTCTAGTGGGAGGTGTCCCTCCTCATGGCAGGGGGGTTGGAACTTGACGATCTTTAAGGTCCCTTCCAACGCAAACCATTCTATGATTCTATAAAAAAGATATTTCTCCAGCTGGTCTTAGAGGAAAAAAAAAGAAATAGTGCAGAAAAGACTCTTAGAAGGCTGAGGAGGTATAGTAGCAAACCCATCTTGCAAGATCGCTAGTGGGGAGAACCTGGGTGTGGTGTGATTCAAACTA
Source organism: Limosa lapponica baueri (assembly GCA_002844005.1). Taxonomy (NCBI): domain Eukaryota; kingdom Metazoa; phylum Chordata; class Aves; order Charadriiformes; family Scolopacidae; genus Limosa; species Limosa lapponica. The sequence goes on from KZ505988.1 coordinate 139,513, forward strand.
GCTAGGAATTGCTCTGTGGGGAGCGAAGTGGCAGACATTGGAGCGGCTTCAAGAAAATAACATTGTCAAAAATAATATAATTAATCTGAGCCTATTAGATGGAATCTGCCTAGGAATGAAAACTGAAATACATGGACTTGTGAAAGAATGTTGCCGTTTTTAGCTTGGTTGGTGGCAAATGTCTGAGTAAGAGAAGGAACGAAGCTGATCACAGTAGCTGCGTAGGTTGGTCAATTGCTCTCGAGATGGTGAAGAAGTAGAGACTGAGGATTCTTGTTAGAAATGGCTCTACCACTGACTGAGAATTTGTTTCGCTTGATTTGTTTCTTCCTCAACTGGTCTGAATGAGAAAACCTTCACATGACACATGCAGAATTAGCTACTTACATTACGGTGTATGAACATTTAAAGTCTCAGTTTCCATTTGTAAATTATACTAAGTGTGCTTATTCACTCACTTCTTGCTGTTAAAGCTATTAAATAAATAGCTTCTTATTTCAGTAGATCACTGTGAGCTCTTTACAATTTTATGTATTCACTTCTTTAGTCACTGTTTTTCTCATATTTGCATATTTCTTATTTTCATACCTGACAGTCCAGACTGCATATACACTTAGTCCCACCAAGATTGTTATATTGTTATGCAGATGTTTTCTGGGTAAAACCTCCTGTACACTTCCCAACTGTCTGTAAACTATGTTTTCTGCAACCGTTTGAAAACAAGATATCAGTTTCTTGAACACATGCATGAAGCTTTCCGATGGTGGCCACATGGACTACTATTTTGTTAACTTAGTGATACCGCAAAGATAGTTTTGCAGCATTTGACCTGTGAGACAAGATACAGAGAATAAAAGTTATATCGGCGATGTAAGGATGAAATCAAAATTTGTCTCAATACAGGCTAACACAGAAATAAACTAAAACTAAAAAAATAGGGAGGAAAAAAGGCAAAAAGGTGTGGAACAGAAACTTAAGACATTTAGAAATTATTAGAGTAATTGTGTTGCTTTGACTTGCAAACAGTTCTGCCTGAGATGTTAAATATATTGCCTGGTGACCTGGAAATGAATTGGGAAGTTATAGTGCTAGCTGGACAGTTGAAGTTATTCATTTCATTGGGTTTGATTAATGGCTTCACTTTTAATGAACTATTAGGATTTAATTCTGTCTTCGGTTACCCATGAGTGAAAATCTACATTGAAGTTTCAGGATTGTTTAGATTTTACATTCATTTGGCAAAGATATATGACAAAGAGATGACATTTTCCATGTAAATATTGGCACTTGTGTAAAGACAAGGTGTAAGTGTAATAAACGCAGTAAGGAGAACACGTTCCAGCTTTGGAACAGTTTCTTCATATTTTTTCCCTATGTCTTCCAGCATTTTCAGATTATTCAGTCTTTTGCTACATCACAATAATTTGTGCTCATTTTAGTATATTTTGGTATCTCTTCCTTCCCAAGATGATACTCCACTGCCACAAAGCAATAGGGAAAGTTTAAGATTTCCTTAATATTTTCTTAAATTTCTTTATAATTTGTAGTTTATGGAATAATGATCACTTAGGAGGCATGTTGGCAGGGGCAAAAGAGACTCTGGTCCAGTAACATCAGCCTCCTCTGCAGGGAGAGCTCACATTCCTCCAGATGCACCACTGGGAAGTCAAATTCTCTACAGTGCCCAGATTTCAGTATGTAAATAAAAAAAAATCTAATGTAATTGTGTAAGATTAACTTCTGGACATCAGTCATCACTGTTATTCTTTTTAATTCCCGGGAAAAAAAGCTGTTGAAAGCTGTTCACTTAAAATAATGCTATGCCAGAGTACAGGGCACTACAGGTGCAAGGTAGAATGTCTCTGGAACCTTTTATACTTTTCAGGGACTCATCTTGCTCCATATCACATCATGGTCTGAAATGTTGGCCTCTAGAGCAGGTGACACACAAAAGTGCTGAGAGAAGGCAAATTTTTTTTTTGGCCATAAGTCTTGAAAAGCAATGAATAAAATATTAACAAGTACAAATCCATACAAAATCCAAACTGTAAACTTTCAGTGCCATGGACATCTTTCTGAGAATACAGGAAGTTAGAACAGGAAAGAAAGTGTAATGAAGTAAAGGGAAAATCGGTATCAGATAAGTGAGGAGCCGTAGGCCAAAATTTTTATCTGGAATTAATGCTTTTATCCTAACAAAAGCAAACAGTCATGGACTATGAAGAATATTATTATTAAGGGACCAATATAGGAACATGCTGAAAGGAAATATGAAGAAATTAAAAGTTGTTTAGGGATAAAAACATAGCCTTTATATGTAAAAAAAAAAAAAAAAAACAACCACTAAAAAAATCCAAACTTTTCCTCTTTTAGATTGATGTGAAAACTACTGCTTTTATCCACTGAATTTCCTATTGCAGAGGACCACAGTCCTGTAGCTGCTGAGGTGACAGTTTCTAAACATAAATGCTCCACACTGTACTTTGTCTCCCTCTCACCATCTCTGTCCCAGTGGAGGAAGATGGTTAAGCTGCTCTATGACTCATTTTTATTAAGTAGGCCTCAGATGCTTAGTGCTTAAATAGATGCCATTTTTTTTTTTCACTTTCACCAAACTGTTGTCCTCGTTTATCTGCCATTTCAGCACACAGTAGTGCTGTTGACTTAAGCGACCTCCGTTGACCTCAGTGGGAATACTTACATACTTAAAATTAAATTTCTTTAATGCTTTACAAGACTGACACTTAGGTGATAAACATTTTGTGCATCTTTTCCCATGAATGAGGACTAGTAAATTGAGATCAGCTGTTGGGTTTTTTTGCATGCATGTGGCACCACTTTATAGTTTATTACCTTTGTGCGAGGTGTTGATAGTCACAAGAATATATCTTTTCTCAATTGAAAGTAGTAAACCTCAGGGCTGGTATTGGAGAAGCTGAGCCCGAAAGGCTGAACACAGTGTAAGATCTCAGGGTAGGTGAATAACTCACCTCACAGCAAAAATTTTTATATATTCCAACTACAATTACAAGTAATGGGTGTTTTGAAGACAGGTTTTAGGGGAAAGTGTGAAAGCTCTGGAAGTGCTAACAGATGTAGATCTGATGACAATAAAAGTTAAGTTATAACCAAAAAAATAGTGTAATAAAGGGACAGCAATTCTTTAACATTGATTTCAATTCATGATCTTTAATGTTTAATCTTGAGTAGCAGAGCAACTCCAGATGTAGTCATGAAAGTAATGTTTCTGCCTTAGTTTTGGTAAGAAAAACACAAAATAAAAGAAATTATGAATAAACCAGTATTTTAGAAAAAAACAAATACTGGATAATTTCTACCACCTTATGATATTTTTAAGGCTTACCACTATAAATATTGAAGCAATGCAGAGACAACCTATTTATGTTATTTTTCTTTTCCTTATCAAACTGAAATATTTTCTTTAGGCTTTGGCTTTATTTTACAAAATCTCGCTGATATAATTTGTTCTCCTCTATACAATGATAACTTCTTTGCTTTAAAACTAACCTGGAAGTCAAACCTTACTAAATTGGAGCATGCTATATTGTGATAGGCTGTTTAACTGACATTATAGTATATTAATTAATAATGATCATTGCATAATTACCTAATAAGATTACACTAGTATTATCATCTATTTTTATTCTAATATACTAATGCAAGGCATTAAAAGTCAGAGAATTAATATACCAGTAAACTGAAATGTGAGACTGATCTTGACAAAATACATGATTAAGATCCCACTAGGTTAATTGGGAGAAGAAAAATTCTCACAGAAATGAAGTATATCGGGTGTCTGAAGATGTTAAAATGCCACTGGTAGAATTTTTCTGATGTGCTAAATTCAGTTTCTGACCTAACCACCATGGAGTTTACTTTTTAACTAACCCTGGAGAAAAAGCTTTACCTCTTAAGATGCTCTGCTATGTCATTGCTACAAAAGGTGAAACAAAATCATGGTGAACAGCTGCATCAGAAGGAGAACAGAGTGTGCTTTTTCGTACATAATTATCCAATTTCATGCAGCACTTTTAATGGGAGATTCTGAACAAGTAATTAGGTGTAAACTTCACTTATTTCATTTGGAGATTCCTGTAAATCATTGCAAAGGTCACTTTCTGTGGATTTGCAATGAGGTCTGAATGTCACAAAGTATTTGTTAACTCCATACAAATTGTTGCAGGCAACATCTTCACATTTTTATGTACTGACTTACATTGTTGATTTTTAGCTCATCAAAACTACAGCAAGAATAAATGAATTTATAAATTACAAATAAAGGGAACCTTATGTAAGTAGATCTGCTACCAAGATATTATATATATTTAACTATGTTTTCATATTTGTTTTACTGTGTGACAGCTTTGGAACTAGAAGCTAAGTAGGGTAAAGATGCCTTTAATTTTTAAAGGAAGCAGAATTAACTGAAGTGATTTTGCTCTGAAGGGTTTTGTAATACAAATGTGTTTCAATAGTCTGTAGATCAAATCTGCTCGGCTTACATGAAATGTGTTATCAATTTGTATGGTGTTGCATTTCTGCAGCTTTAAACTCTTTCTGAAATTTGAAAAAGTAAGCTGTGCTGTGATCTGCATCAGCGATAGTGGTGACTTGAGTGTATTAAACACAGATAACCCAACTTCTCTTATACATGCTTAATAATGAAATTTAGTGGGAGTAGAATAACAGTGATCATCCACACACAAAATGTTGCTGGATTGGTGCACAGGTCCAGGTGACTTTGCTGTTAGAAAAACATTTTAAATTACCCCTTATTAGTTAAAATAAAAGGAAAAGGGAACCAAAATATCTTCTGTAGTCTTCAACAGTCTCCTAGAACTCCTAGATGCCATTTCTAGTCACAATAGGAATTAATTTTAAAAGATTAACTGATTAATTGTTTTTAGAATCTTTATTTCTTTAGTTACCTGTTACTTGTAGCACTCGTGTAAAAGCTGGTATCAGTTACCCTTCCAGTAGAATTTTAAGGTAAGCAAAGTGCCACAAATTGAAAGTGATATTTCTTTAGCTCGTGTATTGATTTTCGTATTGGGTCTTAAGGTAAACTTTGAAAGAAATGACAAATTCTGTGAAATCCCAGTGGATAAATATATTTTCTTCATTTGCTCAGAAATGAAAAATATATTTATACTTTTGAGTTCCATCATTCAAAATGTCTGTTTGTGTGTACATAGAGAGAGAGATAAGAACACATATATATTTAGATAACTGAAGCACAGGAAAAGAAAACCCAGCATGGACAGTCACATATTTAGTTATATACTGATGTTATAAATGTAAGATGGCTAATGCAGTTTGTTACATGAATCAGGGTAAATGTAATTATCCCAAATTAACATATCAGAAAATGGAGACAGAAAAAATATTTGAGGAAAAGGCCACAGAGGCAGCTAGTATGCTCTTCTCCCTGCTCTGCTTGTATTCTGAAGTTTGTCTATGAATAAGATGGAAGGAAAAAAAGGTAAGCTTTCTTTTCTTGCACAGGGAGATTTAGGGTACAATGGTAGACTGGCTGAAGCCCATGGGAGCTTTGCTATTGATGTCGTTTAATGCCAGGGTTTGGCCTTAAAAATTTTCATAAAGTTCTTCATGAAGTTTTTGATGAAGTTCTGAGTCAGAAGAACTTTGCTGCCAGTGAGGCAGAGGCAAATTTTGCTGATGCCTTCAAGAGTTAGGAAGTAACAGTCAATACTTGATAAATCCTGTAGAAAATCCCACCAAAACCACGTATTTTTTTTTTTTACTTCATTTTCAATTTTGAATAACTGTAGTGTTGGCACAATTTATAGACCATTGGTTCAAAAGACCAAGGTTTCTCAGGTTTATAATAATTTTGTCAGTGGCAACACAGGTCATTCATATTGTGCCCAGCTGTTCTGTGTCAGGATAATGGTGGGCGAGAGGCTTGGGAAGTCTCTCTGCTTGTTCAGACTCTTGAGATTGTCAGCAAGAGTGCTTGTTTTGATGTGAACTAAGAAACACCAGCCTAAGGCTGCTGAGTGGCCATCAGATGGCAAAAATGGCTTTTAGCCACTTCTGACCTTATCAAGATCAGCCTCTGCCAAGTGAAAGCTTTTACAGCTTTCCTCCAGTATTTCACAAAGTCTACTCTCTAATTCATTCATAAAGGTTATCTATAATTTTTTAATTTACCATGCTCTCAGAAAGACTTTATTCCAGGTCATTAATTTTTTTTTTCCTGAGCAATTGCAACACTCTTCCCTGCATACTCTCTAGTTCTTCTGAAATATTGTCTATAGTCTTTAAAGGATTTAAGAACTCCTAAGCCAAAACTTCCACCCTGAGAAGAGAGGAATAATCCCTTCAAAAATTGGGCAACTTTAAACCCTTCAGTCTGACAGTGGTAAAAGCAGCAGCCGACATGTTAACTAAAGCTTTGAAAATAGAGCTATTTTTTCCCAAAATTTATAGCTTGAAAATTTGAAATATATTACCATTTTCCTCCCAGAAGCTTCACTGTCAGTTACTAAGTAAAACCGTCATTAATCACAAGTAGCTATAGTCCTGTGCTGATTGTAATTTGGTCACACTGAACAAAAGACGAATGATATAGAATACTATTAGCAATGATGGTTTTAATGTAGACATTTATCATTGATTCAGGTTCACTTGATATGGCTTTGGGATAAAAACAGGGAAAAATTGCCTCGCTGTTGAAAATTTTATTGCTATTAAATCATAATTTTGGCAAAGATGCACAAATAAGACTGGCAGAGCTTTCCTTTCCCATTTTTCCTCTCCTAAAAGACACGATTACAGAGGACTCAGAAGAACCCAGATGCAGTGCAATTAGAAAAGTGAATGCTGATTAGTTGTCATCTATCTAATAGCTAATAATAGAAGCACGGTTTTTGGCAAGCTGTCTATTTATAGGAGTCATTCAGCTTACCCAGCTCATCAGAATAGGTGAGGTCCTATAGGAGAAGGACACATATATATGCACTTGCTGCAAAGGCTTTATTCCCCCTCTCACCTCGTAAAACTCTTTCAAACAACCCTGCATAACGGTACCAGTGGCACTGAGAATGATGACACACTTAAGGAAATCTTCATTATCTAACTTTATTCCAAGGTATCAGCCAGAAATACAAGGTGATTGTAAGTTTGTGTGACAAAAGAAAAAGAAGAAAAAACAATTGATTATATGTTTTTCTTGTAGAAAATATATTGTGCTGTATGTGCTAAGTACCATTTCTCTTCTCTGAGGTAACATAGTTGTAAAACTGGCAGGAGGAACACAGCATAGAAATGCATCTATAATTCAAAATTATCATTAAACTTAGACCTAGCTGACTTCACAAATACATGCAGTCCTGGAATTGAGTCCTAATTCTCCATCAAGAACGAAATATACCATTTTACATGTAAAAAGACAGAAAATCAAATGTGTGTCATTCTTGTTTTGGCTTCTGCTCTGAGGATGGAATCCAGAAGGTCCATCTGTGGCTGCAGGAGGGCCAAAACATAATGGCCCTGAGTCCATCCAGGCAGGCAGGTGCACACTGGGAAGAAGAGGTTACTGTACAACATAAACCTGAGGTACATGATGGGACTCTCCAGGGAATTGTCTAAGGGAGATTTAAAACAGATTGGGTGAGGGGGTGCGGGGGAAACAGAGAGAGAGAAGCTTATTTAATGAGTTTGTAAATGTCACAGATCTGCAGGTCACAAATACCATATGGATTCAAAGAATCACTTGCAACTAATACAGCCTGTGGATGGTTTTTTTCCTTTTCCATAGTTTTGTTTTGTTCTGTGTTCTTTTATGCAATGAATGAGTTGCATAGATGGGTGCTGCCTGCAAACTCTGATCTGTGATTAGAGATCTGTGGAGACCACATACGTAGGCCAGCACATGTGAAAGAAACTGTGAAAGTAAGAAAGTACTTATCAAGAAGAAAAAAACACTATTCAGTAGCAAAGTTGGAATAATTCTGTAGTCTTTTTGGATAACCATGCTTTGAGAATTGTAACTCTTTTGCATGTTTTTACAGGAAAGGGTTTTTTTTGCCCAACCTTATGAATTATTTTCTGTTAAATTCTAACAGCATTTGAAAATAAAGTTCTATTTGTTAGTAACCTAGATAAATTCTTAAGGACTTTTTCTTAAGGCTGTGACCAGATAGAACTCTCCTGATTAAACAACAGCAGTGCACTTCCTTTCTGTTTGGTGTCTTAAAGCAGTTACACAGTTACTAAATACTGAAGATGGATTTATCAAATAGCCTAATCAAAACTTATTAGTCTGCATTTAGTAGATAGATTCTGTCCATTTCAATAGACACAGCACATATTTTTTTTTTTCTATATACCAACCCATTTGGAATGCATTTTTACATTTTATAAAGAAAAATGCTTTGGAAGACATTACTCATGGGCACATTTTTAGCTTTGAAATCACCTGTGCGATGCAATATGTGTAACAAAATAATCTTCAAGATTCCTGCAAGCTGGCACTGAAATGAATCTTCAGATTCATTGTTTAGACTTTCTTGAAGGAGTCCTGGAAGATTACTGGGAAAACAATTCTGTCTTGATGTCTAATACAGTTCATATAAACACTACAACCCATAGTGACATTGGTGAACTCCAGCAGCTTAGCAGACTGGATAATTTTGTATATACTGAACATTAATTATGTTTGAAAAATTTAGTCCCTTGCCTTAAGCTTTCTAGGATGCCAAACTGCCTCACTGGGTGGGCAAAGACTGCTAGGTAGTGATTGATGGTGTAAAGAAGCATCTGTTTTGGAGATAGAGTGTCTCTTGTGAGAAAACAGGGAGTGGTCTGCTTCCTTACACCTTACAGAGTTGTAGGAAGTGTCCCATGAGTCCAACCTGACCATATGCAAAGGTGCCAATGATAGCCAAATCTCATCCAGAACCTTTAGCACTTCCAAAGCAATCAAATCTGACTTCTACAACTTATGCTGTAAGAGACAGGGCTATGAGTGGGCAACAATCCCATTTTTGTTATGTCTGATACAGAAATGAAACAAGGGTCTCAAAAAGTAAATGCTTCACCAATCATCAGGTTATTTAAATTTATAATTCTTGAAATGTGTATTGTTCTTACTGCATATTCTGCAAGTACTATCCTGAAAGTTGCTGCTTTTTGTTGAGATATGGGTTTGCTGATTTTTCTTTTGGTGTTGTGGGTTTCATTGTGTGCATGTGTGTGCAAAAATAGGGAAACCACCATCATATTTCCCATACTATTAGCTTATCTATCTAAGTCTGGTAGACTAAGACTGGAGCTGCTGTGCAGGAATGATTCTTCTCTATGTGTCTGAATAACATGTAGTTGGAAGTGTAGTTAGAGGTTTTTGCTCTAAAAAATCATGTTAGAACTGAATTTTTAATTACTTTTCCACAACTACCATTTCTGTCACTGAAGTCAAACAAGGAGACCTTTGGATTTCTAGTGATCCAACTGGAGAACCATGCTGATTTTGGCAGCTCCTTTGGAGACAAAACCTTCCCTCGAAAGCACGAATATGCGTGTAATTAGTTCAAGTAGAACCTGCCCACAAGCATTCAATTACCAAATTTGCCCTGTGCTCTTTATCTGATTACAGGAGAGTCAGCAGCCATTAACAGCACTGAGCTAAAATTCCCAAGCAACTTCAAGGCTCTGATGATTTACTAAAACCTTTAACAATACAGTTTATGATTCTGTATATTTTTCCTGTCACTGCTGCAACCGTGATTTATGTAAGGAACGCCTGTGCCCACTTTGGAAATATAGACTGCAATCACTTCTGAGCTGTTCTGCTCACTGTGCGCTTTGATGAATAATACTCACTTTGCACCGAGAGACATTCCCAGCAAGCTCGGAATTTGGGAGAGAGAGGAAAAATCCAGCCCTGTCTACTTCTAAAATTGTTTCTCTTGCCTGGTGAAGGTAACCACCAATTTGTGTGTGGTGGCATGCTGCCACTGCACACTTCAGAAAGGCCTTGATGGCTGTAGGCATCTGTGCTCTTGCCCTTTCCTAAACCCACAACAAAAGGACGCGTTGCTGGCACCTATATCTATAATACTAAAGGTCCTATTTAGATGCTAGATTGAAATAGCCCTTGGGATAACAAGAGTCTTAAGTGTATTTAAAGTCCTTGGAATGCGTTTAACTGAAAGAAGTTGGTGGTGTGATTGACAATCATTACTAATAGGCTTAACCTATGCCAAAATTTCTGTTTGAACAGGAGCATTGCTGAACTGTCAGCTTGAAAGCCATGAAAAAGTTCGATTAACATCCTACAGGTATTTCAGCAGCAGCCGTTGAGGCTAAGGATCCACACACTTGGAGCTTTTTAGAAACTTCTTTTCTTTCTTTCGTTATCTTTGCAGGTTCCTTGTACATACACAGCCTGAATGCAATAATCCTGGCAAAGATGCAACATAACCTCTGTAATCTCCAGGCTCCTCTAATCTTCAAATCTTATCTTAATAGTGTTTCCTCTTGTAATGACTCTTCATTCAAAGATGCTACTCACGTCTTCAATTGTTTCATACTCTTCTCTTACTTTATGTTGAATTAATCTGTTCCCTAAAACATTAAGATTTATGGTCCCTTCCTTTCTTCTTATCATCTCCAAGTTAGTAGTGAGGGTTGCTGATAGTAATTTGTAATGTTTGCCTATTATTATTATTGTTATTATTATTATTATTAACAAAAACTTTTGTTGTGATTTTCATGCTTTAGATAAAATCTGAATCTCAGTCCAAGAGCAAAAAACCTTTTCATTTTCCTGGTCTTTAAGAGCTCTTTCACAGTGGTTGTCATAAGCAAGTGATTAGCTATTAAGCTATCACTGCTGAATTGAATATAAGACACAAGAGATCTTTCCTAATGGGGGAGTTAGATTAAATATAACATGAGATACTACTGCATGTGGTATTTAAGGCTGGCCAGAAGACAAGAATTCATCATTGCCAAATCATATAAAGATTTCTGGGTTTGATTTTGTCCCGCATTGGACAAATCCCAGACCTTTTAAAGCCAGTGGAACGAGAAAGTGAAACTGGATTTCCTACATCCCTATACTGTGTGCACCAGATTGTAAAGCCAGTCTCCTAAAATGTTAAGTTGGCACTGTCCCATCTCATTTAAGAACTGACTAGTCATTAGGTTCTCCTGGGAGAAGAGATGTCACCACACTCCAGTAGTCATCAAAGCACTTACCTGGGGAGGAAAATCTCCTGCTTCAATTTTTCCATGGAGCTGATGGGGAAGTGACTTAATCTGTAGTTCTTCTGCATCCTGGTGAGCCTTCTTCTCATGGTGCCTTTGCCTCCCACCAAAATTCTTGCTGTGGAAGACCTACAGACCAGTCTTGGTTTAACTACTGGTAAAAATTATTCTTTCAATAATGGTAGCGAAGAATATGCACAATAGCAGGCAGCAAAGAATACATTTTTACCACGATAGATGGAAATGTGGACATTAACATACATTTTCTATCCTGTTAAGAATAAATTAGCCCCTCTTCTCCACAACTTCCCTGCCCCAGCTTGCAAATTTGCCTTGTGGAAATCTTCCTTGGGATTTTGTGGAAAACTGCTTAATCAGGTATAGGTGATTCCATTCTATAAGTAACTTTTCAGCACAGTTTCAAAGTAGATGGCAAGCTATACTACCAAGACTGACTTAGGGGATTAAGTCCAAATCCTATGCTGAAAAGAATCCCTATTTAGTGATCCTCGGAGCGAAAGCTGTATGTAAACAAAATGATGTGAAATACAAAAAGCAAAAAGTATCTTCCACACTGAAACTGCAGCTTCCTGAAAGCCAGTGGGATTTTGTGTGGGTGATAAAGTTTACACAGTTAGAGCTTTGTGAAAACAAATCCTTTGAGAGAATCTGCTGCTGTGACTATAAAATACGTTAAACAATTTTTAAAACCCTTGAATTCTAAAGATGTTATTGGATCAAATAGAGTTATATTTATTTATGGCAGTACCAATTTTTCTGTGTTATCTTCTTTTAAGAAAAGCCGCCTTGACTTATCTCATGCTGGATAAATGTCTTTTATTAACCAGAAATTTCTTGTTTTGAGACATTCTGGAAGTGATAGAAATGTAATAATATTAAATGCCATTACAGAATACAATCCCACAAACCTAGTCAAAGAAAAGAAATCATCAATTAATAGCAAGAGGGAAAAATCCAGTGTATTTGTTGTCTCATAGTTACTGATCATGTGTCTATCTTCCTTTTATAACTCACATGTAGGAAAACGGATCAACTGTTTGCTGCCAAATTCTTCCATTTTCTCAATATCTAAGAATATGTAAAAAGCTACTTTTGCTCACCAATTCCTGATTTGTGAATTATGAAAAAGCTGGAAGAGAAGCATTTTCCCCAAAGGCCCCTGGATTAAGCACTTCTCAGTCTAAATATTCTTTGGCTCTTTGCCACTCACTGGCTTTATCAATCATTTGCACTTACAAAGTACTTCGCAAACACTATCAAAGTTATGTCTTGTCTCATTCCTGTGTGAAAGGTAAATATCATGCCATATTCATTAGAAAATGTAGATGGATTTATGTAGACACTAGAGAGAATATAGTTAACCAGTAAGTTTTCTTATACATATTTACCTCTGTTTTTTCCCTCATTTTGTATTTTCACAGAGAACAGGATTGCCATGTCATTTAACATGTGCTTATTCCTACAGATTGAACCCATTCTAAATTCATAGGAATATGTATACATACAGTATGATGACTCTCAATTTATGTTGGGGTAACCCCTTTGTAGTTATAATGCCAAGGTATGCCACGTTCCTCATCTTCTGCCTGGGACATAGCATTCCTGCAATAACATTCTAGGCTATCGTAATTGCTGAAGCATATTAAAGCAGTGATATTGCTCAATGGAAAATGAAACTTGGACATTAGGACAGGGTTAGGACCTGGATTGGGACCTGTTACTTCCTTGTGTGTATTGGCAGCTTATGGTGAATGTCAGAACTGCCCAGTGTTAATTTATTTAAAATATATATTCGTCTTTGTATGCTGTGCATGGACAAAGTGGAAGAGAACATACTATAGACAGGTAAACATATCATAGAATCATAGAGTGGTTTGGGTTGGAAGGGATCTTAAAGATCATCTAGTTCCAACCCCCCTGCCATGGACCTGAGGATGCATCTCATCAGGTCCCATGGTTTTGTACACATTCAGGTTCCTTAGATGGTCTCGAACCTGGTCGTCTCCTACATGGGTGGTTCCTCATTCTCCCAGTCCCTGCTTTTGCCTTCTGCACCTTGGGCAGTGTGCACCTAGAGCACTTGGTGGTGAAGACCGAGGCAAAAAAGTCATTGAGTACCTCTGCCTTCTCCATGTCCCGAGTAACCAAGTCTCCTATTCCCTTCCAGAGAGGACCCACATTTTCCCTACTCTTCCTTTTATCACTGGCATACCTGAAGAAGCTTTTCTTGTTGCCCTTGATGTCCCTAGCTAGATTTAATTCTATCAGGGCTTTAGCTTTCCTAACCTGATCCATATATGTCTATATATAATGGAACTTATGCATACATCTGACTTCACATTTTTCTTTGTATACACTAAAAGATATTTTTACTCAGAGAATGCATTTCAAAATTAGCATTTTATAAAAATTAAGATTTATTTATTCATATTTATTCTTAACAAATTTTAAGAATTCCTGAATAACTCTTCCTCCACTCCCCCATGTCCCAGTGATGCTATTTTCTGGTTTGTGTTGAAAATGGTGTGATACAAACTTCCCAGCTCAGGGAGGTGTCAAAAGGGAGAAATGGGAGCACATAATTAATCTGGTGACATATAGCACCCCTGCATCCTGTGCTGATCCTCTCCAACACACTGGAGCAGGCTTTTCCTTCATGCCCCCATGTACAGCCTGGCAGCACCCAACTTGTTCACCAGAGGCCCCACTGATCCCAGACTGGCCCAGGTTCTTCCACTGAAAAAGTGGGGAAGCACAGAGTAAGTACTGGGGAAATGAGGCAGTTACTTTGAGGTACAGGGTACAAAAAAGGCTTTATTGAAGGAGGCCCCCTGGTTATTTGCTTTGCTGCATCTTTCTCCCCTTTTGGAAGGGTGAGGAGGCTCAGCCAAGAGCACTCACCTTCTGTCAGCTCTGGCTTTTCATGTTGCTGTGAATTTCTCTCATATTCCAAGCATGTTTGCTGGACTCCCTCTATTATGAAGAATTTAAAAGAATAAGTAAGGAAATAAGAGAAGAGAAAACATCTGATTCCAGATCAAAATATTTTTGTTACAGTTCTGACTGCTATGTTTGACATGCTAAATTGAATACTAAAATGGGGCCAGGTAGGTCAGGAGTCCTGTTTTGCACTTCTGGCTTCTGATTTAGAAGAAGTAATGGTAACCCTCTCAGTCAAATTGACAATAGCAATGCCATTCAGTAAAGGATCAAGACCTCTTTTCTTTAGCCTGCTGGCAATTTGTCTTGGAATAAGAGGTAATTACTACCCAAGATCTGAAAAGCATTGCTTATGGTTTGTTTTTTTTTTTCTCTTTAGCATTCAGATTTTTTCCCCCCATCTTTTACCCAACAAGCTAACTCCTTTAGTAATATAAGTATTTATTATTTTTATTAGTATACATTCTAATTAATATACATTCCAATAGCGCTACTGTCTGCCTATGGGTTTTTTTTAATGTATGTCAGTGTAGATAACAGTTATCTCAATTGCTATCTACAACATAATTAATACTCAGACAGGATTAAAAGAGAGGACCTTCTGGACCTAGCATCGTTTAAGCTAAATGCTATGATTGAGTTTTAGTGCTTGATTTATAGAAAATTAATATGAAATGGTCATTAATTTCACCAAGAATGAAACATCTCTTTTCATGAGGAAAATTAAGATGTTTTATTTTTGAGTTGAGCATTTTATTTTTCAGTTCTACCAGCAAACCTCAAAGCAGTTATTCATAGAGTTCTTGCAGTGAGTATCCTGATCTTGCTTTAGAATCTGATTTTCTTGCATATTTCTTGCAATATAATAAACTCCATTCTTCTCAGCCAATAAGCTCTTTTCCCCACTCCCAGCTGCAAAAAAGATATTTATGATTCAGGCTATTGTTGTTCATGCCCTACACATATAGTGTTGGAAAAGTGTTTTTTCCTTTTCTTTTTTTTAGCCAGCCTCCCACTCCAAAGTAACTTTACAGAATAGACAATAGAAATTCCACACTTTATTTATTTTCTGGGAGTTCCTTTCTCCTGTTCAAACACAAGACTAGGAAACTTACACAGCAGTAAAATATGACCTTCATCAGGTTATTTTTTTTTGAAAGCACTTTCAGAGACTATATTTCCCCCCAGTTTTGCAGTGTGTCTGGGAACATTTTGATCTTTTTGGAAAGGAAACAATGCCAGTTAGGTTGTGTCATCTGTCTGTGCTACAAGGCTGGGTAGAAGAGAGGGGCCTAAAGTAAAGCTCCATGAGAGGAAAAGGCAAGCTGAACACCTAACTGCTTCGGGGGAGAGGAACCACTTGCCCAGTTGTTATGTGCATCATGATGATTGGCAGCTGCCAGTCAATACTTGCAGGTCTCTGGCTGGCTCTCAAAGAGGTAGCGCTCGTAAAATGAGGCTGTAAGCAAAATGGGAGGTTAGCATTATATGGGAAGTACATGAAGGAGAAGTAAAAACATCTTGGAAGGGTGCAAGAATTGCAGCTGGGGAGACAGGAGACAGGGAAGGCTGACAGAAGGTACAAAAACATGAACTTCATGAGTTCAGCTGCCTTCTCGATCCAGCTAGCAACAGCCTGTTATTCCAGATGTTAGGCTCTGTGGTTAAATACACTGGTATCTCCATCAGTAAGTATGTTAGGTATGAAAAAAATGTGTAGCTAAATGGATTTTGCATCTATTTAGTGTATAAGTTGTTCATGCTATGAAAGTAAGGGAACAAGTACAGGGAGGAGATGATCCTAAAAGGGAACATGTCAAAGCAGGAGCGCTTGCAGGTGTGTTTGGGGTCAGTTACTCTGCCAGGAATCAGATGAAAAATATTTTTATCTTTGATCATTTTATAGCTTCTCCTTGCCTACATTCCTGGTACTACTTTCTTATATATTCTCTCTGGCACACCACTTTCATTTATCTCCCTACCAATTTGTTGCCATGCGTAACATGCACTATTGCTTACTCACCAGTTAGTCACAGCCCTGGCATTTACAGCTGCTTAGTCCATGGGTAAATTTGGCCCACACCATCCGCCCAGCTGGACATGGACAAATTAAGCGTGAACTTATTTTATGTAAGTATGGTACAGTATATTTGATCTTAAAACTGGCTATGAATAAAAAAATAATTCTTCCCCAAATGCTTGATTAAAGCTTGAGGGGTAAATTTGCAATGATGTGTGTGGGGAGTTCCATAAGTAAATCTTATTATTGTTAACAGGATTTTGGTATTTATCTCTCCACACAGCTTTTAATATATCTCAATAACAATAATTTTAACAGATCCACTCACTAATGTCATAAAAAGTGTAAAGAACAAGTTTGCAAAATTATCTTCTCATCTCCTTTCAGATTTGGATTAACAGGGAGTGGGTCATTTGCAGTATTTTCCAAATTCAGGTAACAAACTGTCATATATTTATTCTATTCCATGACAATTGATAACTTTTAACTTGCTATGTAATTTTGGAACAGATCTGTTCCAAATAACAGAATCTGCTTAATTCCCATGATATCACTTAGGCCCTGATCTTGCAATAACATTTGCACAGATGGACTCCTGTATCCAGACCGAGCCCACATATGCCAAGGAGGCTCCACACAATGAAGGCATCGGCTCATGGAAATCCAATTGCAGGATCAAGACCTTAATTCCCTTTAGTTTTGTCTCTTCCTAATGAGAGCTGTCAATTACTTATAGCAATTAGGTGGGCAATGGATGTTAATGGGATGAGATTTTAAATATGCTACTTCAAAATTATATGAATAAATCATACAAATTTCTTTGCCTGTCTTTTACCATATGTCCTCCTTCCAATCCATATCATTTGTTTTACATCTGTTTAAAGAAGGCACATAATGTACAGGTACTGCAGTTGACTTTGAAGGAGTTTAAAGGTGATGCATCAACTTTTCAATAACTGTCACAAAGGAGATCTTTTAGCTAACAATGGAATTGTTGGATTTGAAAAGGAAGTTGTGGATGTGCTAGTAAAGATGCCCCATTTTGTTCTTTCTTTTTTATGTTGCCAGTACTCACTTGTGAAACAAAACTTTCTACACTAAATTGATCTTAATTTGTACATCAGAGGGAATGAGACTGCAATGCTTATTCTGGTTACAAGGGCATGATTCACCCCTCCATTCCTTATGGTTAAGGTTGGTGTCATTTATTAATATCAGTAGAAATCTGATGGGGTATCTATCATTTCCTCATAAGGCAGATATCACACAAATAGTTGGCATTAAAATGCAGGTTTAAATCAATTGTCCTGAATTTAATGCAACCTTATGCAAATGACATATTATAATATGCATCTTAGTATGCCGGCACTGGATGTCTCCTGTGGAGAAAACGAGGTTAAGTTAAGCAGATATGTCTTCAACACTGCAGAGTGCTCTGTTACTGGATCAGGTCAGTGTTAGAGAATTACAGGTTCCGATATTTTAAATAGTCTTTGCAGAGAGCACCATTAAATAACTGCACAGATCTGTTCGTTTTTCCAAGCAGAGGCAATAATTGGTAACTGCTGGCATTACGTACAAACACTGTGTTCCTCCAAGAATAGCCCAGTGTGATTAGCTCTCAGTAGATCGGCTGTTCTTTTACGAACTCTCTTGAGTGGCTTTTTGTCTATACGCATTCACAGATAAAGCCACTGTAACTGAGCACAGCTGATGAGTCATCTCACTCAGTTCTGTACATCTGTTCCAAAACAGTTCATTGTTTTCTTGAAAAAAGAACAAACTTCTATTTTTAAGAAAGTCTGGGTTCACAACATTGTTATTAAGAAAAAGCTCAGGCAGACATCTTATAATCTTAGCCTGTGACATGAAGAACACTCCCGCTTCAGTCTAACGGTAATACTTAGTCTAAAAATGCCTTTTTGACATTGTTTTTCCATCTGTTGACTTTTCTCTCTCTTACCTAAATGCAGAATTCAAACTGTGTTTTCCTCCCTAAATCACATTTTAGTTCCAGAGATTAGGGATGATACAAAAGTAATTGAAAGCAGAATGCAGCTGGAGTGCTCATCTAGTTCATGTATAATAAGGACTCTTACCACTTCTGCCCATTTCCTGGTCTTTTGAAACGCAGTATTTCAGCAGGCTATTTAGTTCACACTTCTTCAAACATCCATGGATACACACAGCTAAAAGGCCAAGAGTTTAACCTTTTTTTTAATAATTGACAACTGTGTATCCCTGCACTATTGAGGAGTCTGGAAGGATAATAAAAATATATACTAGAGCTAAATCCTGTAATATGTCTTAAAATTATTAATTACAATGGGTAAATGTAGATCTATGGCTACTGGTGTACTATAACAGAATACTTTACCTTGCAGCTCTGGTGGGTACACCCTAAAAGTTTCCAGCTTGTTTAATATTGATTTAGCAATCATCAGAAGAGCTTTAATGTTTACAAATGAAATCATTTGTTTAAATATTTGTTTAACTCTTAGACAGTAACATCAACCTGATGATTGCTAACTCAGCAGTTGAATAGGATCAAAATTTGGGAATTGAGGATATAGAACTTGTCAGTTGTAGCAAAACTGGAGTATAATTGATTCTGCTTTTGAGCTGGAAAATAGACTTCTTGACTTCACAAAGTTCCTTGTACTGCTCTGCAAAGATCAGACTCTCAAACACTAAACCATAACACTTTTGCAAGCAGTAGGATTTTAATTTTCACAATGAATGTGTTGTGGATTTATTAAGGCTTTTGGGACAGTAACTGGAGCAAACTTGCTTGGTAAAATAACAAAAGTGTGAATACAGACAGAAGTTTTGGTAGTTAACAACATTCTTTGGAATAATAATTAAAAACAACCACAGCTGCAGATGTTTTCTAAAAGATCAAACCAGGTGAAAGGGAAATTTTTAATGGTGGAATGGAGAAGCAGTCTGAAGAGTTGGATGGAGTCATAATTGCATCTCTTGAGGGGAGGCATTAATTGTTTGCAACACAGTGTTATAGGCAGAGTGAGGAGGGCACTTTTTTCTTCCTCTTTGGAGTGTAAAGTAGAAAATGGTATTTTGTTCACCATAATACTGCAAGAATCAGACAATTTCTCTTTCTGAGAATGTTCCTGGGTCATTCAGCTATGTCTTTGTCCTACTGCATTTACACACCAGTAATGCAAGAGACCATAAGATTTCACAGGAAGATAAGACTGGTGAACACCACCTGCATATTTGCATTCAGTCTCTTTCCAGGCAAGGATGTGATAAAATCTCATAAACAGATCAATTGCCAAGTAAAAGCTGACCTTTTAAAAACCACTGGCCATATAGGGAGGCCATTGAGAATCTCAGTGTTCTTACGGCTGGAACACAGCAAGCTTAATTTTATTCATGGATTGATGTCCTTGTGTTGATATTGTCCTTTAGCTTGAATAGCTGTCCATCTTGATACACTGTATTGTAGCCATGGCCTTGCTCAGTGTTTGCTTCATTAAGCTAAAGAGTTCAAGCTTTTTTCCTTCTTTGTGTAATCTTTCTCCTGATAGAGTTAGTTTTACTTCCTCTTTCTTCTTAGGTCGGAGCACGCTACTCCAGCTAGCATCTTTATGCCTCTCACACAGCATTCAGTGATTTCCTAGGTCCCTTGGGTGCTGAAAATGGTGAATGTGGTGTTCATGTTGCCGCCGTTGAAAATGAGAATGCAGGGTTATTTGTTTTATAAAGCATCTCCAGGTTTTGTTTTTACATTATAAAACCTTCAGCAGTTAGGTGCTGTTTTGAGATGTAACACCTTGGTCATCTTGACACTCCCACAGCTTTGCACAGCTGAGGGAACCAGACTGAAGTTTTCTCAGTAAAAATAAGACATTACTGTTGCGCTTGTGTCAGCAAAGGCATCTTGAACCTTGGAATTTATTCCCTTCCTGGATTGTCTTTCACCCGTCCAGTCTAGATTTATTAACCTTGCACACTGCAAAGTTTCTATTTCTAGTCTGTCCACTCTTAGGGAAAAACACTTGTTGACAGGTACAGAAACTATTAAGCCCAGTTAGCCAAATACCCATTTATTTTTTACTCTGGTTTCATAGGAAAACAAGGTTATGCTACGTGTGTGGCTACATGTAACTGCATACGCCTATCAAAGCTCTCTGTCCATTTGTCCCCCACACCTACAGGAGAACTTTTGAATTAGTTTCCTGATTCCAATCAAATTTGACTGAAGGGTACAGTTTTCACAGATTATTAAGTTCCTGTAGGATTTTGTGAAAGCAGGTAGGAGGGTAAAAGGTGGGTATCAATTCCCCTCCAACTGTGGGAAAATCTGCACTGTGAATTCAGACTTTATGAGACAACAAAGACTCCATGCTCAGGAGAAATACTTTATGAATGCTCAACCTTGGAAAAGTTTCAAGAATACGTTGTATCTTCTTAGACTCCGATATCCATAAGAAACCTAGTTTCCTTTGACTTGGAGCTCGAGGGGCCGCTTTATAAACTGTGTTAGAATTAAACAAAACTGTGTGTCTTAAATATTTGACTAAGTATTCTGCTCTCACATCATGTAGGTATGTCTCTCTTGAGTTCTTCTGAACTCTTGCTATTTGTAAGCCTGAGTAATCAATCAGGATATATCTAATACTTATACAAAATCACAACTTCCACATCTGGCTGCTTGCCTGTGCACCTGATGATTTCTCTGGAGAAACTGTATAAATTAAAGACAGAAAAGTAAAGGGTCTTGTAGAAGTAAAAGCATCACAAATATACTTAAAATACTTACGGTTCAGAGGAGAAAATGTATAGTCTTTATACTTGGGGTTTAGTTGAGGATTTATTTAAGGAGCCAGAAGAGAGCTGACAATAGTGTAAAAGAAACAGTAAAAAAGAATCACAATTGTACAGTACGAACAGAGAAGTAAGAATGAATAAAAACATCTGTCAAACTCATGAGTTTTTGTGTCTCTGGAGAATTCTGTGGCCATACCCCTTCCCCTAGGCTTGATCATTAGCAAACTTTTTACTTATGAAAACAGTAGAAGGCTGTATAGTGGCTATGGTAAAGAGCAAGGCACAGAGCGAGGGAAGTAAGACTTTTAGATCAGCTCGAAAGCACGAGTGTTGCTCTGTGTGCTAGTTATTTTTTAAAAATGTCTGAACTGTCATTACTGAAAACTTTCTCCTGTCAGAGAATTTCTGTATCTCTGACTTCTCCCACCACATTGTGTGCTTTTGTTAGAGAAGGGAAACAAAGTTCAAATAAACAAACAGCTCTATCTATGATATTTTAGTTGCACTGGTGTTAATTGGGCAGAGATTTGGGTTTTTGCTCACTGGTTGTAACTCTCAATGTCTCATGTGTTTTCGTTTTTCTTATTTTTTCTTATTAAGCTTTCTTTTTGACTGGAACCCAGACACTGGGAATGTTGAACTGCCTCTTATGGCTGAGTCACATACAATGAACTGAGACCTGAACTTTTAATGTTTCCTGTAGAAACTACTTTAAAAATGTCATAGAAGAACATTTATATATGCATATTTCTAGTACACGTACCCATTCTGTAGAAGTCTTCTGCTGCAAACACACCTATTCTGTAGAAACTCTCTCTCCCACCTCCATACAGCCCCTATTCCCCTATTTTGTTCAGATAAGCTCTTCATCAAATGTGGAATCATAAGATTAAAAGCAAGAAACATGATAGACACTTTTCACAGCAGATTGTTTATTTATTTGGAGAGAAATTTTCCTTTTATTACCTTACCAGGAATGCTTCTTGGTCCCAAAAGGACATTAGAACAGAATGTCACTCACAGCCACTTGCCTGATTTATTTTTAGTGTGAGGCAGGAGCAATCTGCTACAGTGCTGGTGCAATGCTTTCAACACTGTTCTCCCAGCTGCAGGAATGAAGCAGAGAGAGAAGTTCCCTGTTTTGCATGGTCTTGTCTCCATATAGAAAAGAGAGCCATTAATCCCAATAACACACTGCCCTGTCTAAAAATAGCTGGGACTCAGAAGCAAAAAAAAGCTTTGCTTCCTGCATTCATGCATAGGTGAATCACTGCGTGGCCCATATTTATTTATTTAGCAGTCTTACCTTTATGTGATTAGCTTCTGTTCTTCACTTTTATCTGCAGTAATTTTACTTTGCTTTATGAATTAAATCACCGGATGTGAGTTTAAGATGACAGAAAATTGGCTTTTAGAGAAATTGTTCTTCCCCCTCTCAGTTTTGGAGAACTTATCTTCAAAATTGAGCCTTACCTGTCATATTCAGGACAACACTATTGTGTCTTTTGTCTGAGATTCTGATGCCAAAAGCATTTGTTGCCTACTTGAACACAAAGACAGAAATCTTCTACAACTCCTAATGGTATCCTGGTATCTATTATTGTGATGTCTTTGATTTGCATGTGAATCTCAGCTTGTGATGAGCTTTGAGTTGACCTGTGTGCCTTCTCACAGCCTGCGCCAACCCATGGGAACATGGGATCGGACTCAAGTGCAATACCGACAATCACTAACTTGAATACACTTCTTTTGCTGTTCCAAACCCATTTTAGTCCAATCAGTATCTATTAATGTGTAGATTGTGCAAATTCCAGTTTTTGAAGTGGTATCTGCTATCAACAATAGCTTTATGCTCAAAACTCAAGATTTAGAAAAGCTCCTGGATGTCTTAGTTAGATGCACTCTACTGTTACAGGTTATTGGAAACAGTCTGAGTGGATACAGAATTTTACAGCTCCCCTTTCTAGTCAGGTGCTGACAGGGGAGGTTGAGCTTTTTGGGAGATAACAGTGTTGGGATTTGTTCTAATTCCAACTGGAGAAGATCTGTTTTCACACAGGATTCACTCCAGAGAGGTCTGCACAAATAGCAGCCCTGTTTGGAAATCTGTCAATGGTCAGGCATTTTTAGCAATGCCTTGTTTCCGTTACAGAGCATGACTGGAGTGGAACAGAGTAAGTAATCCATCAATCCCGCTTGAACTTTGACATTGGGCACCATTGTTAGGCTCCATTGAAAATACATGTCCAACTATGGGAATGGAATGGATCATCTTAACATCTTCTTGGGTGGGGAAAGCATAATGACAATCTGAGGTTTGAACAAAGTATTGTCCTTCAGAAAGCTGACACTTACAAAGAACAGGAGGCAAAGCGAGAGCACTCCCAGATTTACCAAATCCTGTTGTTATTACTCAATACACACACACACACACACACACACGTGGACAGGCCTTGTGGCCAATGTACACCCTACTCTTATAAAACAAAACTTCTGAACTTTCAGCTAGCCTTGACCTGGTGTCTGGCTGGTGGTTTGGCATTGTGGAGAAAAATATGTGGCATATCTGATTAGAAGCTCACTGTAGACTGTAAAGTGGATTTCAACTATTCCTTCTAAAAAAAATTGCTTCACAAGGAAAAGGCTTCTTTTAAGATTTAAAACATTGTGGGGAAAAATATTCTGACCCTGAGACTACTTGTCAAATATGCCTTGAAAGTTTTGTTATGATTCAAAGTGCACAGACTTTATGCTTATATGACTCAGTATTTTTAAGCACCTAAATGACCTGGAAGACTGTGCCTCATTTTAGGAAGAAACTTAAACCCCAGATTGTCCAACTTGCTCCCAGATTAAACGATTTTGGATGCTTTAGAAATGCACACTGATTTTAACTATGGTTTATTTTAACTTTCTTTGACAAGTCATGTAGGGATGAGTAATAAAAAGATATTAGTCCCTCCAGATGTCCTATTTTGTCGCAGCTCAGGCTGCTTCAAATGCTACATCTGCTTGCTCCTCTCCCAGCAGTGATTCGTGCCCCAAACTCCTGAGGTCTCTATTGCTTCCTGTCCTGGCTCCCCTTCAGCCCCCATCCCAGGCCATTCCTGTCAGTGTAATTTCCACATCGTGTCTGTCCCACCAGCAGCTTTGCCACTCCTGGGGGTGTTTTCCATTCACAAAGGTAGGTGAAGGAAGCTCGTGGAGGGGAAGAAAGTGCAGCCTGCCCATGGTGGTCCCTGATCTTCCCCAGTGAGAGCAGCAGTTGCGAGTGAAGGGGCAAGAGAAGAAGTCTGCCTCTCTGGAGCAAAGTCTCAATCCCAGGTGAGAGGGCTTTTCCTCTGGCGTGCCAGAGTGTCTCCTTTCTCCAGAAGCCAAGGTTTATCTCCCATCAAACTCTTGTCATATTCCCCCATGGCTCCTAAAAAGATGAGAGTTTTAAGTGAAGGATTTAGGTGTTTTGGAAAATGTTGTGCTAATACTTCCCAGCTGAAGTAAGGAGTTATTTGTGTTGAATATTTCCTTTTTTCTAAGGCTTTGGAAAAGTTTTGTATTGACAGCCTTTTACTACCTTAATAATGACATGCCCACAGATGTGCAGTTGAATTTGACAACTCAAATCCTCTGGACTGTGAAGGAACAATAGTAAGAATGAGACGATGGGTGGGGTCATCCTGGAATCCAAAAGCAAAGCAGGGCATGTGTCCTCCTGGCAAAGGCATCCGTACAGAGAGCAAGTCCAAGGAGGTCCCTGACCAGCCTTCGCTGCTGTGCTGTCCATTCACATTAATGACAATATTGAGATTTAAGTAGCCTTAAGACAATCACACATGTATTAATGATACTTAGCTCTGCAGGAACATATAGATCTTTAAGTCAAAATGAGGTACTTCAGAATAAATCTGTTGTAACTTATTTTGATCCCAGAAGATCTTGGAATGAATGGGAAGCTTATTCTTATTTCTTAGTACTACAGAATAATTGATTTTTCTATGGGTGATAATTGAAAGGGTGTTAGCAGCAGTCTTAAAGGTCACAGACCAATAGGAATATCATTTTCATATCTTAAAGAAAATCATGCTGTTGTTCTTATGAGCTCATTGCCTTCTACTTTAAAGGATATATTTAGTAGTATATGATGTTCCTAAAAATTTAGCAAGTACATGTTTTGATTCCATTTATTCAGGTTTATAGTTTAACATATGCATTTACACATACTGCTTTAAACACAGCAGGAGGGAAGCACTTTTCATTTTATCCGTCTTAAGTTTTTGCGCTTATTTTCATCTCTTCCCACTGTGCTAAGATCCTCAGAAACATTAACATTTTTGATCCTGTAATATTAATGAATCACATCAGCATCGTGTTGTAAGTCAGTATTTCTCTCCCCCATCTCCACAGTACCTTGGCTTCCTCCCCACCCTATTAGCTTAACTCACACCCCCAGAGTTGCATTGATTTTATCAGTGGTGTTTAAATATGCTACTGTTACTGAGGGGTTAAGCAGGTAGGATGATTGCGCTAATAAAAATTGATAAGTAGTCAGGTTATCCTTCCTAATTTATTGCCATGGCAACAGACAGCACATGTGGCTTGTTGCTGAAGAACAGAATGCTAATAATCAAATGTGTCTTACCCAAATGAATATATAACACAGCTTAGTAATACAGTGCCTTGACATTGTATACATTACTGAACAGCAGCATGCATTAATTCTGCATCTAAGTTACTTGATGCATATGCTCTGGAGAACAGGAAAAATGAAAAAGCACGTCTGCTACATCAAAGCTGTTCATTAAAGTAATGTATTTTAAATAGTATATACAGTGGAAGATCCAATTCTCCAACACTTATCTTGTTTATTTCAGTAGGTGGTCGGTATACTAGGAAAACGCAGTAATGCATAGTCATTGTGAGATAGCATAAAAATAACCAACACAGCACAGGAGTTCAATTAAGCAATAATCTCTGGGAAAAAATGGTCATTACTAACAGTTAATGGTTGGTTTGTTAGTTAATGGCCCAAGGCAAAGCTGAAAGCAGTTAAGCCTCTAACAAACTGGTTGTGAATTATGGCAACAATGGTTTTGCTGGGGATTTCCCCCCCGTTATATATTGCATATGATATTTTATGATAGAAATAATGTATTTTTAAAGACAATAGTGTTTGCACAGGATGTTATTGGAAATGTCAGGTGTTTCAAGGAAATAAAAGATTCATTTTCTACCAACAAAGAAGAGAAATATGCACTTTTTAATACATATGTAGTATACATATTATACATGTATATTGTACATAAGTTTCATATTAAATATAAAAGATATGCTATACATATTATATATAATGTATTAGAGACTATGTATACCACATGAGACTACTTGTCAGTTTGGAAATTTCTATATCATTGACAGTCCACAGACTACATATGTGTGTACATACACATACATGTATACACACATAGGTGCATAGGCACATATATGTACGTACGTATATATACTTTATATATACACACACGCACAAACACACAAAACTTCAGTCTTTTGCCCAATGTCCTCTGCACATATTTCAGTGAATTGGTAAGGTGAAGAAAGGACACGAGAAAAAGCCTTCACAGTTGGCAAATCAGGTCATCCCAGTATTTTACAAACATAAATCCTTCGCTTTACCTGAAATCATCAAGGCCATCATTAAGTTCCTTAACCTGAGATCTTGTACCACACTGTTTGTTTTGCACCATAATCTCAGAATTAAGTCCTTTGTCAGTCATGCTTTCTGTTAAAGACCAGAGTACTTGCTATAACCAGAACAAGCTATGAGCACAAACTTATAAAGCTTGAAACTGTTATACTGAGGAACGTAATGTTGTGCCTATTTTAACTCAAAGCTTGTTGAAATGGATATTTTGCTCATGGGAATTGTTAGGATGCAAGTGCAGTCTACTTCCAGAAAGCAAAGGGTGATGGGCTTTTAATCAACTTCCTGGAGATTTAAAAGTATCTTGATAAACTGAAATGGTTGGTGAAAATTGCCATGATGTTATAGTAAAACAGCTTCACAATGGATGTGAGGTGAGGCAATTTCAGATAAGACAGGGAGCCATAAAACTGTCATGAACATAAAGCAAACTATATTTACAGTATGAGTACCATATATTCATTCTGAAATTTTTCATGAGTACACTTCAGTGTTAGATCATTTATTTAGATGCTGGTGTAGGCAGGTTCCTAATTCTAGGAATGGTAAATTTGGACTAGTTTGGGTTCTGGTGTTAGCTATATTTGTATTCCCAAATAATTTTAAATTGGATTTGAAAAAAAAAAAAAGAAGACCTTCTTTCAAGGACTTGCCAAGAGTGAAAGTTTCCCATAAGATCCTCAAAGGTTGGAAATTTATATACGAAGAACTTCAAAACCATTTTTCAGTTTTGAAAATTGATCTTGTATATATCTATATATAAAAATATGTATGTATATCTACGCATATGCATGCTTACACATAAACACATAGCACTACATAAGAAAAAACAATGCAAAGATGTTGATTTGTGATGAAATTTAAGAAATGAGTGGGCAACATTCAAATATACATATGGACTGTCTAAGCTTTGCCTTCTTTTTCCAGTTTTTTTCACAGTAGTCCCAGCACCATACAGCACAACAAAGAACCACTGCACTGCATTTTCTTTGTAGTCTAGGCTAATTTCTGAAAACTGGCAATATTCTGAACTTCCTGTGCCAAGCTCTCCAGTAGAGCTTTCAGCTTGAGCTTTATGATACTTTCTTTTCCTTTCTTGTAGGGTGCTTGAGCCTCACCAGTGAGATGTGCTTCGCTGAGCAGGAGTTACTGGGATTGAAAAGGAAGTTACTGTTGTGTAGGATCTCTTGCAAATCTGAAAAACAAATTAACTATGAGACAGTGGGGGGGGGAGCGGGAAGGAAAGACACTATTTTTAAGCTACTGAGTACCCTTATAAAGTCTTCTAGCAAAAAAAGAATTCAAAGTTCCTAAGAGATATCAAACAAGTTCTATAGAACAAGTTCAACCTGAGGTACCTTGGAAAAAAAGGCAGGACTGTTGGGCTGAATCACAAAGCTGGGCAGGCACACTTAAAGGACAGGGTCAAAGAGAGACTATTTCTAGCATTTCCAATAAGAACGCACTGCACCACTACCTGTTCATGCTATATGAGGCTTTACATTGGTCTCAAAATGTCAGAAACCACAGCTGTTTAACTACTTTAAAATGTTAGAGGAAATACTACCTGCAAGACCAGAAGGCCTATTATCTTTGACAAATAGCTGTACCAAAAGAGCTCCTCACCCAAGAGCAGGGTAGTTCATTTATTTTTACATCATTGAGGTTAGGTGTGACCTGCTGACAATCTTTCCATCGTATTTTTTTAAGAAAAACATTACTAATTTTAGTATCTCAAATAATCACTGAATACAGGTTTAATTTTAACTACTTATGGGCTAAAAGGACAGAAAATATTTAGTTTTAGTGAAATGACTGATGACACATGCAGACGGGTCTGCAATATATGACATGCCAGAGCAGAGTCTTACACAGGAGAAGATCCTAGGGAAGATCTCCATGCAACTTCCCAATTTTTTTGATGCACAAAACTGATAATATGAAATCTACAGATTTTGATAACTTCGTTCAAGGTTTCTTAACAGAGGACTTGCAAATCGTCACAGTCAAGACCTGCAATTACAAAAGGACTGTTAGCTAACCTAGGGCTGCCTATATCAACAGGACAGGATCAGATTGAAATGTTTTGTCAGCTATTAGCAATCTTTATAGAACCCTGATTCCCCTATCTGAAAACCCTTTTCTCTGAAATATTGAAGAGAATGTGGCCCTTTTTCAGCTGAAGGGTGTTGGATAAATGAAATTTAGATTATGTGGACTCAACTACACCAACTCTTAAATGAACTTTGGAGTTAAGTGTCCACTTAACTCCATTTAAGTGGCTTTTGGAGTTAGGAACTTTGAGTCATCGATATTTTCTGTTTGCAGTGTTGCTTAGATGTCAAGGGCTAAATCCATGAGGAATGTAGGCATTAAAAGGACAAGTGCCTAAGATGGGATGGCTCTGCAGGTTCTCCATAATGTATAAGAAGAGCTCAGCTTTCAAAAGAGCAATACAGAAAGCCAATGAGATCAGGTGAGCACTGCTGAAGCCAGTCAGCAGGAAATAATAAGAACTTGGGGCATTGCAAGAAGACCTGTACCAGATTGCAAACGGAAAAGGGAGCCTCCATCCTTAAATGACTGTGTGAAACCTCTCCTTATACAAGGATTGTAAGTTGGAACAGTCTTTTTTTATCATGTAAAAAAAATCCAAGAAAATCTAACCCAGTTAGGAGTTTGCTTGTAAGATGTTCAAAGACCCAGGTTTAGCTCCCTCTTTGGAATTGGCTTCTTTACCGATGAGGCTAAATGGTCTTATTAATGCTTTCATTATATTGTCTGCTAGGTGTCAAACCTCAGGGGTCAAACTCGAATAAGCAAGATCTTTCATAATCCAGATGAGCACTCTAACCATTGAATTATTGACTAAAAGCAGACAGTGGGTTTCATATTTGTCTTAGTTCTCCTCTGTGTAAGGCTCAAAACCAACAACTAGTTATGAATTTTCTGTAAAAATGGAAGTGGAAGAAATCTGGGTAACAACATCACCAGAAACTTAGATTTCAAAAAACTTTATGGACTTAGACACTTAAGGTAACAGTTTGAGAGCTGAGCCCTTTTCTGTATACAGCCCCAGAGCCTTGCTGTCCAAACATAAAATAAAAAGGTCCAAACATAAAATAAACAGGTAGTCCAAACATAAAATAAAAAGGTAGTCCTACACCCTAGCTTGATGCATGTGATGCTCTTTATAGTTCTACTTTTCCATATATAAAATGATAGCTAGAGAGGTTTTTATTTTCAATATTAAAACACTAATAAGATGGGTTCTCGTTTTCAGAAGCATTGAGCAATCACAAAACAAAAAAAAAAAGCTGAAGTCACTGAGCAATTAGTGCACAGGACCTCTGAAAAATCACTTCCTTAGTGTTTGTAAAGCACTTTCGTGG
>KZ505988.1:170245-194602 GCA_002844005.1 Limosa lapponica baueri
GAGGAGAGCTGTTCCTGAGCTACCAAAGCCTCCCTTAGCCGAAATAAAACAACGCCTTTTGAACATAATCCTGACAGTGGCAGTGATGAGAACTTCGGATCGAAACCTCTGTGTACTTCCTCAGAATACACCTCTCTGGGATATAAGAGTGAAAAAGCTTGGGCTCCTTAATGGAGAAAAAGCATTTTACTCCCAGGCCATTCTGAAATTCACAAGTCAGGGAAAATCAGGGATAAGCACTAAGAGCTGGGTTCCGGTATACTTCAGAGTGCAACAACATGACACCCAACATCACACATCAGCAGAAGAAGATAGATACAAATATTGAATAGCTATCTATTCAGTATATATAATCTGCACATAGCATACCAAGTTGTTGTCAAATCTACTTTAAATGCCTGAGGAAAGATGAGAATAAGCAGTGATTCCAGGTGTACTTGGAGAAAGGAGGAGAAAAAGACAATTCAACTTTTCCCTCATCACGTAGATGTACTTTGTGTAAGGTGGTGATAATAGAGGCTCTAGCTTCCCTAGCTCTTCTGCTAACTTCAGTGTCTGGAAATGATGGACGAGGAGCTGTGAGGGGAAAAATGGCTGCAGATGCAGACTAGAGGTTGGGAACTGGTGGGACAAAAGGTAGAAGATGGAAAGGGGAAACAGACCCAACTAGACGAATCATTTAATATGAAATAACTGTGGAAATATGCAGCCTTAAAAAGCTAGCTTCTGATTTGTGAATTCTCCATCCTGCTCCTTAGTCTTCCTTCAGTAATTGATGTCTGCTTTGCACAGACCGAGGTGTGCATGGTGCAAGAGTGACTTGTCAAGGTTCAGAGGTGATTTCAATGACAACCCTCCTTCTGGTATCTCTCACTTCTCTGTCTCAGTCTGCTACCAGGGATCCTAGTCCTTCTTCTTATCCCCCAACCTTTTTCTTGGCTCAAGTTTTCCATAATCACCCTCATTTCTTTCTCTCAGTTCACATGCCTTTCTGCCTTACTCAGATCCTTATCTTTCAAAATTACTGTAGAGAATTTCCCACTTCCCACTGCCAGGAGCGTCAGGTAGAGTGTTGTACTACCAGCACAAGAGAGAGATGGTCTCAATCCTTTTGTTCAAGGAAATGGAATTTTGGGCAGCCAGAATTAGAAAGGAAGCTCTATTTCACCCCTACACTCCAGATTGCAAGGTACATAGTTTGGGTGGAATTGTCAAGCAATTTATCTGGCAGAATTGAAGCAATTTCTGTTGGCTCTCTGAGTTAACTAAGATTTAAATATGTCACTTGGTGGATTTGAGAAAAAAAAATTAAGTGTGGAAAACGATACATCTCTGATAAAAAGATAATTCCCTACAAATTTTCACTTCCCTGGTCCAAAGCCCATGTTTGTTAGAGCTTATGTGTGTGTATGTGTGCATGTGTGTGTACGTAGTTCCAGAAAGTGATTGAAATAGTAATCTGAGAAAAAAAAAGTAGCCTCTGGAAGGCACCCATTATTGCTAAAATTTAAGAAAGTTTTAAGCAATAGAAGAAAATGTCTTATAGTGGGAAGATCGTGATATCTATGCCACCTATTAATTACAAAGTCACATAGCAATGAGTTGACGTGAGCACACTGTTGAACATGATATAAGCATCTAGAGTGTATAGGAAGATAGAAACAGACACACACAGCAGGGAAGTTAACAGCTATTTTCTCCCAAAAGATGAACTGAGATTATTAGCCAAGATTTTTTAGAGGTTTTGACAGTCTTTTACAGTGTATATTTTTTAACTGGGAAAAAAATTTTCATTCGTTTTTTGAAGATGTAATATATTTAAGGCTAAGCTGCAATTAATACGTGCATTGCTTTTGTAGTAGGAATCAAATGCTTCAAAACTGAGAGATGGGGCAGGGGAGATGGAGGAACTTAACAGGAGAAGGAAAATAGCTAGAGCAAGTATTAAATTTGAAGACAACATTGCTAGATAATGGGGGAAAAAAAAAGGTGATGAAGCTTGGAGAACAGCTGGCACCAGCTGGCACTTGCTGGACAAGTTTTGATGCAGGGAGACTGAGACTGGAAAATGGGAGAGAAAAGGAAACGAGTGGTGGAGGGAGTCCTGGAGGAACAGGAGGCCAGGGATGGAAGGTGTGAGGCAGATGGGCTGATCTGCTGAGAGGAATACACAAGCTGTAAAATACTGCTTTAAAATCGTGTTAAAGTAGCAAAGTCACACAATGAAAAGCTGGAAGATAAGAGATAGAGGTAACCTGGGCAAACATAATTTGTTGTGGAACTAACTCCCTGGGAACTCTGCCAAATGCGGAAAGCCTCTAGGAGTGTGAGTGGGAGCTCTGGGGAAATCACAGTCTTTTGAGAGTGGCTCGTCTAAGCAGCCTGTACTCCTTGTGGTTGGAGCATGTAGGCATTTCACCTCTTGCCTCCACCTCTTACCTTTCTTTGAGTGGAGTTGGATCCTTTGCCCAAGCTGTGGGGACATACCAGTCTCTCATATACAAGAAAAAGAAATCAGAGAAACCCTTGTTTGCCCATCTTTAGTGGATGACGTGTGTTAGTCTCAGTGCTTAAATTATTACCATGTCAATTCTCTGATGCTGTGATGCTGTACCTGCAGCTGTGGTCTATCTTTGTAAGGGAAATCCCTGCTCAATTATCAGTCTCTACTGAAATAGTCCAGATGATCTCAGCAGAGAAGTAAGAGCACAGCTGGGGGAGAATTTTTTTAGCAGATGCTGAAAAATATAGAAGCCACTAATGGTGGTCTAAAGGAGAGGTTTCCCTGTGCCCAGCTTTTATTCTGAAGTACAGACTGACAGCTTTGCCTGGGTTAGGGCAGGGAAGAGAGTCTGACTACTGCCTTTTGAAGCTATCCCCAGTCCCTAATTGCAGTGGTACAGATGGTGAATGGTGGCCAGGGATGCTAGGAAGGCCAACAGTTTGGCTCCAATGGGTTATATAGAAATTCTATGTATTACAACCAGGTGAAAAGTCATGAGAGGACCATGGTATTTTGTGCATACGGCACTTGTGCAGCCACCAGTCCAAAGCCTGTATGTGTAGCTAGTCTACACCAGGTATTGTCTCGGCTGAAGAAGGATACCATTTGTATATAAAAAACTTAACTCACTGCCTTACAGAAATTAGTTTTTAAAAGAAAGAAATTACTGTTCTGTTTGACTAAGAAAACTGAGTTGCAGTACAACATGATGAGAAGGTGGGCTTCAGAATTAATTGGAATGGGGAAAAAGCTGAAGAGAAAAAAGTAATCCAAAGGACAAAGTTATTCATGTGAAGACGACTGTTGTTTTCACCTTCTGGTTTCATAAATCATTAAATCTCTTGCTATTGGTAAGACTCTATAAATGACAATGAAAAGAAGACCCATCCCACAGACTCAGGCCTCGTTGCTACCTAAAAAAAAATAATAAAAAGAAAAAAAAAAAGAAAAAAATAAAGGCTCTGAAGAGAAGAATGCAGCCTTGTGCAAAGGTGTGTTCAGAAGCTCTGTTGTTTTTTCTTTGATTTTTTCTGAGGGGGAATTCATCTTCTGGAATGCAAGTAAATCTTCAAAAGGGAATTTTTCCTTTGGAATGCAAATTATTATAGTGATGTTTCCCACACCACTGAGGGAATATAGTAATGATACCATGCACTGATACAGTTATTTCCATTTAGAGTTATCAAATACTCATAGATTTAGCTTCATGACCCCCGGTGAAGCAATTGGAGTTTTACTACTGGGGAAACTGAGGCAAAGTTTCTGGTGAAATCAAAGTCACTGGTGAATGTGTTCAACTTCTGTCAAACTTACTTTTGGAAAGTTAGTGAACTGCTTAATACTTGAATTTGTGGGATCATTAGCTGCATGAACTACAGGTATGGGCATGCGTATGTCAGCATAAGCTTGTTCTAAAGATCAAATCTGCTGACTATCCACATTGCTGACCACTGCATCTGCTTGTGCAGGCTGCTTGGCACTGATCTTCCCTATGGTCAGCAGCACCCTGGAGGAACAGAGCCTTAATGTGCTTTTAACACATCTCTAGGGTCATATTTTGGAGTGAGGAATAGCCTCCCTTGTCTACTTGAAGGAATCCTGAGGTCAGCTTTTCCTAAACGCAATGTTTTGTGGGATTTTTTGACTTGGCTCCACACGCCCCAGAAATATGAATGGGAAGAACAGGGATCCCAAGTTCACCATGCTCAGATATGGGCTTGAGCTCACTGTCAGTGAAAACAGTCTTGTAGTACCGAGACTGAGTCTTAAATCTCCCCACCTACTAACTCCCAGTAGTCTGCCTTTGCTACATCAATTTATGCCCTTCTTTCTGCTGAACTTTTGGAGGGACCAGAGACCATCCCTCTGGGGGGCACCTTTTCTCTCTGAGTTTTATTTGTCTATGCTAAGGTTTAAGGCACTGCCGCCAATGATATATACCTCTAGTTCAAAGTGAGAAGGTGCAGGAATATCTGCTGAGGCATATGTACCCATTGTGTGAAATTAATGCTATGGAAGAACTGCTTCATACATCACATTTGTGACTGTAGTTTAAATTAGGGAGTGTGCCAATTTAGCCAGCACTTTTCATCATTTTTTTTTGTGCGGAGTGAGAGGAAATCAGACTTTGTGGGAGATGTTAGTTACTCAGTAGAAGTGCCAATCTTTTGGCACTTAAATTTTCTCATTTATAGCAAAAAATGAACTGTTGGATCTTTCTCAAGCTAGAAACCACTCTGACCTTAGAAACAGTAATGTAAAAATATTGACTGCAAGCTTAGTTATTGAAATAACTGTTTTGTTAAAACTGAAAGTGGGAGAAAAGTTCATGTTTTATTGATCTGTTGTTCATTCTATTTTGAACTTAGTGGTTTGGTCCCAACCCTTTATGCAGAAATCAATTATTTAGTAGGACAAGGAGCGAAAAAGATGCAGGGGCGGGAGGGTGTCACAGGGAGGGCTGCTTAAAGAAGTTAAAATACCCACTCAGAAAGTCTGAGATTCCCTATTCAATGGAAAGACCAAGGCATATTTACTTGGAAATGTGTATGATTGATTTGATACATTAACATTGACTGAATGAGAATTTATTAGAGAGGAAAGACCTAATGGCAATAGAGATATAAACTGGAAGCAGAAATCCTTTTCAGTCTAAAAGACACAGAAAAGTATGCTAAATATTTTAACATATATTAAGTACTATTTAAAGGGATACAATAGCTAAAGATCATCATCAACATTTAGCAAAATTTTTTCCCCCTCTTTTTTCATCTGTCCTGTATTTGATTGTGCTCTTCTGAATAGCAGCCAAGTTAATGAGTTTTCAGGGCTAACCCTCACATTTTCATAATACTCTTACATGAGGAGAAGTATTGATTTCCTTATTTGTTGTCTGATTATATTAAAAAGTAGAGTAAGTCAACACAGAATGAATCTGTAGAATTCACTGCCACAAGACGCCAGCAGGCTCAGTGGGATTCAAAGTGTGATTATCTTTTAAATAGATAATGAGAACTTCCGTAGTTTCACTAGCTCATTAGAATGATCATATGATCGCACTTTCTTTTCTTTAAAAGATGAAACATGACCCCTAGGCTTCAGAGCAGAGACCTGGTTTGCATTGTGAAGAGATTTTTCCTATTGGGAGAATAAACCTTCTCTTGATTTCTTACATTGTCTTTTGGAGAAGAGAAGGCTCCGGGGAGACCTTATAGCAGCCTTCCAGTATCTGAAGGGAGCCTACAGGAGAGCTGGAGAGGGACTCTATCAGGAAGTGTAGGGATAGGAAGAGGGGTAATGGTTTTAAATTGAAAGAGTGGATATTTAGACTAGATATTAGAAATTCTTTCCTGTGAGGGTGGTGAGACACTGGAACAGGTTGCCCAGAGAAGCTGTGGATGCCCCATCCCGGAGGTGTTCAATGCCAGGCTGGATGGGGCTTTGAGCAACCTGGTCTGGTGGGAGGTGTCCCTGCCCATGGCAGGGGGATTGGAACTGGATGATCTTTAAGGTCCCTTCCAACTTCAACCATTCTATGATTCTATGGTTCTATGATTCTATGATTTTTCTTTGAAAGACCATAGATTAAATACTGGATTTGATATACCACCAGTGAGATATGGCAATGAAAATTCTGGTATTGCTATCATATTACTGTGCATACTCTTTTTTTGGAGATCAGTTTGGATTTCTTTGTTTTGTCTTGGCTCCTGCTGGTACTGTTTCTGACAAGATTTCATGGTGGCTTGTATTGAATGTTAATGCATATCAATGCAATCCTGTAACTCCAAACTCAGTCCTCCAGACTATGCTCATTTTTAGAATCGAATCATTCACACTGATCTTTTACAGGTTATGTCGTAGTACTTCATGAAAAATGTCAGGGCATACATTTACTGTGGCATCGGGGAAGAATCTTGTCTAGTACTCAGTCAGGACATCCAGCGGTAAAATCCAAGATCCTCCACTTTTTTAGGGTCTGATTTTCCCTACCACTTAGTTTGTATCAATGAGGATTTACATGTGGGAGGTCAGGCATCACGTATGAACTCAGGTTATTCATACTCTGTAAAAGCTTATGCATAGAAAAATAATGAAGATGGCTGAACTTTATGGAACATAGTAGTGCATACACCAGCAACGACTTTAGAAGGAAAAGTCTCTTGTCACTGTAGACATAAAACAATCTTTTCTTTCCTATTGACAGGGTTTTCTTTGTAGGCCATATGATGGGCTGCTTTTCCATGCAGTTGGTTGTACAATCAAATTATTGCTAGCATTCCTTAATTTGATGGCACAAACATCCTCTAGAGAAGTCAGGTTTCCCAGCTGCACTTTTTCTCTTTGATAAATACATCTCCATCTTGTTTCTTTATTTAATGTGTGCAGCATCTTTCTTTGCTTCTTTGCCAATGAGGATTTTTTTTTCTGTTTTCTTTTTTCTGTCATCCTCAGAAGAGAAACAGCTCCCTATATAATATCCCTACAGCTATTATGAAATCACCCAGAAAAATAAATGTTTGCATGTTGTCCCTGATGATTGTTATTACTATAGGCACAGGTGAGCTGCATAATGCCAGGTAAGGGTGCTGTGAAGGACTACTGATAGAGGACCAGTATCCCTCCCAGAATTCCTGTGTTGGGGTGCATCATGCAGCTGGTCCACCCCATTCTTTGCAAGTGGTCCACCCCTTTCTTTCTGCTTTGCACTCACGAGAGTGACCTATGGAAGAATGGGGCTGTACCACTCCCCACAGCTGTGTGCATAGTCCTTTCACCTTCTCTCCTCCTGCCTACTTAGGGAGCAAGCTGCTCCTATGAATTCACTCGCTGGCTTGTTCCTGGCTACCTAGAACAGACAAGCTCCTTGTGGTCATATGCTGATGAGAAAGGAATGGTTATGAAGCTAATGCTGAATTAAACACCAAATTCGAGTCATTGAAAATCAATATTTTTCTCAAGCTGCCATCTGCAGGTGTTTAGCTGCAGACCACTGATGCACTAGCTGAGTCTTATGCATGAGATGCTGAGACACTGCTGGGAATTAATTGGTGAATTAATTAGAATAAAAAAAGGAGCAAACAGAATGAGGTTCTAGAAACAGGTCTATCTGTGTGGATATTTTCACCATAGGAGTCTCCTTTTATCCTGCTGGGCTTATGGTGTCAATCTATAACCCCAGGGTAAGAAAGTTCAGAACAGGGAACCCTCTGAATAGCTGCCAGCACTTTACATAAACACAGAAGACTGGCATAACCTAATCCTTTGCTTGTATGGCAGGATTCACTTTCAGGCGTACTGAATAAAGTTAATAGTCACTTACACGAAGGAAGTAGATTGTTCTATAAAGCATAAACACCTATAAATTCAGCTGTTAAATTCCCTTGCAGCTGGTTTACATTAATTTGTAGAAGACAAAAGTAAAGATGTATATATCATGTTGCCAGATACTTCTGAGAACCATAGCATTACAACTGTAGATATGGAGCTGCCGATTATGTCTTTTGCAGGTTAGATAAAGGAATAGTGTGATGTTTATAAATATTTATTGCAGCTAAATTCAATCTACCTCTTCACCAAATTAGTCATTCAGACTAGCAGGCATTTTAAGAGTTTGTGGAAAAGAGGACTTCTTTTTTCCACTTACTATCATTCACATGGTTCATCTCTTTCACTTCCTCTTCCAGCATCTGCTTGTCACCTTCACTTACTGGTCCCTGGGCTACGTTTCTGACTGCTGTCTGCAGGATTCAGTAAGGCTCTCATGCTGCC
The DNA here is from genome assembly GCA_002844005.1 of Limosa lapponica baueri. Lineage (NCBI taxonomy): Eukaryota > Metazoa > Chordata > Aves > Charadriiformes > Scolopacidae > Limosa > Limosa lapponica. The sequence goes on from KZ505988.1 coordinate 178,521, forward strand.
TTCAGTGTCGTGCTCTGCTCTGCCTGGTTGAGATGCAGGTTGAAAGCATAAGCTGAATAAGGAGGAGGGGTTACTACAGCACTGTAGCAATAAACACATAATAACGCACCTCAGTTGCAGCAGTGTCCAGGAAGGTTTTAGAAAGGTAGAAAAAGTGGAGGAGTGGGGAACGTGAAAATATAAAAGACTATTTGGCAAAATGAGGAAAATTCCCAGCAATATTTTCCAAGATCTCTTTGCCCCCATCCCTGAAAAGACAAAAGCTTCCTAGCTGCCTTAGCTGGCATGTGGGCTACAGACAACATTTCCTAGTTACCTCACATCCAAAAGCAGAAAAGAGAAGAAAGAGCTGTTATATAGGTAGAGGCAAAAATAAACCAACCCAGGGAATTATTTCCAGACAAAGAGTGCCCTCAAGCACATAGATCCTTCAGTCTTCTTTAGCTGTATCAGTAAGCACACACACGCTTCTGGAGCCTGCCACCACGACAAGCCCCTGTGGAGGGAATACAGAGTGATCAGATGTGTCAAGAAGACTTGGTGTAGGATAGGGACTTGGAAAAGAAACATTTTACCATCTTTCTAAATTGACTCACAAAAATACTAGTCACATAAGTCTAAAAATAGAGCCTCAAAATCCGGTGTATGGCTCAGGGTTGGCTATTTGTTGTACTCAGACAGAGTTTGAGTCTGACCAGTAACTAACTGTTGAGGCCTCCAGATATCTAGATTACGTATACATCATATTAAGTGAAGCAACCTCTGTGACTGGTGTGCAATTGCATACAGTTTGCAGCTGCTGCCTCCAGTACAGCTGCAAGCATTGCTTAGAAGGATCAGCGGCTGGGACATCTCACGTCTAGTCTGTGCATGGTCCATCCTGATCAGTGAGGCAAGACTTTGGGAATTCTGGGACAACCTGGAAGAGAGAAAAGATCTGAACTTGGGCTGAACTGACAGCACAAGAACACCCCAGCAGGACCAGGGCAGTTCTTCCCATAAGCCATAGCACAATATAGGCTGATTGTGCCCTGCTGCATCAACCAGTTATTATCCTCTTTATGTGACTCTTTTGTACTTGACTAATTCTTTACATCAGACTTTCCCTCTATGTCATATAGATTCATTGACAAAAAATTCTCTTCCCCTTGCCCAAAAAATTCCTGAGACTATCTTGCTGCTAGACTCCTCCAAATTATTAGCTACGTACCTGTCATACTGTAGTCATTTTGAGGCTGACAAAAGCTATTAACAACTAGTGTCTTTTAAGAAAGACTGATTTCTGTTTTATGTTTATAACTTGGTGTATGTTTGTTTAAGAAATCAGATGTCTTTCTCACTGCGCCTTTAAAATTTTCACACTGGATTCCTTCATAATACAATACTTTTTGTAAGGCTAGTATCATGGTCAATGCAGCAGACATTACTTTGCCTGAACTATTTTCTGGTCTGGTCTGGGCTTACAGTGCCCCATTAAACAACCTCCTCCATACGTGTCAGTAACAATATGAAAATACTCTTTTTGGCTACCATCTGACCTACCTTTACATGTTTCAAGAGAGCTTTCTCTACCGTAGTGACTACACAGACACTGACATAACTACATCTCAAACACAGAATTGGAAATAACAGTTTAAGAGTTATTCCTATAATGCATTTCATATTTGAATCAATAGCCACTTTTGTTTTCTGATGAGAGAAAATATTTCATTTCCAAACACCACAGAGATTAAATTTTACTACTTATTATTCTGTTCTTTCTCTTCATCCTTTGCCAGCTTTATTAAAATAAGAACAGATACGATCAGCCCTTTTCCTTGACCTTTCTTCTCATCAGTCATCTAAATCGCACTATATTTTGCTTTTTTTTTTTTTTTAATCAAATGGGTCAGGAGATAGAAGCAATCTCAGAGGAAGCTGTTTTAGTGAGACTGGGAGGTGGGATATGATGTTACAAGATCCCAAAACAAAGTGAAACATATGAAAACTCCAGCAATGCCACAACAACTGGGGGGGTTGTCTACAAAGGAAACTCAGGAAAAGCAGACAAAGTTTAAGATCAAATTAATTGCAGTGCTAAGTCTGCTTCTCTAAATTTCCAGTTTAGTAACCTAGTTTATTTGACTGTGTCTGTCTGTAAAACAGATTTTCACAACGTGCTAAGTGACAAAAAACAACCTGGCAAAACCTGAGCCTGCCAGTTGTACCCTATAAAATGATTAAATAAAAATGACATTATAAGGTTCTATATCCATTTTCCTACTGATTTCCAGTTCAAATTTGTTCTACTTGTCAGCTGAAGAAAAAAATGCTGTTATTTCCCCCCCTAGTAACCAGCTCTGTGAGCACCCCCTAGATCTGGGAGTTAAGCCAAGATTTTGTTTTGGTTTCGGTTTAGATATTGCATTCAACATTATTAGTAATGCAGGTGCTGCTGGCCAGATTAGGTCTATTGGGACACCTGTACAGTCCCTTGTATTTTTATTATGCTCTTAGTAACACCTCTGCGAATACATAAACCCTTGTGGTTTTGCCATGTAGGGCGGGTATAATCAGAAGACTGTGGGTTTGTCTGAATGTAGCCAGTGATTTCACGCAGACAACTCTGTTCAGGTGTTGTAAAACATATGATAAAATGAACCAACCCTGACCACTAGATTCAGGGTTTGTTTGTAAAGGAAAAAGAAATGGAAATATATTTACCTTGAAATGGTAAATTATCAGACCCAAAAGTAAAGAAACCTTGTCTTCCTTTTTATCGCCTGTGTTTGTCAGGTAGAAATACAGTTGATATGAATGCTAAGAAATTATTTCTTGGGATCAATACTTGCTGCATACAGTCTTTTTTATTCTACAGAAAACAATTTACTTTTTAAAAATTATTTCTAGATGTTAACGGAAAAGTTTTCTTAGAATCATCTACAGACTACAAGTTATTTCAATATGTTGTAATTTTTTGATTGGAAATGCTCAATTTTTAACAAATTTTGAAAAATTACACTCAGCCCCACTAGTTGCATTTCTTTTTTGTGTAGCCATGGTCAGATTTCTATAGGTCTGTCTCTGGATGCTTAGTTAAACCATGTATCATTCTAGTCCTCTGTTTTATGCACGTAGTATCTGAATACCCATAATCATAGAATCATGGAATGGTTAGAGTTGGAAGAGACCTTAAAGATCATCCAGTTCCAACCCCCTGCCATGGGCAGGGACACCTCCCACCAGACCAGGTTGCTCAAAGCCCCATCCAACCTGGCCTTGAACACCTCCAGCGATGGGGCATCCACAGCCTCCCTGGGGAACCTGTTCCAGTGCCTCACCACCCGCACAGGAAAGAATTTCTTCCTGATATCCAATCTAAATCTCCTCTCTTTCAGTTTAAAACCATTTTCCCTTGTCCTATCACTACACTTCCTTGTAATGTTAGTCTTCCATTGGATCCAACAAGATTTCTGCTGTGAATCAAGTTAATCAAAACTTAAATGCTGGCAGAAGGGATCCCATTAATCAAATAGTAAAGTCTTGTAGAAAAAGTAATAGCTGACAGATTTGCTACTTGTGTTGATTGTATAAGCGAAATAATTTGTGAAAGTATTTGTAAGTAGTAAATACTTTAGTCACTCAAGGCAGTAATGTCCTTTTGTTTGCCACTAGACTATAAACCCCTCAAACAGCAAAATTTCTGCAAACCTTTTCTTATTTATTCAAAGCATTCTGCTTAAGATGACTGAGCCAAGACATTGTCTTAACTGCCCATGTGTCATCAACAGTAAAATTCATTTATTTCTGAGTTTTGATTTGCTCAAGTGCAGAAGATACTACCCAGTATCTCTGAATGTTTCCTGAATAAGAGACTCTTAATTCAAAAGACTGTTGACAGAACTGACATGAGTAGATCACATCAAGCACAATATGTCGTTCCTTATTTGGAACTGTACATATTGTTTTTCTTCCTCTGTGGATGTTTATTTGAAGGATGAATAGGTCAGTCTTAGCAGGAGAGCTCATCACATGAGTGCCAGATACAGAAGACAGATGAGTCAGTTCCACACAGACTACAAATTATGCATGCAGGATAAAACTATATTCATATTTGCATTTGACCTAAACTTCAACTTTCAAAAATAGGTCTAAGAGAAATTATTCTGAAATTCAGAAATTGTTTTGCAGAAAGGAAGCACTTTAAGCAACACAGCTGAAGAACAAAGAAGTCTCTGCTGGTAGGAAAAGAACACATTGAGAATGAAATACTGTATGTCAGTCTGCATGAGCTCAAGCCTGTATTTAATATACACTTTGAAATGTGTTTATCTGATGCATGATTGATTGATACTGCTGCAATGCTCAAATCTCAGCCACTGTCCAGTCATTGCTTGTCATTGTAAAATATGGCTTGGTGTAGAAAAAAACACTCTTTTTATGTTGAATGCAGTACAAAACCTGTGTCTTCCCAGTGTTTCTCTTGCATATGGTCCCAAAAAATTAATTTCTTCTTTCATGATTTCTTTTATGTTTGGTTTTTGGGGTTTTGTTGTTTGTTTTTTTTTTTAACCTGCATTATTTGGATACAGGACTGTTACTGCCTGTCTTTTTTCAATGTGTGCAAATGAACATGAGGTGGGAAAGTCACACAGCTCCTTACAGGAACTGCAGCAAAGTCTAAAAAAAGAAAGCTGCAGTGAACAAGAGCACAATGCTGAATACGACACTCATATTTGTATTCTCTCTTCACTGTCTTAAGAAATGGGAGCTACTGGACATGTGATCCAAAATGCCTCTGTCCGGGGCTGCTGTTTGGCCATAATAGAGGCATTATATTATTTGCAACACTCTCACAGATTTCAGAAGTGTAATGGTTGATGAATAGTACAGCAAATAAAGATCTTGAAAATAGGCGAGGCATATTTGCAGCAGAGTAGCAGGGTGATGGGGATTCTAATGTGGACATGTTAACCAATTAAAACAGAGCCACACGTACTAGCAGTCTCAGGAGAAAGGCTAGTGATCTTGCAAATAGCCTCGTGAAATAAAAATGTGTGCTTGAATGTTGGGAGGGCGGGGGGGTTGTCTAGGGGAGTGAGGGAAGGGGAGAAAGTATGAGTCAGCCTAGTAGGTCAGCTAATTATACCCATTCTTATCCCATTCAAATGTAATTGGGAACAGGAATGTGGGTTCCCTGAATGACCTACATTAACAGCAGATTTCTGTATTCCTCCTGGGCAGTGAGCATTTTAATAACTGCAGAAGTCCAGACAGTGCTGGGACTTCATTAGGTCCAGAGCTGTGATGGGAGATGCCCCTACCAGACTGGCAGTGACCATAACCTCATGTAAGCATACAAGGATCCTTTCTTCTGACCTACTTGCTTAAAATGAGTCAGATGCTTCACCAGTGTGCCATGTGAGTGCTGCTAGCTTTTAATGACCTGGAATATTAGGGAGATGGTCTGACGTTCTGGTCAGTCATAATTAGGTGCAACTTGGAGATGCTATCACCTTCAGGAAAGAACATTTAGACCAAACATCATGGGGTTTTTTTGAGTTGCTAATAAAGCCAATAACAACTCCCTTTAAATGCAAAAGTTTGATTTTGTGAAGCATGTGTAATCTTTGTTCAGAGCAGGTTGAGAGCAGCAGCTGCCAATTATAATTGTGGTACTTGGGGAAAAAATAATCCCTGACCCTTTTTGCAAGCAATAGTGGAGATAGCTACCATTCCAGGAAAAAAAAATAAAAATTATAAACCAGAGAAACACTCCTAGGGGGAGCTTTGGAAGAGGGGATATTGCTGAGAAAAGACAAGTGGGAAAATGAACGGGTCTAAATGATTGCTTTTGAATTGATGGAGCTGTAAGAGCAAGAAATCCTTGCTGAACCCTATCTCCTTCTACTTCTGTTTCTAAACAAATAGAAAAATTGAAGATTAAGGCTTCCCAGAAGATTATATATGGCTTCTCCAGCAGGTAATGTTAGTTAAGTTGTTGTGCAAATCAGAGTTTGGATGCCCTGTCTACTCTGAGGTCAGCAGCCTCTATGATGTACGCTGGTTTGTCTGTTTCCTCCTTCTTCCTTCGTTCACACATTCCTAGAGTGGTGTTATCTCTGTACACATAATTTAGTTGCAAATGGTGACCATCTCTGTGCTGCCAGTGTCCCCAGAGGGTGTTCATCACCATCTAGGTTGCTTTGGTGACTGTATCACTTAAAAGGAAAACTGAACAAACCGGTGGGAAGATTTCTTTTCAGCCTTTCCTTTCTTTCGTACTTTTTCTCAACTGAGTAACTTAAACTCTATTTTGTGTTCTAATTTTAAGCACATATGGGCATGACAGCTTTTTAATGAAAATCTCAGTGCCTGAATACCTGTTTCTGACACTTTCATACAACATCCCATAGAGAAGAAATAGACCTTAACATATGTTAAAAGCTGTATAATCCAAAGAGTAAGTGTGAAGACATTCTAAGTGATACAGCTCCCTTCTCCACAGCTGTAAACAAGTTGGGTGTAACTTTAGAGTAAAATACATCTACCTCCTACTTGTTCTTTGCCTTGCTTACTGGTAAGATTGAAGAACAGGACTAGTCATTGTAAAGCAGATTTCTTTCCCAGTAATCTGTTTCTGACCCCAGTTTTTTCCAGATTTTTTTATGAAAAAAAATAAGAATGAAGCAAAATTTCTTTTGGCCCTGTTATAAGTAGGAACATAAGTGAGTCTTTCCAGTGTCTGTGCATATACAAATCTTTCTACACTTTCAGCTCACTTTGGTGACTGGCTCTAAGCATCAACTATTTCTGCTGGTGCATGTAGGACTGTCTGCTTTTGCAGTCCTTGAAACTGTAGGAAAAGTAGTCCTTTTAAGTTTCTGTTTGAAAAAAAACCTGAAACATCTGCTAAACTTGAATGTCTGGTTGGATGTGTTCAGTAGCAGAGACATTTTAAGTGCATAATCTACAGGCTTGGTTAGTATCTATGCTTGTAGATCTCTTCTATCACAGTCCCTAATTAACCCCAGGTTACAGAACCATTTAGTAGAGAGCTATGATTACTTTAAATGATTTTATTTGGAAGAAATTACTGTAACCCCCTTTTTGTAGAACAGAAAAGACAGTAAGGCAGAAGGAGACACACATCTCACTGCCCTGTTTTTCTTACCCTGGGATACAGTGGTGCTATAAGACACAGAGAGGAGCGACATTTACGTAGTTATAGATGATGTCTATGACCGAACCAGGAACAATTTCTGCAATTGTGAGGAAGATGCAGTGTGCATAGTGTACAATGGGGCTGCTTAAATGACAGGATTTAGAGTTGCTTAAATGGCTAAAACAATCTTAGTGTAGTTTCAGAGGTGGTTGGTTCCCTATAGCATTCCATGAACTGTCCAGGCGCCCTGCAAAGTCTCTCCATCTCACCTCCCCATGCAAATCTGGTGTGAGAAACAGTTTAATAAGGCCATTTAAGGAAGTCCTATAGAATGAGCATGGAGGTAGCTTTCCTTCAGCTTCTTTTAACACATGGCTAGATCCTATATTGGGTTTTAGTAGTGCATTTCCAGGGTCTTTGGAGTTTTGTCTGTCTTATAACACAAATATGCCCCTTCTCTGTCACCACTGGGCAGCATCTGGAACACCTCTGCAAGGCTAACCCGGTAGAAACAAACATAAATTGACGTGGATTCAATTCAACAACAGAAAACACTTGGAATAAGCCTCTACCATGATTTTATGCCTAAACTCACATTAAAAGTAGGAACAAAGTTTAAACCATTAGGTAGGTAATGAATCTGTGGCAAACAGGTCATTCAAAGTGTTTAAGCTGGCTGCTGTTTGCTCGCTAGTCTGGTTTATTTTGTTAGGCTCATGACAGCCAGTGAGCCAAAAGCAAGCAAGCAAACAAAATATTATTCCCTAAACTAATAGTGAACTCCCATACACTGCTGTTGGTGGAATTGTTCACTGTATAAAGTAATATTGGTTATGAGATCAATGAACTCTGTAATACTTGCAGTGCAGTCCCAATTTTTAAAGCTCTATATCAAGTTTTTCAATTTCCTAGGCTTCGGGACATCTAGAAACACCACCGTTTTATTTCAGGCCTCCTGAGGTGAATTTGCATTGAAATGCAGCATCATGGTGTGATGATGTGCATCGGAATGTGACTATGTGATGCAAAAATGCAATGTCATCACCTGATGAGATGCTATGAGGCATATATACAAATGTTATGATGCAGCAGTGCAGAGATACAGTGCTACCCTTCTCCTTACAAGATAAATCCAAAAGGTATCACTCACGTTTCATGCTGAGCACATTGCCTGGAGGATGATGTTGTGACAGTGACAGAGAACAGAGTGGAGAAAAGAGCAGAGGACCCCTAACAGGTGGCTGATGTGTGTACAAATGTGTGTTGAAATGACTCGCAATGATTGCTGGATGTTTAAGAACGTATTTTAAATGGATGAGGTAGCATTTTGAAAAATGCTGAAATAACTATGCCTCTTTCCAACGGGTGCTTAATCCAAGTATGTTTAGCTTGCAGTTGCTGCTGCCAGGGAATTATACTTATGTTGCTAAAGTGCAAAGCAGATATTTATAAGTATTTTCTACCTAGAGCCTTCAGGCTATTGCTAGCCAGAGAGCACCACCCAAGCTGCTTTAAAGCTAGTTCAGATATAATGAGCGTAACAGAATGTTACTACTACTCTGTAGGTGTAAAGTATGTAGACTTGTTCATAATCTCAGTCACTTGGGCAGATAGTTTGTAAAACGCTTTTGTAAAATGTTCCCTAAGATGAGGATTTGTAATGCTGTTGTGTGAACTAACCTGCAGCACTCTTTGCAGGTTAGATAAAATATTTCCAATGGAAATGTTTTGTGTAACAGTTAATGTCTACTCTAGAAGTTAAGAAAATAAAATTCTGTGAAATAAGAACGTTTGTACATTTTATGAATGCTAATATTGATAAAGCAAAATTTTTAAAGGGGATTACTCTTTTGAATATATACTGAAATATATTTGAAAAACTTCAAAAGTGAGTTCTCAAATAATCTTGCTTTCTGGTATTATAACTCTAGTCAACTTGGAAGATATTTCCTTTCTTTCAGAGAAATCTGCCTACTCAGTTGAGTTTTCCAAGGTCACCAGTTCTAATTAATATGCAGTTTTCATAGTTGGTTGATATAACTGTGAATCATTAAAGCCTAAAAATGTGTAATATCATCCTTGGTAACTCTTGCCTTTTCATATACTTCAAGAAAATCTCTTTCCTTTCCTCCTGCTGGAAAAAAAATAGGTATGAACATGATGGTAAGGAAGGTGGATACCTGTGCGTATTTTTTTCTCTGTCACCTTTGCTCCTGCCAAGCTGTTGTATGTGACTGATTTTTTTTTCCACTTGAAATTAACATTCTGAACTAGCTTCATCTTCCAGCCAAGCTTATGGCATATCAAGCACCTCCCAAGTTCACAAAGGAAATCACAGTTTTTACCCCCAAAAGGATACAGTTGCTTAAGGATGTTACCTGTTCACATTCAATAGATACTAGAACTCAGTGAGATAAATCAAATGGAACAAGTTTACACTTGATCACATTTTTCCTGTATCAGCTTTGGCCATAAAGACATAGGATGTTTTGACCAACTATTTAACTCTCTTATGTTTTGTCTTGTTCTTTTGTTCATTTCTTGATCTTTTTTACTTTCTAGTGTTTTCCAGAGGAAAACATTATTTTAAATGGGTTACAGTAAGTACTGTAGAGAATATAAATTTCTTTCTGATTGGGAATAGTGCGTCATATGTGCTCAGGTTGAGGAAAGGCATTTTCAATTTTCAGGCATAATGTTGGTCAAGAGTGCCTGCTGATTCATTCTGAGGAGGGTGAGTCAGACGAGCTAAATTAGGTTTCTGCTCTGAATCATCCTCTATAGGAGACTATCTTACTCCACTGACTATAGACAGAGCCTAAAGAGATTAGCTATACTAGGCTAAAATTGCACTTTGTCAATACCCATTTCCTAACTGTCCATTCTACTCTGAACCCTGAGAGCTAATGAATGAGAATACGTTAGGTGACACTTGACATTTTTTGGTTGCTCTTGAAAAGGGAATAAAGGTGGACTTTATATAACCCTGAAAGTATCCTTCTCCCATATTTTTGGTATAGTAATAAATCTACTTTTTCGGTAGAAGCACTAACACTACTGTCTTGAAGCAGTTGTATGGTTAGAAAAAAAGTATAAAGATATCAGATTCAGAAAATATGTATATGTTTTGCAGCCCACAAAGAGTTCTTCAAAGTTGCAATTATATTTTTAACTTCTCATGTTTGTTTCCCAAAAACGTTATATGTCTTGATTGCTAGATTTTTTAAGTGGACTTAAATAAACAGAGCTGCCCTCAAAATATGAGTGCAGAATCCTTAACAAAACGGGCAAACTTTCCTTCTGACTCTGGTAATAATGTCTTGATGTTCATGGCAATTATCTGTGTTTATTTTTGTTGATTGCATAGTCTGGATGCTCATAAATGGCCAAAGCTGATAGTGCTGGAGGTTGTTGTGGTTTAGCCCCAGCCAGTAGCAAAGAACCACGAGGTCTTTTTGCTCACTCCCCCCCCTGTGACAGGATAGGGGAGGACTGGAAGAAAAAGGCAAAACTCGTGGGTTGAGATAAAGGCAGTTTAACAGAACAGCAAAAGACAGAGGAAATCAACAACAATAATACTGATAGAGGAATATACAAAACACAATTAATGTACCACTGCTCACTGACTGGACGCATGAAGCCCCCAGCCCGCTCCCAAGCAGTGATTCCTGCCCCTCCCCAGCCAGCTCCCAGCTACATACTGGGCATGGCATCACATGGTATGGAATACCCATTTGGCTACTTTGGGTCAGGCTGTATCCCTTCCCAGCTCCTTGTGAAAATTAACCCTATCCCCACTGGGATGAGGAGAGAGGCGGATTACAGGTGCCCATTAGTACACAAAACAAATATTTAATGAAAAGCATCTCTATAAATCCACTACAGTCATATACCAGTTTTTCTTCCACTCCAGATTCATCTAGAACAGCTTACATTTATCCCTCTGTATATTTATATCTTTATCTATATCTTTATATGTACCTTTTCAAATTAAATTTCCAAACAGTTAGCAAAAGTATCAGAATTAACATATTTTGTCACTCCAAGCCAAGAATATGTCTGTAGTTTTTTGTAAAATATAAGGTGTCTCACCTTTTCCAGATAATGTAATTCTAGTTTTCTCAGCCCAGCTTGGAGTTTTAGAGTTGTTGGCAAAACCCTTTTTATTTTTCCTTAATGCATTTTTAAGCAGTACTTTTTTAGCCTAGTCTAGGGAAGTGCAGTGAGTTCCTCTGTCCTATTCTCAGAGACAGAAGCACATGAACAAGACAGATTTATATGAAAGAGTCATGAAGAAGTAACCTTCACTAGCCCTGACTCTCTGGAGCATATTTTGAATTGTGTGTATCAACTGTGCCACCCCTCAGCCTCCCTTCACCCCATTTACATTGCAGTTGCATCCAGCTTTGACAACTTCCATGTATTACCAGGGTGTTGATGTGTGGCACCATTCTTATGACTTCTTTCGGTTCGCTTTGATCTCATAGCTCTTATCCTCCAGAGAGTTCCACTGCAAGTAAAAATACAGGACAAACATTTTTCATGCGGTTGATACAGAACATATATTTGCAACCTGCCTTTCCAAGAGTATATTGCATGTAATAAAGGTAGCAAACAAATAATGCTTTCCACTGCAAAACATGAGGGAGGGCTTAGGAAGGCTGGTCTCTGTCTGTTCCATTAGAGATTAGTAGTTGGAGAAGGTTGATTTGTGCCACTGACAGTAGCTGTTCATTTTAATCTGGCTAATGCATTCAAACTTCACAACGATGGTGCGTTACAAATGCAGCATAAAGAACTGCTGCATTCAAGTTGCAAAGTCAAGCATTTAAATGTTAGGAACTACTGGAATCCAGGAGGTCTATGCATCATTAATTTGGTCTTTCTCTACCTTGGATGGGATGCCCATCCAATTTGCAAGGAGACAAGGCATATTTGTTCATAGCATTGTTGCCCCATTCATAACAGCAGGACTCAGGAAAGGATCTCAGAGATGTTACATTCTTATGAATTTCATGAAAATAGTCTGTTTGGTGAAATGAGGGAAAGACCCAAACTCAACCAGGATTAGGAGCTTGAGATCCAGATTCATAAAAAGCCAGTTTTTACCTATCTCATAACTTTTTTCCTCAAGAGTGGCTATGTTATTGCATGGGATAGATCTTCCCTGGGGATGCACATGGGTTCTTGTTTCGGTATCCTCCTTCCTCCATTCTCAGCCAGCCTGGCTAAACTTTCCCTCTGGGGTCTGAACCCTGATGTGAACTCAGTGTCCTCTGCCAACCAGACACCCCTGCTGCTGTGGGCCAGCTTTGGTTCTGCAAAGCCTTTTGGACCACTCGCTTTTCCGACTCTATGATTGCTCCTATTTTTTCCGGTTTGGGTCCTATGAGGAGATGTACCTCTAGCCTGGAGGAAAGTAGGATCCCAGCTCTCTCCTGGCTGCTGGTCTCACACCAGCCCTGTGCAGCTGAAAGCAGCTGTTGCAGAAGACATCTGGTTGAAAGCCAGCAGCTCGTTGTTTCTCAAGACCTGGCTGGTTGCTCTATGAGTGTAAGGGATACCCAATCTCAACACCACCAGGGGCTTGATAAAGTTAAGGGAAAATCACTTCCTCAGAGGTGTATAGCTGTTAAAATTGAAAACGCCTCCACTAAGCGTGTGTTCATTTACCATGAACATAAGAACTGACCAGATCTGCATGGATTTTCCAGGGGATGGCAAAAAGCCCTTAAAAGATATTTAAACATAATGGCATTTTTGAAAATTCTTCATGTCACCAGGTCATCTAAAGCTGGAAAAAGAACAGTTACCCGAGTTTAATGAAAAATAGCCCATCTTAATATTCAAACAAAATGGTCCACCCAGTTCTGGACCACCTCCCAGAATAATTAGCCTAGGTAGATATGTAACATGAGAAATTTAACTACGAGTAGATTAGCAAAATTAAGAGAAACAAGGTTGTGGCCTTGGAAGTTTTGGGCAATTTCTCTGTCAGACTCAGGGCTATATTGCTTATATGAATGACAGTACTTCATCTTCAGCAATTGAATATTATATATGATGCTTTCAAATACTATTTTAAAGGTGTCTGCTACTATAGAGATGTATTAATTTTATATTATGGTCTATCTACCGAAGACAGATGCCATTACTTCTGTTTTACAGCACTGTGAGTGGTAAAAGAGGCAGTAAGACTTCTGTAATTCAGTAATCTAAAAATGGTCTGCATGAATATTCCACATTTACTGTATTATCTTTTATTTATAAATGTATGTTTTGTATTTATTGCATGGAGAAAGTGTAGGTAAAGGTAATGATATTGCCTCAAGTGTCTTAAAAATTAGGCAATTTAGAAACACAAAAATGAAAAATGAATTTGGAATTACGCAAGAAGCACAAATATTTACTATATGTTTTTTATCTCTATGTTATTGTTCTTTGCTTTTAAAAATCTATCTGTTTTGCTTACTTAAAGGAAAGAATTAGTGTTAAGAAGCTTTTGAAACAAGTAATTCTTCAGATGAGCCCCACGTTCACTGAGAGCAGACTTCAATGGCTGCAAGATAAGAAATGCAGAGAAAGACTCTTAGCTCTTATTAAAGAAAGCACTGTCATCAGTATTTCTTATTGCAAAAACGACATTGGACGAAAATATGTGAGGAAATTTGAGGACAATGCTGGATTTTTCCCTCCCACTGTAAAGACATAAAAATGATAGTGTCAAGAAATGTAGCTTATGTAAACAGAAAATTTAATTGCATTTGGTTGTAACTGTTCAGTGGTGGAACACTTAAATCCAAAAGAGAGCCTATAATTGTTTCAGTTGCATTGACTGACTTTAATTAACATTGAGTTATATTGTAAATGTACAAAACTATCAGTGAAAATGAGTGGACCTTTTTAAGGTGAAATGCACTGCCCATAACCACAGCAGTAGAAAAAAAGAGTTTTAATGCTGTGAAAATTTGGGGAAAAAATAAAACCTTGCACCTTTTTTAGGTTAATTCAAGCAGTTAGCATGTAAGCTTTCCTTGCATTCCTTTTTATTTACTTTCCCACAACAGAGATGAATGAATTTTTAAAGGATGTATGCTGCTGAGTTTAAAGTTTGTATGCAATGGCTGAAAGAAAGTCTTTTAATTCAGAAACGTGTTCAAACTACTTATTCTTTCTTATCTGTCTGCATTTAGACTCAGATTTGAAATCCACTAAGTCAACTGAAAAATCTCACACTGAGTTTAATGGACAAGGACTCAGGCCCTTGTAGCGTGGTCATTACCAGAGTCTCTGATTCTGCAACTGACTCCACGTGGGAGTCAATTGAAGTCAATGAGGCTTCAAGAGGGCAGCTGAATCTGTCTATGCAAAGTCAATTGCAGGACTTATGCCTTTGTAACTAAGCATTGTGTTTGCATCAAAAATGCATTGATCTACTCTGCGAAGAACATAATAGGGGCCTCTACTCTCAGGGTAGTATTTCTCTTCTCCTGCCATGTTCCATCGTGATTTTTCCTAATTCATATGTATACATGCTCTGCTTTTTAAGATGTTTTTAATATGATGTGAGTCACTACATTCATTTTTTGTTGGGACTTTGAAGATGATATGCCTGTTTACTGAGCTTTTTAAAAAGAAAATGGTGATGAAAAGGAGATCTGTAAATATATTACTACTCTGTAAGCAACATGAATATAGTAAAAACCTGTGTCAAAAACTCTCTTATATATATTAATGGTTTAAAAGGTAAATTGTTTTTTTACCTAATGTGTATAGGTAATTTAAATCCAAGGGAACTTTGGATTTTTTTCCTAGTTTTTATCTCTTCTGAATAAGAGGAAAAGAAATCATTATATAAAACTTTGTACCTTCATCTTTACAATGGAGAAACTTCTAGTTACCCAAAACGTTAAAAGACACTTAGGATGACAGAGGTTTATTTATACAACAGGACTGGACAATTATCTGAGGTAAATTGTTATTTGGACTTAAGGCTTCAGACCTTAGTTGTCACACAGAGTTTTTTATATTTTCCCCTTCTGGTTTGTCTAACCCAGAGGCCGTTAGACACTTCCCCAGGATGGCAAAAAGAAGGTTCAAGCTTAGCTGCCTGAAAAGATTTAGAAAAAAAGATTTAGAAAAATGGACTGAGGTTGGTTGCTTGGAAAAGCAGAGTATTGGGAAAGAGGGAGAAGGCAAAATAAATTTCCCTGATTTGAGTTCGCTGTACTGAACAGAGATTCACTAGATAAATAGTGAACATCATTAAAAACATTACAGTTCATTTAAGCTCTGCCCTGAAATCTAACAATGAGCTACAAAAGACTTTTGAGGAAGGTGGCAGGAGCTGATAAAGTTCAGTACGAGTGCAGAGACAGTACAGGAAAAGAAGTATGTTAATACTTTTCCTACCAATTCTTGACTGCCTTATTGGCCCTTTAGTAAAACTGGATAGTTGAGCATTTCTTCCCCACTCTTTTCCCCATTTCCATGAAATTGTGTGTCAGAAGGAGCAAAGACAAGGTATAAGTAGAAAGGAGGTTAGAAGAAAGTTGTTGTTATGATGGGTATGTATATGTCCTAAAGACTGCTGGAAGACTTCTAAAAGTTCACTTGTTTTCCCAAAGAACTGGTTAGATAGTATTGTTAATAAATGCCACTTACCATTTTAGCTGTTTGGGTGTGTTTGGTGTCAAACATACTTATTAAATAGTGTTTTGATTGTAACTAAAATGTATTTTAACTAATATGAGAAAAGATCAGTACAGACCTTTGAGACATCAAATAGGAAAGTGTTGGTTCTTTCTCCGACTTCATAACAGAGCCATTACTAATGACTTTTGATTACCAGACACAAACAGAGGGCACAGATGTCAGGCCCATTTTTAATGGTCACTTTTTAGGCAGGCAGAGATACCACTTACGCTGCTGAAAAACA
>KZ505988.1:196025-212031 GCA_002844005.1 Limosa lapponica baueri
AACACGTCCTAGGGCAGGTATGGGTTCCCTGGTCTGAGCCTGAATGGAGACCCTCAGGTCATGGGCTGAGAGGTCCTGGCTGTGAGTCCCAGCGGGGCCGGTCAGGACAAGGGTGCCCATGGGTGCACTCAGGCTCCTGACAGTAGTTATGGCTGTTTTCATTTCTGAGGACTATCTTTTAAAGGGGGAGGAAAAAGGTAATCTTTCTGCTAAAATCTGGTGCGCTCTGGTTTCTGTGGCTAGGATTGCTCGGATGTTGAGATCTCTGACTTGCGGTCCCTCATCCATTTAATTTTGCCTCAGTAGCTGACCATCCATCCCTAGGCTGTAATTCTCTTTCCTTCTGCTCAATTATCACTTATAATGCAACCTTCAGACAAACTCTCACAAGTACAATAGCAACTAACAAAGCACTAAACAACATCCTTATTCAATTCCTTCAGCAGAGCAAGGATTGGTTCGTTCTTTAAGACAAGTCTCTCACAAACTCTTGTTTCACTGCTGTATTTTATTTGTCAGGTTGTTTGTGTGCTAACAAAGAAACTATCTGCTGAGGAATATTGGCAATACCCAGTTCCTTTATTGGTATCTTTCACGAAAGGTTGGCATTGACAAATGCAGCAAGAAGGAGAGGTGTGTGATGATTGTCCATGCTGCTCATTCAGCTTCTGCTCCACTCACTAGTGTGACAATATTCTTTCTGCATTTGAGAAAATTTTTCTTTGGATGTTTCAGTGGATATCTGCAGTTTTCTCTGTGTGCAACTGACAGCTGTCTGTGGGCTTGCAAGGCAAGGAGAGAAAGTGATCACATCAGCATGGCAAAAGGGATAGAGAGAAGGTTTTATTAGTTCTAGCACAGTGATGCACCCTGGAAACCTGTGGTACAGCCTCTGATGTGACACAATTGTTTTTAGATATATCTTTATCTGGAAGTATGTGTCTCCAAATTTACACAGGGGAAATTACAGGAAATTGGATGTCATATGTCAAAATCCAATTGAATTGGCATGAATGGATTCTTTAAATGCTCTGGGTAACCTAACATGGCCTATGACTAATGGCAAAGACCAAGCCCTTCATCCGCAATCAGGCAGTCTACCAGTGGTTTCCTGCTAGGACACAAAGCACTGGGATACTAAGGCACCGGGTATGGTTAGGTAGGAGAGCTGAATCCTGCATTCATTTCTAAACAGACATTGATTTTGGCTTTGAGGACAACCTCGAGATGGTTTAGAAGACAGCAGTGGCTTATCCACTGAGATCGAAAGCATCACTCCTTTTATGTCTTCCTGGATAGGGGAAATAAGAAAGAGAAATGATCTGAAGCACCTGGGACTGTTCCGTAGAGGTGCCTGTGTCCTGCTGCCTTTACCGAAGAGCAACTGAACAAAAAAATGACTTCTGGCATTATCTAATGACTTCAGCAGTGAATTTTTGGTCCATAAATACTAGTTCTTTTATCAGGTAGCACCTAACCTGCAACATGCGCTGGCCACGTCATTTTGCCATTTGATACTTTCATTCCAAAAGACTTGTTTACTCACTGGAAAATTCTGGACTTAGTCATCATGAGACATGCCCGTACTAAAATGTAGATACATTTGTCACTACATCTATGCCACAGACACACTCTTCTTTTGCCATATCTTACTCCCTTCTTTTCCTTCTTTTCCAGCACGTTAATGTCATTTTCCTTTCCTTGACACCTCTTGTGTTTCCTTATTGCTAATAATACCTATTTTACTTTTCATGCCAGTTAAAAGGATATCTCAGCTTGCTAACTGGTAGAGAACAAAACCTCTGCTTATTTACAGACTCACATAATCAGATTTGTTTTGTTGTATAAGCACATCCTTTTTTTAAGTACATTACTAGACTGCACTGTTTCCCCTTTCTTTATCATTGATTGAATTGGTTATTTAGTGACAAATATCATAATGATTCTACTGATGTTTATGGAGCTGCAAAGGAGTATTCAATTTTTTTTACTGTCTCAGAAAAGGACTATTTTAATTTTACTCTCTGCACACTTTTCTTGGTAAACTGAATAAGAAAAAGAGAAAACAGTAGGAAATCGTTAGTCGGTACTGGCAGGTCAATGCAGTGAGATTATTCCTATAGACTCTAGACTTGCTGTGTGCTTAAAGATAAAAGTTAACATAATTGCATGTTTTTTTCATGGTCTTACTGTCCAAAGAGAATGTATTTTTGTAAATAGGGTAATATTTTGCTGAATGGGGCTGCAAGTGTTCTCAGAAATTGCAGTTGTAGAAATATTTAGGTACTGGCATAGGTTTTGTACAGGTTTTCCAAAAATTGGGAACGAACCCACTGTTCTGTCACTAAAGTCAGTATGGCTATGTATATATTTTTATTTCATCCCAATTTTCAGATCATTGAAGTATCTGCCAACAAGATACCTCTTTCCAGCAGGTAGAAAATTATTCTCTGAATAAAGCAACATCATGCTGTGCCTCCCATGGAATCCTTTGACAGTGAGAGGAAACTTTAAAATTGTCATTAAAAAATGTTCCTACAATTCAGCAGCGGATTTACCAGTTTCCATTTAATTTTCTAACACTGTGACCTTACTGAAATTTACATTTGAATTGCCAAGAGGTGCCAAACATCAAAAGGCATGTAGCAGTGGTGTTCAGGTGCAGATATTAGTTTTACTTTTTGGAACAGTCATCTTTGAGAAATTTTAGTTTGTCAATGAAAATACGCTTTTTGTTGTTTCCTTGCATCGAGTCTGATACAATACTTTTAAAAAACAGTAAGCTTTACTAGAGACTTTAATACAGTTTGGATTAGGAGTTTCGTTTATGAATGTCCTGTACATTTGCAGATGATAAACAATTTTTTTGACCTATCATTTGGTTGCAGATTGTCCTACGAAAAAACACTGTGGAACAAATCCACTATTGGAAACAGTGATGTTGTAGCATTTCTTCTAAACAGAAGCATGTTTAATGGTCAATAAAATGAGCTCTTGGCAGACATTCAATTTGATGATTAAAGAATTCCTGCCTTTACAATAACAATGTTATAGTAGAAAACAGCATTAGGAAACTGACTGCACTGATTGGTTTGCAATGAGTCATAGGTATGCAATTATGGCTCTGTAATTGCCCAGGCATGACATCATAAAGCAAACTGTCACAATACAGACTTAAAAATTATTTAAAAAAATGGGGGTCGGTTAATTTTAAAAAGGCCAGTATCCTGTGTGTTGCATGTCTATTGCATGGTTAGACATATCTATCACCAGGTGAGGTTTCCATCGTAAGCCTTTGTGGGTCACTTTGCTGAAATCACTTTTGCTGAAGTGAAAAAACATAACAACATGAAATGAAAAAAAAATAATGAATGGGAGACCTGTGTGGTCTTCTCTGAAGGCAGAATGTGTTCTGTGGGTCTAGCTTTTATCTGCTTTCCATCAAAGACCACGAAAGCCTAAAGCATGTGGCTGGCTCTAGCTGCTTTTGCCATTGCTCTGTAACCTGAGAGCTCAGAGCACTTGCAGATTTAATATTTGATGACATCTTCCAATGTACTTCTGAATTCCTACATTGGGCATCTAATTGCTGAGCTATGGTGCTCAAAATTGCCACCCTCCTGTTGACTAAATCCAAAGGTTCTGAATAGCATTAGCTGCTTCATGCTTTACCAGCCTTCAAGTGGTTCCCTGAATGTCCTATGACATTATGAAGAAGAGAAGAGTTTATTTTTTCACAAATTAAAGAAATATATTAAAAGAAGACACTACTATCTCTTAACTCCCCTGTCCATCTTCAATACAGAACTTCTGCTTGACCCACTTCCGTCTCTTGCCTGCCTGTCTTCATATTTTGAGAAAATGCTGTTAATAGGTTCACATTGCTGACCTGACGTGTTTCATACGGACACAGATATCAGCATTAGAGCCTTGTTGCTTCTTGTTGTTCTTCTAGCCTATTCTGAGAAGCTTCATCATTTTTCCTCTAATCAATCCCTGAAATTTTTATGAGCATCCTAAAGCCTTTTTAAGTGGACCGGACCAGGCAGCAACAAGTCAAAGGAATATGAATACCAGAAGCAACAGAAGAAATACCTAAGATTCACTTTAATTACCCTCTCTCTCCTGCCATTGTTTAAGGTAAAAATGTTAGTATTGCACTTTTTTCTAAATTCAAAAGGAATCTAAAATTGAAAGGGAAGCAACTTCCTTATCCAAATCATGATTTTGAGATTTTGAGGAGTTAAGCCCAAGTGTGGAAGTGAATCTGCTGAAGTTTTTCAGAAAAATGTGGGAGACAGACAGACAGACAGATCATGGTCAAAACCACATTAAAATATCAATACTACACATCAGAATCTTGGTACTGCAAAGGTAAGGTATACTGAGTTTAATATCATATATGTGGGTCTTAACCACCAGACTATGGAGCCTGTGTCTCTTTTTAATCACTTAATCACAGAATCACATGGGGTTGGAAGGGACGTCTAGAGATCATCTAGTCTGACCCCCCTGCCAAAGCAGGTCTGCCTAGAGCAGGTTGCACAGGAACTTTTGAATATTTCCAGGCAGGTTTTGAATATCTCCAGAGAAGAAGATTCCACCACCTCCCCAGGCAGCCTGTTCCAGGGCTCTGCCACCCTCAAAGTAAAGAAGTTCCTCCTCATGTTTAGGTGGAACTTCTTACATTCAAGTTGTGCCCATTTCCTCTTGTCCTATCACTGGGCACTTGTATAATTCAACACAAGCTGTTGCAGAGCTTGTATTGTCCATGTTCTTTAGTTTTGACTCTGCTTATGAAAGAATTTTCCAATAAAGCGTTCATCAATACCTAGAAGTATTTTCTTCTGTAGAAGAAAAATGAAACTTGGAAGAATCTTTGCCATACCTCGTCAGCAATCTTTCAGTGCTTACCTCCAACATCCAAAATGATTGCTTTCAGGTTTGATCAGAGAGCACTGATTTCTTCGCTCTTCCTGCACCCAAAAGAGTCTGAGATGAAATGTTGCTCTGGACTTTATGTGATGAAAGGGTAGGACAGTAAAGGGAGTAAGCAGGTTTTGTTCCATTGCCTTTTCTGGAAAAGGAACCAGAAAGGGCTCCATAAACAGAATGTAAAGCTGGGTCCAAACCCTGATCCCTGCTTGGTATTGAGAAGAGCAAATATGAAATGCTGGGACCAACAAACACTTGTCTTTTCATACAGTGTCTCTGTCAAGGATGGGTGAGAAGAGGCAGTGATGCGAGGAAAGCATTGTATCATACTATTGAGGTAGATTTCACAGGGCTAGTGAGCCTTGGAGCCCTGAATCTCTCACTTTCAGTTCTAATTAACAGCCTAGGCTTCTGACTTCTGGCATTTCTTCCTAGAATCTGTAGTTCTGATACTAAATCCTTTACCTCAGGCTTCACGGAACTGTCAAAAGGCTTATCTACAGGTAAAGAGGCATCTGTATGCACTTGTACTGTTAAGATTACCATGTATTTTCTGGTTGGAACAGCATATCATCACAGAGCATGCTCTGCTTTGTCAGTACATTTTTTTCCTTCCTCCTTTTTGTGGTTAGTGAGATGCCTGCTCCAGAGCATGAAAGTTCATCCCTGATCTACCTGGATGATATTTTTATCACAGCCCTCCAAGTAACCTATCCCTTTTTTATGCTTTAGCCTTGGTTCATTAACTTTTCACCTGGGGAATGTAGTAAACAGAGAGAAATCAATTCTGACTCAATCCAGCTCTCTAAACTTTCTGGAGTTCTTGTTCAACACTGAAACCATGACCCTGGAGACTCCTCTTTCATAGAGAATATATATTAACTTTGTCAGTCAGTCTGATTAAATCTCTCTCTCTACCTCTCTCTCCCTCTCTCTTTCTCATGTCTTCTAGGCTCTTTTTAGCCCCTTTTTATGCCAGCCCTTGCTGAAATGAGATATAACAGAAGCACACCAGTTTTACCCTTAGGAGATAGCTACAGATATTACTTGATTGATGGCTACTCTATTTTCCTTCTGAATGTGTTTTCGCTCCCGTCACCTTCTCCTCTTTCCCTGAAACCAGTGCTATGCCCAAGTAAGAAAAGGGAGACAGTGAGTAGGTCCGATTAAAAATTCACATTGTGCTCCTCTGCAGCAGTAAAAACGAAAGTATCCCTTATTCTGAAGCATAAACTACCTGGGGCAGCGAGTGCTATGGTTTCAAGGGAAGTCCGAATAAGCCAATACATAGGACCTTCAAGAACAGAGGTAATTAAGGCTTCTCCCAGATACAACACATCAGAAGAAAATTTCTGAAACCCTCAGAGCAGAGCAATAACCTTTTCTCACATTGGTTTATAGCCCACTCCACATTAAAAAGACACAGGACAAAAATTCCGAACAAAACAATGATAGCAAAGTTTCCTCAACAAATATTTAAACTTGTTTAAACTTGTATACACAAAAAAAGCACTAAAATATTAATTCCATATACAGCACAAAGTTATCTTCCAAATGGCAGTAGCCTATTTTCTGACACAAGGAACACCACCTTAGGTTGTGTCAAAATGCTTTTTTATCATTAGTCCATTTTCCTCATATTGTTTCTCAATAATACACTAGTTTTGATATCTGTAGAGCACAATGGGAGACCAGACAAATATTATTGCATTTTCTCTGAACTGGTGGAAATAACATTGGGAATGCACAAGAGGAAAACTTGGTCAATGGGTCCTGCACCATTAGGAAACCTGCATTAGAGGACAAGGTGGTGGCCGCTTTGACAGAGATGATACTTTTGCATCCCATAATTCATTCTATAAGTAGATGCACACAGCAACTCCTACAGCAGAAGAGGGAGCCCATCCGGTTGACACTATCTCTACCAGAGGTCAATGCCAAAAGCTTTGGAGGAGGTAATAAAATCTATGTTATTTACCTAATTTTGCAATAATATACTATAGGGATAAATTTCTTCCTGATTCCAGCTGATGATCAGTTTATATCCTGAAACTATGTGTGTAAAAACACCCAACATTTTTTTTCTTATTGACAACATTGAATTATTAGAAAGCAAACAGAGCCAGTAACATTAAAAGCACCTCTGAAACACCACATAGCTCATCTTGGAAAATTGTGAGGGTTTTTTTTGTGTTTGTAATAATATTGCAGATGGCACTAGTGTAGAATTTTCACAACTTAAAGGCTGTTTCAACAACCAACAAAGTTAACACTGGAAAAAGCAGGTATAACCTTTTATTTGCTTCTTCTGTATCTTAATCGTGATCCTCAACCAGAGATAGGAGCGACTGTGTGTAATACTCTTAAGGAGGGAAGACAAAACTCTGTGAATTACAGTTGATAAACCTGTGTTTACAATATAATAGAAATTATTTATTCTCCTCTCACAGGATGGAAATATTAATAAGTGCTGCATATTTATAGAACTGATGTTTCCTAATGAAGGCATTATTGTTATGTATTAGCAGTGTGGTATGTCATGAGTCCTCAGTAAATAAATTATGTCACCATTATATTCATTAGTCTCATGACCTAGCACTTCATTCCATTGGAACTTAGCTTTAATTGTTTCCTAAATGACCAAAAAAAAAAAGTGATGGTTCATAGAATGATCCATTAAGCAAAAGCTGAACCGAATAATACTGGAAATTTCGAGACTCTTTAAGATTGGTACTATCTCCTGGAGGTAAAAGCATGTGCATATTTTATTGAAACATTTATTTCCAGAATCCTTCTTTTTCTTCCATTTTACCCTTACTCCCATTTACTGTATACCATCTCCCAAGGGAACTAGCATGTGTTTATTCAGAATATTATAAGATGACGTACAGAATATATTTTTCCAGTGTTTTTCCCTTTATTTACTTTTTTTTTTTTTTAAATTAGCTTCTTAAGGAAGGTCTTCATATCCAAAAGAACTTGGAAAAAAGAAATGTTTGGAAGGAGAATCAATGAATCAGCTTGTATGCTCAAAAATGGAAAGGTAGTGACAGCTGCAATGCTTATGTTGGTGAGTTTACACTCTCCTTCCCACCATTATTATATTTCCTGGAATCTTTCCACTTTACCTACTTAGCATATTAAATAAAATGTAGAGTTAATGGGCAGTCTGGTGAGACTAACATCAGAAAACAAGAGAATGCTTAACAGAGAGGTGTGGCTGGGTGTAGAAGTAGCGCAAGTGGATGCATGTTAGAATTTAGTTTCCGGGCTTGTATAAGGATTTCAGACCTCAACGTGAACTGTAAGCCTGGAAAAATGGAGGCAAAGATTTTTTTTAGTCAGCAAAAAGGTAGGACAGATAACAACACCAGAAACACTGTAAAAGCTGACAAATCTATTTTGATTACTTTGGTTTAGAGCAGGAAGGGTTTTTTTTATTCCTAAAACATCTGATTTTAGGATGAGAAATAGAATATGAAACAATTGTTTATGTTATTGAACTGAGTAATCTACCACTAACCTATAACTTGGGAATGTGACAAAATATTCCTTTTCAATTTCAGAAATCTCACCAGAAGAATGTTTTAACCATAGAAACGGATTTAACCACAGGAAAATGCTTCCAGTTAGCAAGAACAGAGAACCTGTTCGGACTCAAGGACAAAAATCCACCCTAAGAACCTAAAATGAAAGTTACTAACTGTAGTATATGTGAACTAGAACATGGTGTAATCTTTTGAGATAACGCTTTAACTGCCTTACATTTGCACATGAAGATTTTATGTCTGTACTGAAGAAAAAAAAATCCTCAATAAGCTGAACAGGTAGACTCTGAATACACTTGTACTTAAGAGGCTGACAGCTTTTCATTGGTCATATTTACAACTCTGCAATAGTTTCTTATACATAGTTGAAATATTTTATTTGAGCTGGATTGTGGAGAAATCTGTAATGCAATCCTAGCAATACTAATAACCCTTTTAGACTGGAAAAATATTTAACAAATGCTGATGTTTTACAATAAAAGTCTGAGACTACATATTGGGGGGGGACACAGACTGTCAAGAGATTTAAAAAGCAATAGATTGTCTTTAGAGTTTAAAGTACAATTAGGAGCAAAATATAAACTTCTGGCAGTAATGCATGAAAGAAAGGAGAAGAACATGAAGTGCAGGCCCCATTCTGTATGGAAACCAAGTAAGGACTTATCATAGGGAGACAGTCCCAGCTATTTGTCCTGGAAAAGTTTATTAAAAAAATTCTCCTAGTGACCCACACTTTTGAAATCAACACACAACTTAGAAAGGACAAGAAAAGCTTTCAGCTGACATAAGAATTTGTGTAAATTTGATTTCAGGATTCAAACAACTAGCCAGTGAGAAATCTAGCACTGAAACATGACCTGTAGAAGTAGAGTGTTAACATAGTACAACTATCTAACTTTACTGAGTGGAAATCTTTATTTCGTCTGTAGTAGCATCTGACTAAAGCCAAGGAAGAGTCAGTCCAGAATTGAGAAAGCACAGTACAGCTTAGCTTGTTGAAACTCTTAGATGAGCATTTGGGACTAGATCGTGAGGTGGAATACACTCAAAAATGAGTGTCCCTTACGTCAGATGTTTATGGACTAAAGCTGTTCTCAAACAAACAGAGTCTTTAAAGATTTGCCCGCATCGAAGGATGTTATGGGAATCCATTAATGTCTCCTGACAGCTAGCTGTCATTCCAGATTCAGATCCATCAAAAGTCTGTGAATAGGAGTGGTCAGAAATTGTCCAACAAAACATTTTTTTTCCCGTGGAAAATACAAGTTCATTGCAATCCAAGCTTTCCTGTGAAACATGGGTTTTAACCAGGCCTGCCAGGCTTTCCTGGCTCTCATATGGTGAGGTGGGGTTCTTGTTGGTAAGGACTCAACCTCTACCTGCCTTGGCCTCATGTGGGGCCCCCAGCACCCCAATCTTAGGCAGGTGCCCTCCCCCACTGATCCCTGACTGATAGCTCAGGTGGGGGCCAAGGGCAAAAGCCTTAGCTTAAAAGCATCTCCCAAGAGAAGGGGAGATTAGGCATTGCTGAGGGTTGTTCTAGGTTTTTTCATATCAGCTGTCTCTGAGGCCAGCAGCTGTCCCCGAGGTCACCCACTGAATCATCTTCGAGGTGGCCACAGACCTGCAGCCAAACCGCTACGAGCAAACTGGGGTGAAAGGTGTATGCAGGGCCCCAACACATGTGCAGCTGGAGAGCAGGAGACACAATTTTAAGTGGAACACAGGTCTGAACATAGACTTTCCTAGAATCACTTGACTTTTGGTGACTGTGGGATTATTCTACCTATTTATGAAAAAAATTATGTAAGTCTGCAACACTATGCTAAAATAAAGAAGGTCTCTTGTAGGACATATGACTCTGTAATGAAAAAGAAAGTAGTGTCTTCTACTCATCCTTAACTGAACCCTGAGACAGTTATCCCACAAGGTGTGTCAGGGTATTGGTCACCCACTCAGGAGCTGCCATTTGAAGGAAAATGAGTATATAAAAAGTATATATAAAGAATACCCTCAGGCAACAGATGAGATACAACCAGGCTGTAATGATTTGGAAGGAAATCCAGAAAGAGTAAGGTTGTAAATCCAGCATCTCATTGGGTATACAGCCTTAACAGAAAAGGAAATTTGATAAGCTTAAGCTAGAAAAGCTGTTGGATTTGGTCTGGGAGTGGAACTATGTGACAATGCACCTTTGGGTACAAGATGTACATGAAGTTCAACAAGTACAAAGAACTCATTGAAAGCCATCTTGTTGGAAGAAGCCACTCTTGTGTTTGTCTCCAAAACTCAAAAATATACTGACACTGATGTGAAAAAGGGAACAAATTTTCTGATAAGCCATTGCTGAAAGCAGATATACTCAGCAGAGCTCACCTTTCAGACTACAACACTGGTGTTTTCTAAGAATTGGGAAAAGGGTCTATGACCATGCCACAGTCCCTTTCAGTTTCCTGAAAAAGAGGTCTAATACAGTCTGACAATACATGAGGACTTGGTCATTATGGTCCAGTGATGCTCTGGACTAAGTCAGGTTGCAGGAAGCAAGTGCTGAAAGTACTATTAGAGAATTGTGGACTCTATGCACAAATGTTAAGTGTGCAAAAAACATGGTGAACTTACAGCAGGGAGTGATTCAGCTCTGTTCATTTTAATAACAGGATAGTCACAATCAATTGCTGCTTTTATTTCTGAGAAGACAATTTGGCAAGGAATGTGATCAGGAAATTGAAGGCATGCTATCTTCAGATAATGAGCCACAGTACACTTCAGGAGAACTTAGGCAATTGCCTGCCAAATAACAGGAGAGCAGAGCCAGCACTGAAGAAACAAAGAGACTAGGAAAAGGTGAAACAAGCAGGGATGATGTTACCTGACAATGTTTAACCATTGCAACTCTCTTTTCCAGTGTTTTTCTGAGCATGGAAATTTAGAGCAAAGATTGATGAGGTGGAGGACTAAATTAAGCTTCTCTTACAGGTTGAATCATACGTATTTGCTTCTTTTCAGCGCAAAAAATAATGAACAGTGGAAACAGCTGAGGAATTACTTGTAAACAGACTACTCAATGCTGCAGAAGAGCTAGCTATTCATGTCTCTGAGCAGGCCTCAGCAGTTAAAAAACGAATGTGAAAACAATTTCAAAAGGCAAGTCTCCTTACCCCATGGAGCATTGACCACAGAAGATCTCTATTGGCCATCAGAGCTCAGATCAGTTCTGAAAAATATTCTGGACAGTCATATAGAAACTGAAGATAAACAACATGCCCATATCAACGGGTAAAGAGCCCATAACCTAAAGGACTTATCCATCTTGTCTCAGGTGTCATTGTCTTGTCCAAGACAGGAAAGTCAGGAACTATGTGAAAAACAGGCCAGCTGTCACGTAAGGCTGGAATGTCGCAAAAATAGAAGAAAGTCCCTTACCAATACCATAAACAAAATGTGGCATTCTGGTCTGATTACTATCATGTTTAAAGCGCATGAATTCCAGCAGACTTCAAAAGACTTATGATAGAGATTGCAGCTCAGGTTTGCATATTGTTTTACCTGCTACAGTAGTGTTTAACTGACAGAGTGACTGTTTCACATCCAGTGAAATTTCATTTGAATTTCCAGTGAGTTTCACTTTCACATTCTTGCTTGGAAGCAAGAACTCAAAGCCTCAGTGCCTGGGTTACCAGGCCTTAGTTCCTATCTCAGCTATGTACTGAAATGTCCAAATCCCCTTTAAAAAACTAGAACCTTTCCCCTGAAGTAACCATGGTGCCACTGGAGTCGGACAATGTTTGTATAAAAGATGTAACAGGAGCGAAAATAACTAGAAGTGAAAAGTGAAAAAAACCACAACTGGAGGATCTTCAGGGCATCTCCACACTGCTGGCAGATGCGACACAAAACCCAGGGGTTATCTCCAGCCACCTAGAGCAACAGCTGGAGACAAAACAAAAACCAAAACCGAACTGAGAACACAAGAACGATCCTGATTGTTGATGATCAAGGCAACTTAGTACAAAGCATTATCAAGAAAATGTCTCTAAATCTTGCTTCTAACTTCAGGTCTGTCTCCATGGTGAGATGACAGACATGTTAGACTTCTGAAAGGACACAGAGATGCAGAGGCTCAATGCCAAATGATCTTTTTTTCAACTTTTGTATGTGTTGCTAGAAAGTTTTCATTGCGAAAAAAAGAGTAGAAAGCCTACTTCGTGAAATTTCAGTAGTGAAGCTTTTGCCATTTTTAATCACTTTTTGAATTAATTATCTTAAATACAGCTAATAATTACTGTTCTTTTGAAAAATGTGAAATCCTTCAGAGAAACAATGGAGTTACTGAATTCAGTCCTGTGGAAAAGCATAGGATAGTGTGGCAGTGGATGGTTGCTATTGTAGCTCATATTTTCTTTAGCAATCTTATGAACTTTTTACAACATTTCTAGTTTTATTGCTTTTGTTTCCTGTTCAATACGTTGACATTTATAGATTATTTTTTCTTAGTGCAAACAGAAAGCTGATTTCGTTGCTGCCCAAGTTGCCAAGTATTTGTTCATTAAGTTGTTTTCCACTTTAAAGATGTGTAAGTAGCAAAGTAACAGATGCATTCCTATGCTGCTGACTAATTGACCAATTGCAATAACAAAAATATTGTCAGAACTCCTTTTCCTTCAAAATGGGAAACATTTGCAGTGTTATTGCTATTATCCAGTAATATGAAGGAAAAAAGCCTGTGCCCTCTCATAGCAGAAGTGCTTAGTCTCTTGAATATTGTAGAAGCAGCAAGTTAGTAAAAGAGCTGTTCTGCATTTTAGGGCTGTGCTAAGGCAATTTGGAGCTGTAAGTAGAATATTATGTAAGTATCCCTACTGGTTCCATGTCTGGAACTGGAAAGAGCTGCCTTTCCTTTTTTTTTTTTTTTTTTTCACCTAAGGGAGCTGTCAGATTATCTGAGAAATACCTCAGCAGCTGGCGTGTGTGTGCATGGCTGGGTAGTGCAAGCCGACTCTCTGACTTTGCAATGCAAAGGAAGGTCCATGTTGGGTAGATGCCAGCAAAAGTCCCAAAATCTTGAGGCATCCTTTGAACTGCATAGTGCATTTCACATATTCTTCAAATAGAGCTTCAGGTAGAAGTACGACATGTTTCACTAGTAGAAAACTTTCCACACACACAAACAAGTCCAAGAATATAATTTTTTTTGGTAAAAAAATTAAAATTGTTCATTGAAAATCAAAATATTCATTTCAGAATCTTTCTCTCCCCTCTGTTCACCCCAAATTATAAATCAAACGCCTCTTAACCTTACTTTCTTCTATGGGTGGGGTATTTTGCTGGCATTGCACATCCCATTAATCACTCTGTTAATCCCTATTTCTAAAGTTATGGTTACTGAAGTAGAAAAAAATAACGTGTTTTTCTTGATTGCTGAATGAACCATGCTCAGTTTATGGTTCCAATTGGTTTTTGTTTTGTTTTTCCTTTTTATTCTAAGCCTTTCCACTGTTTATTAATGATAAAAAAGCTTTCCTAAATGAAAACTTAAACTGTTAACATACACGATACATACACGAAACTGTTAACATACAAATACAGTTTGAGATGTGGGGTCGTTCTGCAAATAAAGAATGTACTTCCCTTGTGGAAAGATTTTTTCAGTGCTTGGCTCTCTTTTGGTTTTAAACTGCAGGAAAAAATAACTTCCACTTCTCAAGGAAAAATTAGTTTCATGACCCATTCTGACTGTCTTTTAGCAAATTTAGGTTTTTTGACAGAATATGGATTGGTTCATGACTGCTTAGAAAAGTAAGGAGCTGTCAGTTGGCTGTCTTGTATAAGATCAAACTTGATATTTTTTTTAAGCTCATGCTGGCCAGTGCTTAAAGTGCAGTTCATGCTAATATTGAAGTGGACACATGGAAAAAAACGCCTTATACAACCCACTTTCTACTAACCCCAGCTTTTTTCTCTTAAAAAAATAAAAGAAAATATGCCTGAACTAAGGTTTCCAGCCTTTCCATACCCTTAACCCTGGCAGAAAAAGTGCTCTCACTAGAGGATGCATCACTGTCTTTTTTTTCCACTGAAAGTGAAATTAATCCCATTCAAAAATGTTGTCTAGCAGCAGCAAGCTGTGGCTGCTGTGCTGTTGCTGCTTTATTGACTGTTAAGACACCTTTGAGTATGGTTGAGAGAGTGGGGAAAAAATAGAAACATTATTGTGTAATCAATTTAGTGTGTTGCAAGGTGATAATAGAATTGTAACTTACAGCAGCATTTTGTTCTCACAAATCATAAATGTTTCTTAAAGGAACAAACAGCCCACAGACACTTTCATGATTTGAAAAACTACTTTTAAATTCCTTGGTGCTTCATTTTAAGCATGTTTACTTCACTGTTAGCTCTGAGTGACTGCCAGATCTAACTATGTTGATTGCTTGTCCTCAATACATACTCCTTCCTGGGGCTAACATCCTTCCTGATACGCCCTGTCAACTTTTGGGTTAGATCGACTTGGGATATGGATCTCCTATTGTCTTATCTCTACCTATCAGATAATTAATTAACCTCCCTGGTAAGCTTTGTATTCTTCTCAGTCTTTGATGGATCTTATAGTTTATCAGAATTGCAATTCATTAATATTGCAGACCCTTTGGTTAAGACTATGTCCTCAGGGCTCCAAGGTTTTTCTTGCACAGTGTATGCAGGAAAAGAAATACGATCCTGCTTTTCAAATCAGCAAGTAGTGAATCAATGTTCTTGTCCTTTCTTGCATGCTTGCTCCCTAATTTCCTTCTCTCTTTACTGCAGCTATTGATGCCTGTAACTTCGTTATACTTGCTTATTTTTCTCCTACTGTTCTGTTTAGTTTGACTCTCCTATGGAAAATGTTCTCAGAATATTAGTTATTTTTATATAATTTTGTTAACATTTTATCAGAGTTTTGTATCCTCTGCATAGGATTTGAAAGCCTGAACTGCTGTGGTCTTTTGGATTGATGCTTGTTTCAGGCTGGAATTTAGGAATGTGTACTGAGAATACTGAGGTGACAACTCTGACAAATTTTCCAGCAGAGATTAATGACCCTCAAAGCACTAGCTTTGCCATTGCAGTTTAATGGTTTGAAGGCAGCTTGGGGATGATTCTTAGTCTTGCAAGCCTGTTCTGCCAGGTCCTTTCTCACCTGAATTTCTGTTTACATAGTGGTAGGAATTGACATAAATATCAGATACTATCCTCCAAGAGACAGGAGCACAGTGTCTACCAATTTGGAAAAATAAGTCACCGATTGCTACTGACTTGAAAGAAGCCTAAATTTTTATTGATGTAAAAAATATAGTGCTTTTTGACTTTTTCCATATTTGTAACTTGTGTTCACTTTTTCTGCTTTTCACAAGAAAGTTGTCATTTTATGATAAAAACTCATGTGTTGGAATTTTCTAGCTCAATTGAAAGTAGAAATACATTTGTGTGGTACCAGTGACCTTCTGACAGGGCTGAACGGTCTGCCAGCGTGACCTTCTGCCAGG
>KZ505988.1:244597-286223 GCA_002844005.1 Limosa lapponica baueri
TGATGCCAGTCAGGAAGAGCAGCAATGTGGTCCTCTGACAGAGTGGAGATGAACACCTCATCTGCGTGTCCTCTCCCACACAGCAGCTGATGATTGGCTAAGGAAGCAGGGTACCTAAGGACAGGTATAACAGTCCTTTGGCATTCTTACCAGAATATTTTAATGATTTCTTGTCAGAGGCCTTGGTCTTCCTCACAACTGCTCAGCCAAAAAGTTAATTGCTCCAAAGGCGGTACTCATTCTTTCTTGTGGTTACCAGGAAGGCTACAAGGCTCTGTAAGAGTCCTTCTGATGAAGACCACCAAGGCTTCATAAAGCAGAATATCTGACAGGTATTGTTGTCTTCCCTCACTTTCTGGTACTTTTAGTACAGACATTTCAAAGTTGCTTTTTTTCCATCAGCCTCCTTAGCATATTTTCATTGTCCCAGAAATTACAGCATGAGATCCACTGTAGCAACATATCTCTCACACTAGGTGCAGCACAAAAACAAATGCAGACAATTTCCTTGAATTGTGTAGAAACATTAGTCAAACTGCCAAAAAATACATGCCTTGGTAGTTTACTTAAAGATGTGTTCTTCAAACATTATTTCAGACCTTCTCTGCAGATAGTTTTGGAATAATCTCTTCCTTTGAAATGGAATCAGTGTTGGATGTGATCATGAGAACTCTTTTTTCCTGACATTTCCTTAAAATATCAAGTAAAGGGAAAAAAAGAAAAATAGAGTACTAATTGACTAGAATGATAAACATTTTAGTGTTAAGTTCTGATGTTGTCTGGTAAGTGGAGGTAGCTTCTTGATTGGCTGATCTCCTTTTCTTGTCAGTATGTATGTTTTATGGTAGATACCCAGTATAGGTGGGTATTACATTGTCAACAAATCAGGCCTTCACTGGGAAACACAGCTCAGAGACAAATCTGCCGAATTGTTGTTGTCCCAAATAAGAGTGACAGAGCATTCTGAAATGCGAAGACAGCTTATAAGCATTTGCCATAAAATCCAGTTACTCAAAGTCGTTTTTCCCCACAAGTGAGGTGCTGGAACACTGTGAAATCGCAGTTCTATTTTTGGCTGACTCAGAGCAGGGATTTGAATTAATGTATCCTGCCCAGAAGAACACCTGAAAAAGCAGGCCACATAGTCATTTTTATGCTTTTCTCTTGCCCGATGAATATTTAAATAGTCTGTGCAGAATATCATGGGTCTGACAGAAAAAGACTGAGGGAGAGCTATCTCTATACCAAAATATTTGAGACTGCTTTAGTAACCTCTTTGTGCTCTAACTGGTCAGATCCTGACAGAAGAAAGGTCTTGACCTTGTGCATTTCATACCTTTACATAATTCCCCTGAGCACTAGGTTATTAGATAAAAATGTAACATCAGGATACATTTTGCTTATCTAAAATGTGGCTTCTTTTGCCTTTTATTTCAAGTATGCCAAAATAAAATATTCTGTTTCAGACTGAACAAAATGTTTTGCATGAACCCCAAGTGACTGGGTTTTCTTTTCAACAAAAAGGAAAAAGAACTATACCTGCCAGAATGAAAAAATGACCCCAAATGAAATATTTATATTTCAATCCAGCCTTCAGATAAAAGGATACATCTCCTGAATGGCTCTAATACATAGGTCTGATTTGAAGAGCTGCTCAATATCTCCTCTCTAATTGACTTTAACCCAGGTGCACCGGTAAAAGCTGAGCTACACTGCAGCTCTGAGAATCACCTCTGGAACATTTAAAAGCTGGAGGCACAAATGTCGGCAAGTTTAAGTAAACAAAGAGAGAGTTATGCTAATTTACACTAGAAAGAGCTCAGCATAGTGTTTGTTGCCAGGCCCAGGAAGGTGTGCAAGGCTTTGTCACCTCTTCTTTTTAATTTTGTACAGTAAAGGAACAGGGTTAATAATATCCAAGTAAGCCCATGGCTGGTACTCATCTAGTAAAGGTGAAACAGAAAAAAGGCGCTGTGGCTTTTGCAATTCTAAGTAATTACTCAGTATTAATAATCCCACAGGTACCTGAGACAGGTGCCTCGTACAGAAAAAATGTGCCATAGCTATCACAGAAGAATTTGAATGTTAAACCAATATACGTATAAGATAAATTCTGCCTTCAGTTATACTTAAGTCAAAGTTTAAATCCACTGCTTTGAATCTATACTTATACAGAAATACGTTACTTTGAGTGTGTCAATACAGTTTATTGCCAATTATTATGTCTGATTAGAGGGAGAAATCCACCTAAATTACTAAGCCTAAATTGAAGTCTAAATTACTGGACTTCCTAAAACCACAACAGTGGTATAAATGGTGCTGAAGAGTATGACATAAATCAGCAATGAAATGTGGAGAAATTCATGTAATGGGAAAATTAATAATAGTGACATGTGGTGTTGCAAGAAGATGAGGGAGCAGGCATAAGTGCTGTGCACGATTTTAATATTTAGATTGTAAAAAGTAGATCTTTTGCCTTTTATGAAGGCTCATATACTTTACTGGTGGGGCATGTATGTCTCTCTATGCAACACTGGTCACAGAGGAATAGTCACCTAGTTACATTTTAACATGAAGAAGGGATGGAAGGGAATGGAGGATATTGGTGAGGATCTAGACCTGAAAGCACTGATCTACCTGTTTATCTAATGAAAAGTTGCTCATCTGTGGAGAGCACTGGGAGGTGCATGTACTGCTGAAAAAGATGTTGGGATTCAGGAGCATAAGAGAATCAATGTTAATGAAGATGACAGCTTGAACGTCTGGCTGCTGCACAAAAGCAGAGCACAACTGCTTAAATGTCCCATGTTAAAGCCTTGTCTTATAAACTGTGTTGGACAAATATGAGACAGACTCTGCATGTGATGTGATGTTAGCATCTCCAGAAAAAAAAGTCTGAATAATTGAATCTAAAAGATCAGAAGAGAGCTACTTTAAAGCACTCATGACTTTGTGGACGACTTTGAAATGCAATCTGTCAGGACACAAAGTTGCATAAATACTTCTAATCAAATAAAGTCTGTGTATCTCTTCCTTGATTTTTCTTAATTAACAAAGGAAAATTGAATGAGGATTTTAATAAACCCCAGACTGTCTCAGCTCTTTCCTTTATCCTAAAAAGGCAATCAAGGATAGATGGAGAAAGTCAAGACCCACTCAGTTCCTCTGCCTTCCCAATATTATTTTCTTCATTGTATCTTCTTTGGTTCCAAATGTTTGGGTATGGCAATTGAGTAAAACTGTGTTACAGTTCTAATTCTTTCTGTCTTACTGCTTCTATTCTTATTATGCTTTTTACTTTTTTCCCTCCTTTTACCTTTTCCACTACAGAGATGCTTGTACTCCTGAAAACAACAGCTATTTATTTGCTAGCTGCAGTTTGCAATAGAAGTACCAGTTAAGTTTATCAGAAGAATTTCTCTTTAGGAGTGTAGCAGTACAAATGCTAGATATTACCTGAGGCACTACTGGTCCTCAGACTGACTTGCTGTGAAACACACTAAGAGAACACTGCCTGAATCCCAAGACTATCAGACGACATTTCGGGTGGGAAGACTATGTCTGAACATAGCTCTGTGTATTTGCTTCTCAGTTAGGAACAAACTACTCAGTTCCTGTCAGATCTTCCTTCAAGTGCTCATTACCAGGAAAAGGCAATGATGAAAATTATGTACAGTTATTCTAAATATGATGTTCTTTATTACAAAGTGGTAAACTTGGTTTGAAAAAAACAAAGCAAATCTTAAAAAACCCCAGCATAATCCTGGATGAGTCTGTCCCCTCATCTTTTCAAGGGTAGCTTAGCCTTAGTGAGTTAATTTAAATTCCATTTCTTTGTCTATAATAAGTATTTTCTTTCTTATCTATTCTATTGCCCACACATGTACAACTGAAGCATCATTTGAACTGTGACATCTTCTAACACTCCATCTGTTTTTATTAGAGCTGCACGCTCTTGGGGTCCTCTCTTTCTTCTGGACCTGGGTGCAATTGGAATATCTCCTAGTTTCCTTCATATTTTCTCATGTTTTCTCATATTTTCTCATCAGACCTCCTATCCCCATCTTTCTCTCTCTCTCTTTCTTCTATTAGGAACTTCATTTTTGTTTTTAGACCAAGTATGACTGTCATAATTCTTCCTTTTTCCCTTCACTTGGAGTAACTGGATTGCCAATTCCAATGCCTCCTTTGTCTCTGCTTTTTTTTTTTTTTTTTTTTTTTTTTTTTTTGGTTGGGGTTTTTTTTCCAAAAGTGAAGAGGAAGGAAGGAAGAAAGGAAATCTCTGGAGTTTACATTACTGCAACTGGTTTTAATTATCACATTTTTCTAGTTACATATTTGCTTGCTATCACAACATTTTCAAGACTAGAAAAATGAATGAAACCCCTATTCTTTAGGGGTATTCATTTTACAGATATGTTTGCATGTCCTGGAAATTCTGCATTTCTATATACTTCTCAAGGATAACTCTAAACTATGGAACTTGGAAATGTCTTTCAGAAGTTGGACAAGACTTAGAAATCACTTTCTGGTCTGGGTTCACACCCCATGTTGATGTGATACATACTGATTGCATATAAGAATTATAGGCCTAGTAATATACCATCCCAACCTTTATTTCCTTTTCCACTACCCATGTAGTTTCCTTTGCAACCCAGTTTCTCTCAGTATGCAGAGTACTACAGTATTCTCTGCTCAGTCCTGTGGCTGGAAGACTGGAGATTGCTGAGAACATTTAGGCACAACCAGAGAAACCACGCTCAATTTATTCATAACAAAGATGACACTGTTACCCCTTTGTGTGCTTTATCTAGAATTTCTAACCTTATTTGCACTTTCAGAGATCTAGACAAAACAGTCATTCTAGTCCAGTTGTTCTTTCCCATTCCCACTAACCTTTCTGCTTCTTCTTTAAGCTCTCTAAAATAATCTGCTTGACAATAAAATCAGTATACTGGTTTGTAGGACATGAGTTTTCAGTTTCAGCTCCTAACCAGGCCTAACACTACTGTTAAGTGTGTTGCTATTGCAGTATTGTTTATTTTGGATTTGTGGTTGTTTCTTCACTGAAAACTTCAAAAGGTCAGCTTTGTCCCAGTGAGAAATAGGGAAACTTTTGAAATCACAGTCTGGAAAAAGTTTTTCTTGCCCATTTCTATTTTTACATAAAATTTCTTCCTCTCTTAAGGTTTTTGGGGCAACTAATCTGAGGTCAAAGGCTCAAATAACCCACCAACACAACTTTGCCAGCTGCTTTTTCTGCTAAGTATACCAGATGCGAAGATGAAACCATATGAAAGAAGATTTAAATGAAGCTTTTGACCCTATCTGAATATTAGAAAACAAAAAGTCCTGTTGACAAATCTGGATTATGCACTTTTCACCTTGACTTCCTCTTCCTCAGAGGCTAAGTGATTAATCACAATAATCCAAGGATCCCACCACAATGAGCTGAAAAGCCCAAAGTCTTTCATGATCACAGATGAAAATATTGTACTTGAACAGCTAAAACAAGAAGTGAATGACAAACAGTGCATAACAGATATGCATAGCAAATAATTTGCTATGGTAATATATGTAAAACAAAATCATTGTGATTTTATGCAGGTTACAAAGATACAGAAGGAAATAAATAGCTTTAATTGCATATGAAATGTATATATGTAATATCAAAAGTAAAATTCAAAAAAGCACTAACAAGGACATTTCTATTAGGGTGGGAACTTTATCTATTTTACTGAAGTTCAACAATGAAATTTTAAGAACAATCCAGACATATTTAGGTGGAATCTTGTGCTTCATTTTAATCCAGGTATGACTACCATTTTAAGATTTCGTCAGCATGTGAATAAGGAAAAAACTATATTGGCTACTTGGACTATTTCTTCTGCCCATGGAAGGTCCTGTCTCTTCTAATTTCTGCTTAGCCTAACTAAAACTAATATATCAAAGCTGCTTATAATAGTGATGCATACACTAAACAGCTGCTCATAATCATTACTTATTCTAATAGCTATCTTATATTATCTGATAATAAGTACTATACCTAAGCGTACTGAAAAACTATTAGAGCTGACCAAGAAAAGCAAAGATAGTCATACAAAAGATATATGCTGAGGTGTGAATTCACTGCAGAATTAACTTTCCCATAATTTCATAAAAAAAAAACCAGCCCTTTCACTTGGGGGTGAGGAAGCGAAGCTCAGATGGAAATTAGGAGTAGAAATCTGGAACTTTTCTGGGTTCCACAGAAGCGTTTCCTATTTGTACTAAAAGTACATGGAGAAGAGTGAGTGCTTTCACTCACCTCCATCTTTACTGGTAAAACTTGCCTTCAGCAGTTCCAGGCCACTGAGACCAGTGAGGAAGCCTGTTGCAAGGAAGATCTATTTCCAGTGGAGGAGGATCATGTCAGGGATCACTTAAGCTGGACATACATGTGTCCATGGAACTTAATGGGATGCACCCATGAGAACTGAGGAAGCTGGCCAGTGCCATTGCAAGGCCATACTTGATTATCTTTGAAAGATCTGAGGAACTGCAGACTGGTCAGAGTCATCCTAGAAAACTGGGAATAGTCAGCATGAATTTATGACTTTATATGCTTGATGAACCCAATAGCCTTCTATGATGACATGACTAGCTCTGTGGACAAGGGGAGAGTAACTGACATTATTAACAAGGCTTTCAACATTGTCTCCCATAACATTCTCACAAAAAAAACATAGCAAATTATGGACTAGATAAACGGATGGAGAATGACTGAAGGTTGCCTGAATCAGACAAGAAAGACAAACCCAGCTACCAAAGTACATAAGATGGCAAAGTGGTTAAAAGAAACCTCCATAAACGAGATCTTTAAACAAAGAAGCTATCACTGAACTGTCAGGGTTAAAGGCTTTGAATCAGTGGCACAAAGTCCAGTTGGAAGCCAGTCAGTAGTGATGTACCCCACCACTAGTGGGGAAAAAATAAAGTTTACTGTGATTCAAATTAGAAAATGTTTACTGAGAGGGTGGTCAAATACAGGTTTACCATAGAGGTTTTAAAGTCTCCATCCATCGAGATATTAAAAACTCAGTTAGACATGGCCCTGAGGAACCTTTGAGAAGGGGAGTGGACTAGATCATCTCCAGAGGTTCCTTTCTGTCTCAACTACTCTGTGATTGTGTGATACAACAAAGATGTCGATTTTAAACAGGACCCTGACTCTTGGTAGAACTTGTATGGGCACATGTATCAGGCTTTGATCCCAGCTAGAAAAATAGATACAATCTAAAACTTAATTAGTTTAGAATTTTTAAAACAAGTTTTTCTCAGGAGGTTTTTAGAGTACAGTACAAGTAGTTTGTAAATTCTGGAAATGGAGTAGCAAAATTATGCAGGAATTTCAGAGAAACAATGCAACAGA
The DNA here is from genome assembly GCA_002844005.1 of Limosa lapponica baueri. Lineage (NCBI taxonomy): Eukaryota > Metazoa > Chordata > Aves > Charadriiformes > Scolopacidae > Limosa > Limosa lapponica. The sequence goes on from KZ505988.1 coordinate 252,009, forward strand.
TAGTGCTCCATGATGTGTTCTCTGCTTCCTAATTTGGTGTTAAGACACTGCCCAAGAACTGCTCAATACACATTAGGAGACCTTCATCTTCATCTTCTTTCTTCTTTAAGCCAACAATATCAGCTTTCAAAACTGTTGAAGTCGAGAGTCTTTCTTCATTTTGTCCTTCCCCATTTCCCAAGATTTACTAATCATTACCGAAGTACAGAAAAGCTTTTACTACTTATTTATATGCCATATGTGTTCCCTCCCCCCTTTTTTCTTTGCTTTCCCTATATTGATATATAACCTTTATATATAAACCATAATATATAATCTAGTCTATTCCCCCTTTGCTTCCTTACACACATAAACAGAGCATAGTCTTGCTTCTTTTTTGTGTTTTTGAAAGCCAAAAGTAATGTATTCATCTGAACAGCTGGGTAACTTTCATGCTACATGCAAATCAGTTTAAAAAGTAACAAACCTCAGGAAAATGTGACAAAACCCTACAATAGCTCAAATTGTAGATCCGATACAAATCTCTCACTGTTCAGAAAATTGTGTTCATTGTGTTTTATTTTTAGAAATTTCATTACAAGAACTTAAAAAGGAGATGTATTCTTTTGCATTGCGGCGTATTCAGGAATTCCATTTTTATCCTGTAACACTATTCATTTGGGAACATGCAGTGAACCAGCAGGACAAGGTTCATTTCAGAAACTTGGCAAAGCAGGACAGTGTCCTTCCAATGACAAAGAAAAAAATAAAAATAAAAATTTTTAAACAGGCATGCTTCCAGTTGTCTATTTAGTTGTGTTCTTGTTTTTATAATACTGTAAAAGATGTACATTTGAGATAAGAGCTGGCTAGAAAAAATGAAACTGAAGATAGAAAAACTGCATTTCAATGCATAAAGTTTTTTTCACGTATGGAAATATGCGTGGAGTATGAACTTTCTCCTTGTTAGAAAGCAAATGACAGGACGTTAAAAGTTACATATACAGCAGTTTGGAGCGGTAGATTTGAATTTGCTCTCATTATAGCATTGAAAACGATACAGTTTCCCTGAGTTAATGCCAGTGTAATTTGAATTTGGATTAAAATCCTGACAGGTCAAAAAACTGAAGCTAATCTGCCAGAGTGTCATTGCCATTAATTAAAGATTTTGCTGGGCATGCAAAACAATTAGTTACTCTTGAAAATCTTTGTATTCTTTTCTAAAAAAATTCAGACACTAGAAAATGCTAACCTTTCCAATTATTAGTTTCAAGAAAGACATGTTTGCCTCCTCTTCTCAGAAAGTGGCATGAAGAATTCTGAATGAGAAATCAAGATAATCCAGTCTAAGAGTTCACTGTCCAAACATATACCCAGGAGTGTAAATTACGTGGTGAACTTCTTTTGTCTTGTCTAATCATCCAAATGACTAGCCCTTGCAAATATGACACTGCTCATAAATATAGCTCTGTTCTTCTAGCTCGCCTTTAAAAACTGAACATATATTTCTGTTGCTTTTATTGTGACCAGTGGTGGTAAGAATGAGGAACTGAACATCTTCAAGTCTTTTGAAATATGCTTAGTCCCTGTTTAAAGAAATGTATATTCTTAAATTTGATAAAGAAATATCTTTACCAAGATATGTCATTAGGTTTCTACAGGAAGAAATTATGCAGGTATATAGGAATGAAGCAACAAGCTGCTTGTATTTAATTTAGCTTGTTAAAATTATCAGCTATAACTTCTTCAGGACTATAGCCTTTCAAAAATCTCAAACATTACCTGGTGATCCAACCAAAATAAAGGGGCAGAGTAGAACTGGGACATTGCTAGGAACTTGTTTTTTAAAAAGGAAATATTTAATTTAAAAGTAGGTTAATTATTATCACTTATACTGAGTGCTGTGTTTTATCCAGTAAAACTAGATTAACAAATATTCATTGTGCAGGCTGCGTCTGTGAGCTTCGTATCACAACGACAGAGCATTTGAATTGCAAAATTGCAGAACTATACTATTTTTTTCTGTGGAGCTGACACAGGGTTCCATCACACATACACAAACTCGGGCAAGTGGACACAGCAGTGGGCTTTCTAAACAAAATCCAAGACAGTGGCAGAAACTTAGTTCAATTTTCATGACTTGCACTGTAGTTTAGTGACAACATCATTTTTCTAAGGCCTGGTCTACAGAACTCTTGTTTAAACACTTTACTATCTTATATACTGTGGTAGTTGGGTTTGTTTTTCTTGTCTGATTCCTGAGGTAGATGCTCAGCCTGGACCCACTCCATCCAAGTACCAACATTTCACTAAACGCAATTAGGAACCCAGATAGCGCCCAACTTTCTGCCTCTGCCACCTTCTTCAGCAGCCAATGAAAAGAAATGACATTTCTAGACAGTGATTCAAATATCCAGAGCTATTATTTTATTATCTTAAGTTACGCTGAGAAGGATCAGACCTTGTTGATAAAGCTAAAGGAAAGGGGTCTTTGAAAATGAGCCACTAGTGAGCAACTAACGATATACTTATATAGCTCATAATAGCAACCACATAATTAGTCAGAAGTAGAAACGTGATACAGTTCTGCAAAACATTTGGGGTTAGAAAAGAATAATATTTTGGCAAGAATCCCCTTAAGGTCAATGTATTCCATTCCACTGTAATTATACATTTGCAGCGATATTGCCTATGCTCGTGCCTAAGGACTTTTTAAGTAGCAGTGCATGTTCAGTGACAGGGAATTCACCTCACTTTGTTGAAAAATAAATACTAAAATTTCAAGATATTCACCCTTCGCAGACTGTGGAGAGACATTTAGAGATGACAAGGCATCTCACCCGTCTTAGACATCTATCTTTGCATAAGACCAAACCAACTGCTTTCTGGAAATGCAAGTTTCTCCCCGAGAAAGGATTTGCCAAAGAGATTGATTCTTGGAAGACTAGCTTAGATGCAGTCTGCCGTCTTTTAGATGTCTGTATGAAGTGAGATGCATCCAACAATAGCTGTTTGTATCCTAAGAGCTCATAACCTCAGGGGGGATTTAAAAGCATTTAGAAGATTTGGGCTCCTGATATCTTATTCCCACAAGTTCATAGCTACTATTTGTCGTTGTATTTTGTGAATAACTTTTATCAGTCAAGAAATGAATCACATTGGTCCTATGTTGACTGATCTTTCCCAAATCCTGGATTTTATTTTTAAATATTGTTAAACTTTCACCTTTTGCATTTGTGTAGTACATCCCTGGAGTGTCATTAGGTAGGTTTTTTTCCTCCATTAAAATTTGATGCATTAATGTCAGTGACCTTTTTTTTGCATGTGAATAAGAAGGTATGATATACATAAACATAAATTTGTGGGATATAATTTATAATCTAATAATCAGTTTATGAAGAACAGTGCTGTACTCAAAATGCTGGCCTTAGAATGTTCAGATTTTTACCAAAGGGTTGCATAGGAAATTAAGACAATCCAGTGAAAAAATACCAGAAGGCATGTTTTGAAATGATTTTGTTATTCTTTTTATTTCAATTTATTTTTCATCAAACCACCATGAAAAATTCAAAAGAATACTTTAGATTTATATTCTACATTTCTGTACTTGCACTTCAAAGATATATTTTACAGAATAGAGCTTTAACTCATTTATTAAAACTAACTCTGCCACCTACCCTTCACCGTGGAGCAGGTTCTAGCTAATAATTTACTGTTGAGGTGGATTTTGTTTGTATGTATTTTTAAGTGGCTGTCACATTTCTGTATACCGAAGTCGTTCGCAGTTCATCCTGGTGAGAAGAGAGGAGGAAAAGTGCAGCTGAATTCCCTCTGCAAACTACTGAGAGGGGGCTGCTGAGAGAAGGTGTTGCTGGGGAGCAGAAGCAGCAGCCTGTGGCTGAGACGAAGTCTGAGGGTCTGTATGATGGGGAGAGTTTGGATAAAAGCATGAAATCCTCATTCTGATGAAAAAGTGCCATTTATTTGGGGTTAAAATTACTCCTTGTGAATGTCTGTTCCCAAGCAGAAAAGTCTTCTGGCTCAATTAACGTTTTTTTGACTGCATTTATTTACTGAAGGAATTCATTGAATTGGATTCAGTGTGTCTTGAGGCCTTTCAGACCAATGCTTAGTTTGTTTACCATTTCAACATGAAATACAACAGGTGCAGGTAACAATCTGCTTAATAACAGCACCAACAAAAACCCTCCTGGGTTTTCTGATTCCAGACTAGTGTGGGAATTTGGAAAAAAATAAAAGAAAAAAAATGTGGTTTTTTTTCCAAGAAACTGAATTAATACCCTTAAAATAGGAAAAAAAAATCAAACCACCCCTAAACAATGGAACATTGGCCATGTATCAGAAGCTTCATTAAGAATAAAAAATGAAATGGCTTGTCAATAAAATTTAGCAATATACTGATGGGAATGATAATGAATTCATATAGTATTAAATCATTTAATTTAATTATTATCGAATTTGGTGAGCAGGTATAGATGAGTGCTGAAGATCAGTAAAACAATTAATTGATTTTAATAAATGTCCAGGAGTCTCATAAAAGTTCAGGAAGTTGGTAGAGTCTTTGACTATCTGCTTGGCTATGGCATATTAATAAACAAACATAGGATCTTTCTGTTTCAGATCTGAAAAGAATAAATTCACATGAATGCTGGCAGTGGCTCCTGCTGATTCTTTTGACACTACAGCATTTAGAGTTAAGCCAACCTCCCTGCTGCTTTGCAATGCAAACTGAATGGGAAAATTAAGGGTAAATTACCACCAGCACGCATGATATTGTAGGCAGTCTCAAAATCTGCTCCTGGATGCAAGATCAAAGCGTTTTACTTTCAGCAGATGTAACAGGAGGCCATTATGAACACTTGTCTAATGAACCATGTCCAGTTCCATGAACCATATCCAATTGTGAGGGTTTTGAAAATACTATGCAGAAGAGTCTGTCGCAAAGATATGTTCAAGATGGGATTTTTCTCCCAGTAATATTCCTTTTTTATTTCTGCAGTCCTCACCAGCCCAAACCTTGCTGCGTAAAGATTGCCAGATCTGATTGTAGGACTACACTATGACACACTCACTGCTGCTCTTGTGGAGATCATTGTCTGAAACACTCTGTTTCTCCTTCCAACTCCTCCCCAGGGAATGGCACCTCCAATTTATCAAAACCACAGTGGGAATGAGGGAGCCACTGGCTCATCCCTAGATTGCCTTTCACTGAATATTTTTTTGTTGTAATAATATGGAAATATGTCCTTGCAGTACCCTCTTTCTACAGTAGGCACTTGTTAAAACTTCCCTTCTCTACGAAGCAGGTAGAATGGTTTTGAAATGGGCATCTGCGTTTTCACAGAATGCCTTTATACAGATAACACAAGCAAGACTGTACGGCATGGATCGTGCTGCTTTCTGAGGCTGTAGTGGACATTTTTGGTATTTTACCCCAGCAGGGGGGACTGTTAATCAGTTTTTCTTCTCTAAGAAATATGATCAAAGTTCAGAGTTAATTTCTCCAAACAGTTGAATGTGCGAGGCTAGTTGTTCTGAAAGGGGCCCACATTTGCTCTCCTTGTACCAATTTCAGGTTCACTGCACACTGACAGGCCCAAATCTGCATAAGAATGCGGCCTTGGCGGCTTTCCCCAGCCCATCAGGGCTACACTGCCATGGCATCCTCTCCGCTCCTCAACTGAGGCATTGTTCTGGGCTGGAAAATCCCTCCCTCCCGCTGAGGTGCGGCTCCACGGCAGCCCATGAATATTGTTCCACCAGCCGAGCTCCCTCCACAAATGACATCCTGTGCCACTGCACTCTCTGAAGGTCCACGATCCCCAGGATGTGCATCTGCCTACCCGTGGCAACTGCTTGAGGCTGAGTATTACTCTTGGCAAGGCCAGCTGGCTCTAAGTGTCCTTGTACCTGAATTATCTACTGTCAAGTGCTGGTGTGGCTACAAGTCAAAGTGCAAATGGGACTCTATTAAAGTTCCGGGGGTTTCTACAGAGCATTGATGATAACTTTTTGACACAGGTGGTGGGGGAGCCAACGGGGAGAGATGAGCTGCTGGACCTTGTACTGACAAACAAAGAAGGACTAGTTGGGGATGTGAAGGTTGGGGGCAGCAGTGAAGATGAGATGGTGGAGCTCTGAATCTTGTGTGGAAGAAGCAGGTCAATAAGTAGAATTACAGCCCTGGACTTCAGGAGAGCTGACTTTGCTCTCTTCAAAGACCTACTTGGAGGAATCCCATGGGTTCTAGAAGGTAGAGGGCTCCTAGAGAGCTGGTTAATATTCAAGCACCCCTTCCTCCAAGCTCAAGATTGGTGCAGCCCTATGAGTAAGAAACTTTGTTTCTGCAAAGGGGCCCTGTTTCTTACCTAGGAAAACCTGTGAGCCCTATGCATCCTACCTGAACTGCAAAAAAGGCCATTATGAATTTTGAAGTCAAATAAATGTTTTTGGTGGGGTGTTTTTTTTCACAGAATCACGGAATCATGGAATTACCAGAGTTGGAAGACACCTCTAGAGATCATCTAGTCCAACTCCCCTGCTAAAGCAGGATTGCCTAGAGCACGTCGCTCAGGACTGCATTTCTGTTTGTTGGTTTTTTAACCTTTGGAAACCTTTGGAAAATTCTGGAGAATTATCCAGAATGAGCATATTTTTAAAATAATCTGGTATTGTGTGAAGGATTAGAAAGAAAACAAGGAGCAATTATTCAGCCATGGTGAGGTGGTGAGAATAAGAAGAGGAAAGGATGAAACTGATCTTTGAGGTTCTTTGAGAATTATTCTTTTAGAACATAAACAAATCTGTAAAGCTAGAATATATTATATATATGTATGCATTTGTGTATGTGTATATGTATGTATATATACGTCAGTGTCAGCATAAAATATTTAGTAATTTTTTTCTCTTATAGTCCAAATAGGGATGCATAACATAAATGTATAATGCATTCTGTTATGATCCATGTTAATATGCATAAAAAAGTGTAGTTTTCTGCTTGGTGACTTTTCTGATGAATTAAACGAATTAAAAAAAAAACAACCAAAACCCAAAACTGGAATTTCATTTATTTCGGTTTTAAAAGGATGACAAATTCCCACATATCAAATGTCCTCAAACAAAACTATGTGGGGAATTTGTTATTGATCAAGAATCTCTTGCAGAAATGATAGGCTTTCATTTTGCAAAGTAATAACATGCATCGCTTTCTTGCAAGGTGAAGATTGAGCAGGACATAAAGGGTGATATTGACATGAAAATACTTGTTCACTCTGACCTTTCTGTAGAAAAAATTACACTACCCTTTTGGAGTAGGTGTCTTTTTCTTCCCATATTTACATTCAGAATCTGGAAGAGAGAATTAGTTTTTTGCTGAGACATTTTTTAAAAAATGAAATACCTAATTATTTGCATGGGAAAGATGTTTTTAGAGAATATACAAAGTGATAAATATTTAGAAAATCATAACTTTATAATATCTTTGGTGCCATCCAGATATTTTTTAATATTCACATCTTAAATTAAACAGCTCCCTATTAAATTTAAGATAAGCCAGTGCCAGAACTTTTAACTTGGATGACCTTCACATTTGGAGTTTCAGGATGCTAAATTTTAAATTCCATATCTAAATGTGATATGGCACAATAAATTTGTCTGTGCAGAACTTTTGATCCGTTTGATACTTGAGATGCTTCATGAATTTGTGTGTTAAGATTGTAAAATGCATTTTAAATGTGGGACCTGTGTCTCTCTCTATCATCTTTTTACCTCCTTTTTTGGAGTGTTTTTGATGCTGCAGTTTCAAAGGAGGGAGATCCAAGGCAACATCAGATAGTTGTTAAATCTTGATGATCCCCTTTTCAGGTGGAAGCCCCTTTGGACAAAATGTCGACTTCTGTTCAGGACAAAGCAGTTTGTCAAGTCATAACTCCAGGGAGTTGGTAACCAAGCAACAGATCAACTGTTGGAAAACTTTGATCTCCTAATGATGCTCATTTGGGAACCTTCTGACAGGGAATTCTCTGAGGGCTGATGAGTCTAGGAGGAAGAATCTAGCATCAGAAATCTTAAAATAAAGTCTAGCAGGAAAGGGGAGGGGAGGAGAGGTTTTGTGAGGATGGTGTTTTGGGTTTTTTTGTGTGTTTTTTTTTTGTTGGAAGTATCTTTTATTTCTTTGCTTGGTTGATTGTTTTTGCTTGATTTGTTTTGTTTGGTTTTTGGGGTTGTTTTTGTTTTGGTTTTTTGTTTGTTTTTGTTTGTTTGTTTGTTGTATCCTTTCAATTGTATGACCAGGTAAGGAAGAAACAAACTACTTGGAGACACTGTAGATAGACCCCACTTCTCAAAATAAACCCACGTGTAGAATCATGAAACACTGGTGGGGTCTGACCTACGCCCTACAGTTATAATTCTTGAAGACTTGGAAGAAACTGAGATAATGAGTGCATTTCTTGTTTTTCTTTGCTCTCTATCAGCTTAAATTCAGCTGCCTCAATATAGACAATTAGTGCCATTTAAGACATACTGGTTTATAAGAGAAATCTACGTGGGACTGTCAGGATCATACTACTACACAGGACCTAAAGGGCACTAAAAGCAACTGGACACCTCACAGGGTGTGCAAGGATGTTTCAAATGGCACCAAACACTTATTTAGGAAACTGAATCCTGACCTATACTTCATGGTCTAGTTCAAGTAAAATGTGATAAGCTTTAGCTGCAGAAAACTTGTGAATCTATCTGCTTCTACTACTGTACAAAATCTGTTCTTCCTCCTTGAGGAGATGACCTGTATGACAGTGTTCCTTAAAGGGATCGATCTCAGTGAAAACCCATGTTTAAATTTTGGCTCTGACTCAGGACACCAGGGTACCTGGGTCTTAGTGGGGAAGGAACTCAGGCAGTGTGCCAAATAAGCCACTAATGAAGCTTAGAGCTATGAAATATAGATGTTACACACATTTCTAATTCAGTCTAACTACAATGTTAATTTAAATCTAATGCGGGTATATATGTATCAGCTTATTGAGTTATTAAGCTTATTTTAATTTGGTGTGGAATTATATGGTAAATATATATATTCTACAGTTTGGAAATAAAGGACTAAGGGATGCTTTATGACTGCAAGAATAATTAATTTATAAGACCTAAATAGTCTTGAAAGGTCAGGAGAGTTCCTTCTCCCATTCACTGAGGACTTCAGAAAGCATGTTTTAAAATACACAAGAGGGATGCATTTTAAGGAACACTAGATATATATATCTCTGTGTAAGGTAATGCAAATAGACAATCTTCAAAACACTAAGTTCTATAGCATGACCTCTAGCTAATACAAAAAGAAAATAAAAGATTGCATTACCACATATGAAATAGCTTATGAGACTGCCTGCACATTTCGAAATACAGACTAATATGACTAAATGAATATTTGGCTACATGGATATTGTCAGAAGCTGGTATAGCTCATCACTTGGTATAGAATGAAATGCCTAGTAATTTATACTTACATTTACAGATATAAAGGCCTGAAAAGTCTTCAAGGAAAGTAAGCCTCATTTTTAGTACAATACCAGGTGGAGAACTTTACTGAATAAATTTTGAACTATGTCTATAACTTGAGAACAGAAAATTTTTATCAAGTTATGCAGTCCTGATTTAAAATGATAGGGACTCCATCACATCTTTTGATAGGTTATGCCAGAATTTAATTATCTTCCAGGTGAAAAAAATATATCTCTTTCCACTCAGTCTGATTGTGTGTAGGTATGAAAATCTGATCTCATTGTACCTTTTCATTTCACATGAGAGAAATTCCTCCTACTGTAAAACCTCTTTTGAGGCAAATCTTTTTGAGGGGCAAATAGAATAGATTGGTTTGTTTAATTTTTACCCTTTGTAGTCATGTTTTATTTGAGTTCTATATTTTTGTGGAGTTCTGTTGAGTTTTGTGTCATATTTGTTCCGAATATAATGTCTGCTTTTTGTTCTAATTTCTCTGTTTTGAAATGAATATTCAAGTTGTTCAAACCTACAGCAGCTGCATAAATGTTTCTAATAGTAGTCTCACTAATTTAATTTACAGAAGTAAATGAAAAAGGTAAGAACACTTACTAACTGTGGAAGGTCACACTTGCTTTGTAGCGAAAGCTTTAGTTTGAAAGTCCCTTGACTATAGACAATGGATACCCTCTAAAGTAGGATTTCCTTTTCTGCTTTCAGATATATGACACCGGCTGCACAAGAGCCTATTGTTCACAAAGCCTAAGGAATTCAGCTTGGTCTATCAAAATGATCCAAATTCATCATTACTTATCACTCCCTTCTCCTGTCATACATGTTGAGCAACAATATAGCCTATTATTCATCACTAGAGAGTAATGTGCAATTTGACAAGAGAAGGATAGCTGAAAAGTCACTTCAGGAAGTGGTATTTCCAAAACCTTCCCACTGATCTCATAGAATATAAGTATCTTTGGTATATGATCAGATGATCAGGTAATCAGAAAGTGTAGATTTAATATGGAAAGATGGATTGTATTTTTTCTTAAATGAGTACAATGCAAGGAGGTCATACAGGACTGTTCTCTTTGCTCCTGGAGGAAAAGAGGCATCATGTAGGAAGCAAAGAACACAGTGAGCCTTGCCTCCATTGCATTATGTATTAATAAATGTCTTTGGGAAAAACAGAATAATCGGCAGTGAACAAAGGCTGCTTGGCTCTGTATGACTGAGTTGCTTGAGGAAATGTTTCTGTGTCTCAGCTCAGTCTCAAACAGCTCTAGCTGGTAGAGTGTAACCTTGCTAATTTATTAGCTTTTCTGTTCAGAATTGACTAAACTGTAACATACAGTAAACTAGCCTAATCTCAACTGTGGCATTCTGCTCTAATATTGATGTTTGCTTGATGAAATTACACGTGTAAAAACAGGACAACAACCTGTTCCAGAAAATACAAGAGAGGAAGAAAGAAGATAAGACCAAACATATTATTTAAAAATTTGGAATAGCAAGTTTAGTCTGCAGAAATACCCAGGCTATTGTATTTTATGATTTCAGAGACCTCAGCCTGGAAGTCCTTCCTGAATATGTTGTATCTTGAAAGGTCTGCAAACTGTATGTAAAAGAGGAACAACCATGGAAAATAAAGGCCAAAAAGTGGTCTTCCACAAGGAAAGTAGTTTTAAAAGATTCCTTTTTCCATGGCTTTTAAAGATAAGTGGGCTCTCTTTGTGTGTATAAATTCCGAACAGACATGCTAATTCACCTTGCTGAGGGTAGTACTGTGAAGTGGTTGCCTGTGAAAACAGAGGAGGTCACCAGCAGGAGACAAATTCAAGGTGAGTGAATAGTAATAAAGCCATATCTTAACCCCAAAGTGCTTCAGAGAGTTTCAGCCTTGTACCTCTCTTGTACTAATATCATCAGAGTGGGCTCAATGGCTCAATCAACAGCAGTCTGCTAGTCGGAAACAGAAAAGGAAGAACACCCAGGACCAAAAGCCATCCTGCAAAGACACATTAATCCTCTCAACAAGGCAGCCCAATCCATCCGTGGATTTCCAGCTGTGACACAAGAGGAATGACCAAGTGTCTGTTGTACAGCTGTTTCGCTCTTTCACTGTGAGTAGCATAACTCAAATTTATTTGGATGTCTAGCAATGCTGCCCTGTGGGATTTCTAATGGCTTGTTTCCCAATAGTTCTCCAGCTGTGACAGAGGCCACTAACTGAATCTTGTACAGGTCAAGAGTATGCTTGAAATACCTTTTTTTCCTGCTTTAAAGAAAATACTGAAGTTCTCCATAAATGCAGAGTTCCATAACTGCATCATATTCTCAGCTACTTTTTGGCTACAGATGATGCTCTTGCTTTCTAGGTCTTGCTGAATTTGGACTAAGCACTGCTTACATCTTCAGCAGCACACTGCTTTTTCTTTGTTCTCTTTGTTTACCTTACCGTTATATTTGCTTGTTTTGCTGAAGAGCTGCTCTGCATTGCTGTTCTATACCGTAACTCTTCCTTGCTTTATTGCTAACCCCAGCACTATACATAAAGGACTACTGTACAATGAATAATTAATCTGGCAAATTTAGCCTCTTCAGATAGATTTCCATTAATGCCTTTGTTTCACAAAAGTATTTTCGGAATGTGACGGAGTTTTAGTCTGTATTAATCATGCACCTATGTGACTATATGCTATTTGTAACCAGAATGTGTTGGTTACTCGTGAGAGCTTAGCTAAGTTACATGTCATTGTTTCTGTTCTGCGTTTGGCTGTACACACAATAACTGGCAGCCAACTGCTTGTGTGTGCGTGCATAGAGCCAAATTTCTGCGCTGGCAAAATTCCACGGTTGCACCACCAAAGAATTAGGCCCTTTGCATTCAGTTTCTGTGACTGTACGGAGTTTAACATTTACTCTCCATTAATGTTTATCCCAGATCAGCAGGAGTGGAAAGAGATACAAGCAGAGCCAAACACATTTGTCTAAAAATTTGGTTAAGTAGTCATGGACAATTGCTTGAAATAATAAGCCTGAGTACCATTTGTCATCAGTGATCATTAGTAGTATTAATATTAGAATTGTTACTCTTTCTTGTGTCCAGGATTTATTGCGTAATGAGGTCTCTTAACTTTTATTGAAACACTAATGTGGTGTTTAAAATCTGTACTTTTCCATTTAAAGCTGGCATTCTCTTAAAGATAATGACTGAGTGTGGATATGTACTTGAGTTCAACAATAACTGAAAAAGCTTTCAGAGAGCTCTAGAGGTGTAACTTATTCTTTTTAATAATGACACATACCATTTTACATTGGTTTTTTTCATATTCAGCAGTCCTTTCAAACACTACTTACTCCATAAAAAACAGCCTTGCCAGATGGATCAACCATTATCCCTACCTTTGAGGTAAGAATAGAAAGAAATCTTCAGGCGAAGCTTTTTATTTTTGCTGTCTCAATTTGGAGCTTGTTTCATAAAACCTGGGTGTCTTTACAGGGTCTAGATCCATTTGTTCATCCTCAAATGGAAGCTCTCCATACATACAAGGTCTTCTGTGTTTTGTGGCTCTGAAGTGATGGATGTGAGCCAGTTGGAAAAGCTGATTTGGGGCACCTGCCCTAAGGATCATCAAAAGAGAAGAAAGGTGTTTATAGTTCCCACTTCCTGGCTCAGCATTAGCTTTAATGTGCCTGCCACATAATGTGATCTACTCTATTTTTATGCAATGATTGTTCTGTTGAGTATACAATAAAAATTATATAATGTATGTATACATCAAAGAAATGTCAAAAATTGTATAGTATTTCCAAATTTACACATGACATGGCAGGTGGTTACTGTCTCCATTGCATTGCACTGTTTTAAGCACATCCCTTCTTATAATTTTAGTGACTACTTCCGTTCAAATATGTCATCAATGGCAAGTAACATATGTGCTAATATGTATAGAAAGAAAAAGAAGATTGACCAAGATTTTAAAAAATGACTAGTGGTTTCAGACAGTTGGAGGAGTATTTCCTAAAGATTTTATGAAGTTCCTTTAGCTAAATCCCCAGCAGAAAACCAACTCTTTTCCCACAGTTGCTTGCCATTTTAGAAAACTATGGTACTGAGATAGGCTTTTAATCTGTGATCCCATCTAAGATCTACAGATACCATCCCAATCGTCTTTGCCTGACTGACTGCTCTGATACAGCCACAGTAAGACCTCTTTCACCTACCAATATGAGAACTGGTAAATACATATTTAATAAGCTGTAATTGTGTCAGGTTTTATGTTGTTTGCATTGCTTCATATGTGATGCTGTGCTTGAGGCAAGATACACACATTTATGAGGTCTTCTCTTATTTCTGTAGGGAATAAGACCTTTCTGGGCCTCAGGGTAGGGAATGAAGGGCCTGGCACCAGCTGAATATCTCTGATGTAAACTGAGCATCTGGAAGCACCAACCTGCATTCAAGCAAGCAGATTTTCCAGCTGCAGTACTTTTAGGGCAGATATTAGAATGAATTGCATGAATTTTCTTAATAGAGATGTGCAGACGATTAAGTTCTAATATAGTAAGTCAGTGTCTGTTGCAAGTGTACAGTGTACATCTTTTTCATATAGAATTTGTTGGTTTCAGTTTTCATTAACCAAATTGTTAGTTGAAACAACATTCCTTGTTTATTGCTTAATAACAGTATATAAATAAGTTTTTTACTGTGGTACCACAATCACAAATTCTGTATACACCTCAGAGAGTGTACATATTTTCTCACACAATATGAAGCCATATTAGCCTAGAAATCCAGGAGTGAGGAATTGGCTAACACCATACATCTTCACCTCAAGAAAAGTGCAGAGTCGGCTAGTCTTCACTAACACCGAACCTGGAAGCAGTGGAAGCATGTTCATGTGGTGACACGACTGCTTATTAGACTCAGTGCCCAAAGGGCAGGACTCTCCTGCCTTGTGGACCAGGTAAGTATCTTGTCATGGCTCTGTCCCACCCCATACGTGCTTCTGCCAAGCCGAAGCTGCAGAAGGGAACAGCCCTTGCAGTACAACTTCAGCACAGTGGTCTCTTGCGTGGTCCTGACATGCCCAAAACCAGTGATGTCTCCATCAGGCTGCGGTTGTATCCCTTCCTTGCTTCCTATCACAAGCTTCCAGAGGAGTTCTGCCTGAATTTCTCTCAGTAAAATGGTGATCAGAACAACTATCAATAAGACAGGCAACAACCAAAAGTAAAATGTAAACAGGACAGGAAAACTACCCTCATTGGCACTGAAAGTGAATGTGAATGGCTGCATCTTGGAAAGCAAAGGAATCAGCTGTCTCACCACTGCAGATAAATAAGGTTTATCGCACACCCAAGACAGTCAGGGTGCTTGCTCCTTTGATGGCTTTGAATCCAGAAATCAGCAGAAAAATTCTGACCATGACTCTGCTGATACAAGTGTATCAGTATTTTATATCTAGCTGTCCTCCATTTTCACATGTCCTCCTGGTGCTTAAATGGGAATTCAAACATGCTCAAAGATGTGCAACAGAGAAAAAGCAATATTTTCAGCTGTAACTACTTACTCACATGTGAAGCCTGACAATCTTTAGCTAACACTCGTAAATAACCCAATTATCTCCTCAACTCAGCTTGGAGACACATTCAAAACCTAGTAGGTCTTTCTGTCTTTAAAACAGTGTCTTCCTCCCACAATCCTTGGTACACTTTAACCACTTCCTGTGGTATTTACCCTATTTTATGGGTAAACTTGCACTATAAATCAAAATAATCTTCCCCAAGAGGAATACGGTTTTATAGAAGAAGTTTTGCTTGTTTGGTTGTTGGTTTTGCTGTTACTGTTTTTTAATTTGGAAGTTATGTTGAAAAACTATTTATGTCTCCATTTCAGGATGATATCTGGTAACCATATAATGTATTTAAGAGATGTCTTGTCCCCTTGGTCAGCATTTCCTTCCAAGCCCAGAGTTCAGTTTCTGTAGTAAAAATACTCCCCTATTCCTATGAATGCTCTCTTAGAAGCAGTCAGCAACTTCTTTTGGGATACCTGTGTGTTTGGAGACAAGATATTTGTTGACGCCCAGCTAAAAGGTTCTTTCAGTGGGACAGCAATATCCAGAACAAAAATTTAACCCAAATTTCCCACAAGGTGCTCACTAACCTTGTCTGAACAGGTAAAGCATGAGCACTGTAACAAAAACGGAAGATGCTCTTACATCTTGTGGTTGCATCCTGTTGTATCTGAGATGCAATCTCCATCAGAAGCTTCTGTGCAGTTGGCATTTTCATAGCATCTCTTTCCTTTGTGGAATCTCTGAGAGGCTGTGCTCATAATTGCTGCTTTCCCCTCTCTGTTGGTACATTAATCATGCCTTTCTCTTCTTTGCTAGCCTGGGAACAGAATAGCTGTGAGAACCCCATGTGGCTGGTTTTTAGGGATTTTTTTGAGTGAGGAGGTTGGAGACCTTCACGTGCGTAAACACATGCATATTGTGTGGATGTAAGCCTCATATCCTTAGGAGACCAAACTACAAGGTGCCTGTCCCTAGGAATTTAAAACAGACAAGATCTTTTCTTGCTTGGACAATTAGGGACATTAAGAAACTCTCTACTGAAACGTAAGTCTTCAGAACATGATCAAAAGGGAAAATCATCAGCACTTTTCCTACACCACACCAGATGCAACGCTCTTTCTGGGGCTTTTAATCTCAAGTCAGATGAACTACAGAAAATTTGTATGTGCATTTGTTTTATTAAGTGTTTTATTATTTTATCTTCCTTTCTGTTGACAGAAGACACAGATACTATATCAAATAATATCAGTAATCACAGTAATCCAACAGTTCACTGGTCTGATAGACCAGTCAGTAGGTGGCTTTAGATGCTGCTAAGGTTTTACAGCAAGGTTGTTTTGTGAAGCTGTTTAAACATTACTCTTCTGTACTCACTGCAGATAAATATGAATTCTTTATGGAGGATGATGCTGACAAGAATTAGGGATTCCATAGAAATGATAAAAAGCACTGGATAGTTTTTTTCTAACTTCTGATCTATATGCTTTGAAGGTCCAAACCGTTGGGCGAACATATTCAGTTGTCCAATTGAAATTATGTATTTATTGGTATAAAACATTGAAATTCTAATTGGGCCAATTTAAAGACACATAAACAAATTACTGAGGCTTCTTACCAAATAGGTCCTAATATTTACAGGAACCTGCAATGCTCCATAGGTTACTAAAAAATTTAGAGAGCTCTGGAACTTCAGAAATAGCAACTTCACACTGGTACTGGTTTTACTATCCTAATTAGCAGGAGATGGTTAGAAACATGGCTTTTTAAAAAGTAACAGAATGCAAATGTTTAGTTACTTACTACCTCAGGTTCTTAACAGTGATAAAAATGTTATTTTTGCAAATTAGCTTACTCCTTTTCATTTTTTAGGGTTGCTATGCTGGAGTTGGTCTGTGAATTCTGTAGTATATATTCAAACTGCGGTATATATTCAAATATGAAATTATAGATGTTGCTTTATTTAAAGTATCCCCTGGCAACTTGAAAAAAAAATCCACATTTTAAAAAAATAATAGGCTGGCAACAAAATGGGGGTTTTGCCCAGTGAATAAGGTACTGGTACTCAAAGAAGAGGTTAGATCCTTGTTCTTCATTTTCGCTTCCCACATAGCAGTATAACACTAATTTGAAGCTGATAATTTCAAGGTCTTTTTGGAGTTTGGTCATACAAATGTTACACCTCTGAAAACATATACACTGGCAGTCAAAGCATGTTGAAAGACTTCAGACTTCAGGAATGTTGCCAAGGATTTGTCGTATCAAATGTAGTGCAAACTGCAACACTGCAAGACACTGCAAACTGCAACGGGCACTGCAAGGAAGCCTTCTGAGTAGTTTATAAAGTAAGGTATTGATTTGTTTGTTTTAATTGCTTTTTTGCTGGTTGCTAGCATACTGCCAATCCATACATAAGAAGCACATGACCGAGTGTGGCACCATCAGTTTTTATTTCCTTTTCGTGTGGGATGCTCTTACCAGTGCCATTCACGCCCTCAAGGAGAGGAGAAGAGAGACCAAGTATTTTGTTCATGATGCATGTCTGCTTACAATTTTTTCTGCTTGTATGAAGGGGCAGAAGTATGCTGCAGCCTACTTTTTCCCCTCATTTGGAATTCTTTGGTTTCTATGGAAACCATGCATTCTATTGTAGTAGTTGTAAATTGGGGGACGATAGTTCTCCAGCATTTCATAAAAAAGCAGTAGCACAAGTTCTCTGTGACTATGTGGAAAAGCTGGTTTGCTCCATGATTCTTCTATGTGGAAGTGTATTCTGAACCATAATCAGAAGTCATCTACTGACCTTGGTAGTCAACACCAAGTTACACATTTTATTAAAATGTCTATTATCTGTACTCAAGCTTACCTAACAAATGAAGTCTTCAAATACATATTTGTAGTATTTACACCTGCCAGCATTTAATGACCCAAAAATGCATGTCCATGATTCATCAAATCTATTGAATTATATTTGTCAGCTGCATTATTCGTGCAGTCTATAGTGGCTCTGCAGAAGGGTAATTGACATTTCTCAAGGATTTTTGGATTTCTGGCCTGAGCTTTTAGACCTTTGTAAAAGTTGGAGACTAATATTAAAAGCAATATGATGATAAATCAGTGCTAAATTGATAGCTGTGACTGAACACTCCCAAAATAACATACTGATTACTCATAATACTGTAAATGAGGACAATTTAAACAAAAAATTTCTTAATCATTTCTCTATATTGCTTCTCTCTGTAAAAAACCAGAAGGATAGTCCTAATGGGAAATAACTCCCTTTTCCAATTCTCAAAGCATTTATTCAGAATTTCTGGAACTAATTTCTGAACTATATTTAAAATCTCTTTTAGAACTCTTAAAAAGGAAAAAAGGAAGTCATAGAGCCTTAAGCTGTGGATCGTGTTTTACTGCCATTTTTGCATCAATCTTGCTTTCTTCATTTAAAAACTGAAAATATGCAACTCATTTCTATTTACTGGAGAAATACTGCAAAGATGCCATCATTGTTGAACTGAAAGTTAGCCTTGGCACTCTTCCTTCCCCCTGCCACATACGCATAGTGAGATTGGGATAAAAATCACAAAGCACTTTGAGAAACTAACAGGACGAGGGGCAATGGGCACAAGCTGAAACATAGGAAGTTCCATTCAAATACAAGGAAAAACTTCTTTCTGGTGAGGGTGACAGAGCACTGGAACAGGCTGCCCAGGGAGGTGGTGGAGTCCCCTTCTCTGGAGAGCTTCAAGACCCACCTTGATGCAGCCCTGAGTAATGTGTTCTAGGCAATGCTGCTTTAGCAGGGGAGTTGGACTAGATGATCTCTAGAGGTCCCTTCCAACTCCAACAATTCTGTGATTCCATGATTCTGTGATTGTGTATTTGGGGAAATCAGTCTCTTCCTAAGACCACCTAGTTAATCTTTAGGAATTCTTAAATAGATGTATACACTTCTGGTTTAGTCATCTAGATATTTTCTCCTCTTTCATTTAATAAAATGGCAACTTCTGTTCACAATTCCTTAAATACAAATTCCTTAGATTCTTCTGTGCTCCATAGTCTGCCTTCAGAATATTTTACTGAGGTTACCTACTGGGTTCCTCATTTCATGGGACAATCTGCAAATAATCCATGGGGTTACTGTTACTGCCATGTTTCTGTATTATCTCAGAAGATAATCTTACTGTCTCAATCGTAACCCTTCTCCTCTGACTGTCTTTTTCATCTTAAGGTTTTTAAATAGAAAAATCAAAACTTCATGGCGTGTAGCTACTCAGAAATAGGCTCCATTAAGTGAAATTTAAAGGAGTTCTCATTTTCCAAGCTGGTGCATTTATCTCTCCAATAGCTGTCATTTACTAACGGTCTAAAGCAGGATTTTCAAAACCGTTCCTATAACACTGGTCAGAAATTATCTTCAAGCTTTTGACAGATGAGCTGAATTCAAGATATACTCTTCTGATTTCCCTCTGCAGGCAATTTATATGTCATGGTTATCAGGAAACTTGTGTATTACAGGAACCGTTTTCATTGGATATGATGGAGTGCTAACTTAAAATTTTAACAGAGTCATTAAAAGTGGCATTTTTGGAGTGGATTTGTGTTATAAGATTTTTTTTAAAAGAGACAAGCTAAAGAAATGCTGGTATTTTGAACAATAGTATGAAAAGTTTGAACACCAAGACCATCCTGATGTCCTTTCCTGGGATTTCAAAATTTTTAAAATGTGTTTTTTTAGACAGCTAATGAATGGTGTGAGTTATCATTTATCCATTAATAAGAAATATTCTCAAAATCAGTAGTACTTTATGTCGCAACCTTTTCATGTAAGACACTTTTTAATATCTTCATAAACATTAGGTTTTCTGATATTCTGAGGGAAAAAGAAAATATTTACTTATTTCTTAATATAACCAATGTGTAAATGAGAACTGAGGAAAGAAAGTGAAGTTGAGAATGCATCATTCTTGAATCTTTTGTCTGTATCTTGCATTGGTTGATACCAAGATCAAGTATCTGATGTTAGGTATCTAACATTTAGCCTAATCTGAGTGCAACACATTGAGCTAGTCCCCTCAGCTGTTATTAAAAGCATTTTTCACCTCAGTCCTAATATTTTATGATACAAAAGGTGAGGATAAATAAAAGCTTTTAAAATAAATATTTAAGTGCAGCCACATTGTTTTTCTCATTTACCTTGCAAGTCTGTGGTGTTCTGGGCTTTTCTGTCAGAACTCCACCTGATGGAGGCAAGACTGTACTGAAACAAACTAAAAAAATGCTTCAGCACTCCAAATCACATAATAAAACTGACAATTACTCTTTTCCTTACTGAGCAGTTGATTCAAAGTAAAGAAGGACCCTACGGAGAATCTTCATTAAGAATTCTCTTCAGCAGCTGAAGCTTGCTGTGTTGGTGGGTCCTTTCCTTGGGAAGAGCAAGGACAGAAGATACTTCCGAAAAATCCTCTTGTTTACAGCGTAATCCAGACACTCACCTCTCCTGTCAGGGCAGGGCTGCTCATAACAATTTTCTTTCTCAGACTTCTGTTGAACCCAGCGCTATAAGAGCACTTCCTTAGGAAACCAACAAACAAAGCCTTTTTCTTCTTGTGTAGCTTCTTTCTTTTAGCTCCCTGAATACAGTTCAAGTACCCTACGCTCCTCTTACTAGTTTCAGGTATTGATGTGTAACTTTCCTTCTTCTACGCTTTTTTCAGCCAAGTTAGACATGATCTATTCTGTTGCACTTTGTCCATAAAATGTATACAAATTGTGCTTAGCCCTACAGACTTTGTCAGCCTCATGGAAGCCAAGAGTGAGTAGTCAACCACAAATATATGTGGGCTTAGTATTGAATGTTAATCCATTATCTTAAATTCACCAATTCGTCCTCCTATTCTTCTATAAATGAAGCTCTGGCAGTATGAAATCTTCACTACTTTAATATATGTTAACCAAAGACCAAAAAAACCCACTAGTCGTCTGCTCAATAGTAGGCTGTCTTTGAAATAGCCTTTGTTTTGTACTCACCTGATATAATTATCTTTGTTTTCTGCTATAATACATATATGCTCTATTGTGTCGAGAACAAGAAAGACAACATCTCAGATAATAAAACAACCTTAAGTCATTAGCAAGGCTTTTGACACAGTCTCCCATAACATCCTCATAAGTAATCTTAGGAAGTGTGGGTTACATGAGTGCACAATGAGGTGGGTTGAGAACAAGCTGAATGGCAGAGCTCAGAGGGTTGTGATCAGCAGCGCAGAGTCCAGCTGGAGGCTTCTAACTAGCTGTGTTCCCCAGGGGTCAGCACTGGTTTCAGGCTTACTCAACATATCCATCAGTGACCTGGATGAGGGGACAGAGTATATCCTCAACAAATTTGCTTATGACACAAAACTGGGAGGAATAGCTGATACACCAGAAGGTTGTGACCTTAGAATTTAAGGTCAAGCTAGGGTACATACATATCTGTTGATTTCTGAACTTTAGATATGTATAATAATTTTTCAGGATCACCATTTTATCTTGATTTGCCTAGAGCCTGAGTTGGAAATACCAGGCAATGAAAAACTGTGAAATAAAAACTGCTTCTACCTGTAGAAATTTTGCTTTAAGCTAGAATATATTTATTTATGTATAAAGTGTTCATCATACTTCAATATGAAACAACTGAAAAGAATGCTAGAGGAATATTTTAATTTGCTGCCATGTTCCATTCCATTCTTTAGAAAGCAGGGATTCATTTTTAGAGCAAAAATATACAAAATTACAGATTCCTTTACAGCATCACAGAAGAAAAATACAGCCTTCACAAATACTTTCTGCAGTACAAAATAATTAAACTCAACACCAAAAAAATTCAGAAAAATATTCAGAAGAATCATACAGCCATAGTATGTCACAGTGTTCTCTATTGTAAAGTACTGCTCTGTAGCACACACTCCTATCCTGTTTCATTCATGCAGAGTTTAGGCCTCTAGTTCTGTAAAGATTAATGGATGTGTACATGCTTTGTGCACTCTGAGGAGTTTCATCGTTGTCAATGGAGCTAGTTGCAGCACAGAAAGTTGAGACAGGCATTAGTCTTTTCAGGATCAGCCTCTAAGTCTGTTATATCAGGGCACAAAATTAGGTTAGATTGCGTTCTTAGCAAGGTTAGTGAAGCCCTCTTGCTTAAACCATTGTGGTGCAGCTGAAAATAAGAGCAGAATTTGACACAACGGGTAACATACTTTAGGTGAAGAGTGCACTAAGAAGGCTTGCAGTATTATTTTGTAGAATAATGCAGGTTAGGCAATTAAATCATCTCCTTTTGGTGAAAGTCATTATTCTTTTGAGTGATCATGTGCCAGAACCAAATCTTAATGGCTTGTACTGTATACTTGAAAATGGTCTGATTCATTTCAGCCAAGAACATTCTGTTTATTTTCTTAGTTCTAACATTATCTGATACTGAAAAAATGACCTTTAAGTGGTCCCCAGTGCACTCATACTCTTTGTTCTAGGAATACAAGGAATCTTGAGTATTGTCAGCTGAAACAGTTTTTTTATATACTTTATTTTTAGCAACACCTAAAGTTCATTCTTCTCTGACTGAGAGCATTGAGATTAAAGGAAGATCAAAAGCTGAGGCAGAGAAGACTTCAGGAGAGAATCAAAATTCAAAATCTAGCATTGTACATAAATTAAGCTGCCATTCAAGCTGCACTTATTTATACTGTGGTTTGTAGAAGTGATTATTATGGAAATAATAATGCATTTAATTTTCTTGCAAATTACTTTGTAGTACATCTTATCTCGGAGAAGTCTGAATAATCAGAGAGGAGATCAATTATTCTTAAAAAAAAAAAAAAAGTAATGGCAGTCTCCTATGGAGTTTAGAAGTTTAGAAGAGGAAAATTTTGCCCAAAACATACTGTTCAAAGTAAAACTAGGGATACATTTGCCCAGAATTAGTTTCTCTACAAATTCTCATCTGGCATCTTCTCCAGAACTGTCAGTGTTGGCTGGTGATGAGCTGTCAGTGTTGACTGGTCCAAGCTGCTGTGGCCATGGCTGGGTCCCTGGCTTTTGTAGCTGTCTTGGGTACATGCTTTCTCTTGTCCAAGGGTCACTTTTCCCAGAGAAAACAGAGAGCGAAAATGCAGGATTTGTTTCTTAAATCTTTGAAATCAACTGATTAAATATTTTATACAAGAATTAGGTGATATTATTACTTTGTGTCTTACCCAATGTCTTCACTCCTGAGAACTGTGGTAGCGTTGTTCTTATTTCATAAAAAGGGAGCTGGTTCAGCCAATTCATCCATTTCATTTTAGAGATACACCTCAGGTTCAAACAAACCTGGGAGACATTTTCTTTTAATTGACTCCAAAGGGAGTGTAGATAACCAGCTCAACTAGAAATATTTACACTGTCTATCAGTAGGTAGACCATCTATTGGTAGACAGCATCTGTGCTGTGTTTTCAAACTGGGACTAGGAAAAGTAAGAAGTGCACAAGTGGAGTGCACCTGGGAAAAAAACAGTGGCAGTAGTTTACTTTTCAGCACAGGGGGGATCTAAAGGAGATAAAGATTGTAGCTTTCCAGACCTTTCTTATCACTCACAAAACTATCCTTCCTCTGTCTTCAGTTCCTTTTTATTTGTCTACAAAATAAAAGTTTGTGGCATTATTGCTGCTTTGGTTTTATTTCATAAAACATATTTGTTTTTTCTCTGCTTAGACAAAGGTTTTCCCTCTCGCATGGGAAATCCACAGACAGATCAGACACCACACTGTTGACCCACGAAATGTGCTTTCACTGTTATGTTCAATACTTGGATTTACAGTGAAATTAGCAACAAGATTTTAACTTCCTCCACACAACTCCTCTGAAGCAGGTATTAGCCATGAAGAGGTGTCTTGGGGCTGATCAACCACTGCCTAAGAGGGAGCTACTAGATAGCAAAGATCTGATTAAATCCCCTTTAATCCTAACAGTGTGTTTTAAGTACAATAAATTTGGGTTTTGTTAACTGAATCTAACCTTTCAGCTCAATATAACTCAAAACCAATTTTCTCTTTGTGCGTTCCATGAGATATTATATTTTTTTCTATTAACTTGGGGAAACTACTAAATAATGCTTGCAATGTTTCTACACTTACAGTTTAAAAAGAACTGATTTCTGCATTTATCTTTTATTTTACAGACTTGCCCTAACTGTTGAGTTTTAAGACTTCTGTAAATCAAATTTTTGTGTTATGGATGGTAGGCTAAGATGAAGACCCATGGTTAATAGCGAACTGTTCTTTAATTCTGTGCACGTACATCTCTTTTTAGCCAACTGAGTTTTCATGTAACTAAAATGTAAAATGTTATGGAAAATATTGTAAAAACAGAAATACTGAGTATTTTAATCTTTAATACCAGGCTGTTAGTAAGGATTTCATTGAACAGTACTATTGAACCTTATGTTTTTGTTGGTATCTTGCCCATCTCTACCCATTATCAGATACTTAAAGAATAATTTAGCATGCTCTGAAGACTATTCAAGTAAAGAGGCTAATAACATTGTTAAGATGGTAGAAGGTGTCAGAACTTAATGGATGAAAAGGTACAATGAGTATTTGAAGTGCATTAGACAAATGCAAACAGTTTTTTATAGCAATTTAATGTATTTCAGATACAAAAATTTTCTGTTCCTTAGTCTAAATTCTAAAATGGATTTGTTGTAACTCATGTAATTCATTAACAAATACTAGCATATGTATATTTGTATTGTCAAAGTTGGAATCTTTTCAGAACATAGTTTATGAATTATGTGTACTGGGATGAAACTGCTCATGTTTTTTCTGTATAAGGAAATTGCTTCTGGTCAACACTTGGCAAAATTCTATGTATCTGTAATTATTTTGATAAATTGGAAGCCAATTCTGGTTCCCAGTCATTGTTGTCTTTCCTTGCAACTCATGTACCTGTGCTTATAGGTTTGAGGTAAGATCACCATCCCACTTCTTCATGTCCTCTCTGTGGTCATGGAGGCAAAACCAGAGGTTGCCTTGTGTGTACCATCTATATCCTCTCTCTTGAGCAGGAAAATGCTTAATTCTAATAGCTGAGATAGTGGTCCATATGGGGGGGGAATAGGACCTATCCTCTTTGAGCTGCTGGAACTCCCAAAACAGTTTTTCGATCAGGCCTTTATTTTCCTTGGACAGTCTTTCAATAGCTGAGACACAGCTCTGTAGGGAAGTAGAAAGACTTTATTCTTATTGCTGGAGTTGGCCAGCTATTGCATCCACCATTGGTGCCTCTTCATTGCCCCAGCTCATTCTTGCCAAAGGCTCGCATACGATGATGGTGCACTCTGTAGAAACTTCAGCCGTATGGGTTGGATACACTGGACCTCATCTGGATCTGTGGTTGACTGTGGGTCGTCCGGGTCATGAGAAATCAGCTCCCGCAAAACTAATTCCCTCAGGTACTGGATACCTCTCTCCATAATTGTCCACTTGCCAGAGTGACATGCAATATCTTCCTTGAAGGGATACTTTTTCTTCATGGCTAACAGAAGTTGCCTCCAAAGGTTGAGAGTGTGTGTTCTTTTTCCAATCACCTTGTCAACACCCCTTTACCTAGACAAAGATTCCAGCTGCTTGGCTTCCCTACCCTCTAATTCCAAGCTCCTTGCCCCTTTACCCCAGCATAGGAGTAGCCAGGTGACAATTTGGTCACCTGGATGACAACTGAAATATTTTCATGTATCTCATAGGTCACCCAGGAATAAGGATGAGGTGACTACCTCTGGTTCTTCCTCCTGTTCTTGTGATGACCCTGGTTCACCTTCATCCTTTCCTAAGTGAACCGATTTATTTTTAAATCTTTTCTTCTGTATAGGGGTGACTGATACTGCCATCGGTTGGTTCTCTGGTACAGTAGCTGCATTGCCCATCATGGGGGTTGGAGTAGCTGCAGTGCTTGTCATTTGGGTTGGAGTAGCTACAGCACTCATCACAGGGGTTGGAGTAGCCACAGAGCTCATTGTGCTGATTGGAGTAGACGCAGTGCTCATCATGAGGGTTGGAATAGCTGCCCACATAGGCACCAATGTCTGTCCCTAACAGGACCAAGACCTGGAACACATTTGAAAAACCTAGCAGTAGGAGCATATTTATTCAAGCATCCCAAGGGTATTCAAAATTCTTGAACATGCTCTAAGCAATCCTGCTTCAGCAGGGGAGTTGGACTAGATGATCTATATGGTCCCTTCTAACTCTAAAAAAATTCAGTGAAAATTCAGTGAAATTGTTGTAATTAGCCTGGTGGAGAAGAGGAAGCTAAATGAAGGTGTCTTCCCCACAGAGTGGTTCCCCAAGGAGAAAAGGGAAAAAGTGTAATTACTACAACTTTCCACTAGGTTCCCAAAATGCAAAGATGAAACTGCTGCTGTTGTTTCACCTTGTTCATCACTCTTAATCATTAACAAGTACAGCCACAACACAACTGATTTCATCATACCATAAGCCCACACTACAACGCACAGCAAAACAATAATCTTGAGCCGTTTCCCAGGTAAGACAAACACCACAACAGGGAGCACATGCAGCATGTCCCGGCTGAAACCAGAACAATGCATCAGTAGCTGAGGCAGCATTTAAATGCTGATGCAGCACTTAAACGAGTCTACCACCTCATTTAAGGTCACTTAGGCCTCAGAGGCTGGTTATTCAGCCTCAGACTTCATTGGTATATTTTGATTTTTATATTTGACCAGTAAAGCAACTGTCAAATGTGGATATATGTCAGACATACATAAAACAGATCAAAGACCTGGCCAACCAAAATGGATTCTTACCTGTAAGGTGATGGAGATCCTGTAGTTAAAAAGCAAAATTTATTCTTATTTGCTGTTTAATGAATTGGCAGCATCTAGCACTATGGCAATAATGAAAAATAACTCTTTATAGGTGAATTTAATTTTAAAATACAATGTATATAAGACAAAATGAATAAATAAAGACATTCGATATTGAGACATAGTGTGTAAAGTGATTGTTTCCTAATATTGCTGATTCTAAATCCCACAGTACTGTAGAAGTGTGTGAAAGCTTGTAGTTAGCACACTGTGGGAATTATGATATGGGAAAAACTTTTTCCCATTTGATTCCACATCTGTAAAATAAGTTATTATCTTACATAAACCCCCAATATTTTATGCTTATTATATTGATCATTATTTAAAAGTTTATTGAGAGATGCTAATGGAAATAAAGGCATTTTAAATTATTGTTAGACATATTTTTAAATATGAATATTAAAACAATTTGCTAAATGGTGATTTGTCCTGACCCCACCTGAAGCCACGACAAATCCTGAATTAATTTCCAAAGGTCAGTATCTCACCTAGTGTCTGCTGAGTGCTTGTTGGATTGTCTATTTCAGTCTTATGAAGGTGTATTAATTATTTGTATTATTTTAATGCCTATTGTGTCAACTTTTCTAATTTTGTATACACTTACAGAAACACATAAAGTGATCTGCTAATTAATACATATCATACTGTTATTGTTTTGTTAAGTTTAAATTAACTGCATCAGTAAAATGCATAATTAGTTTTAAAGTTATCCAATTTATTTTCCATGTTATCTAGATTGTATATACTTTTGAAATAAGAAATTTTACTCTGTCTAAGCGAAATTATGTTTATCTATTCTGTAATCACAATTTATATATGTGAAAAGCATTACCAGAATACATTAATTTAATGTAGTCAAAGTACAATGAAAGCACTGTGGTTTCAAAGTGGTTTCATGCTTACTGAAGGACGAAAGGAAAAGGAAAGGAAAGGAAAAACCTGCTATGTTCGCTAAGCTTGAAGCTTAGTTTATGATATGACTGAAAATAATGGATCTATGACCTAGAGTAAACCTTGTTTTTGTTTGTCCTAATGTTCAGTTTTTTATTTTTGTGTTTTTCCCTTCACTTAATACCATTTCCAACACTGACAGGAGATCATCTCTATTGATCATTGTTTTAAGACTAATTCTTCCTGTTTGGTTGATAGAAATGCAAGCGGTTGTCTTTTATTTTTGCTTTTACATGTGTTTATAGGCACAGGTGGAACAATAACTATTCATCATTCTTAAGGAGGAAGAAAGAAAAAATGGAAAAGAACCCCACCATAATCCATTTAATTTAGTCCTTAAACCTTCACTTCTGGTTTTCAAGTGAATTTCCTACCCACGAGTTTCAATGAAACAGAAAACCTCCTTGCACCCAGCATTCTTTTCTTTCACTATTAATTGCTGTTCATTTGAAATCCCATAGCTTAAAACTGGGAAAATTGATTTGTGACTTTGAAATACAGTAAGCTTAAACCTATTCTAATAAAAACAACATATTGCTTCATTACCAGATGGCAGAAGGAAAAAGATCATCTCTTAGAAATGATGTCACTGAGTGCTTGTAGTTTTTAGTCCCTTTAGTTATGCGACGTTTCTACTCTTTAAAAAAAAAAGCTCCATCTTATGTTTTCAATGTAACAGTCCTATGTACTCAGAAAAACAGTGTAAATATTAATGAACAGCAGTTGAATAACTGAACTTAAAGATGTTTCACTAATTAAAAAAAATTCTGAAGTCTTCTGGCAATTAGTTTTTTAGATTTTCCATAGGATTTTCATTAAATGTCTTCTGTCTTTAAATTCTGTCAACTTCTAGTGACATTTGTAAATAAGTCTTTTAGTTTCTCTAACAGCTCAGTTCCTCTGTTTTGCCCTTATTAAATTCTACAAGGTCTTCAAGAACATCATCTAACAGGAGCACAATATTGCAGAAGTAAACATGTACCAAGACAGATGTTTTGCATATGACTTTTAATTAAGAAAATATTTGAGTGATTTCATGATGTCCTCAATGTCAAAAAGGAAAATTTTGCCTGAGGGTTAATTAACATCCTAGAGCCTTTATGATATTACAGCTATTCATTTTATGTTGTTGGATTCTTGCTAACAGTAAGAACTATTTCATATTTAGGTTTATATTCAATTTTTTATTAAATTAAAAAAATCTCATCCATTGTCTTTTACTCAACTAATGCATACAATATCAGAGAAGGCACAAAAACACACTAAACTTAGGGCTACACAATGACTTTCACTCTGTGTTTTCTTAGCTCATAATAATCAGAAAATTCTTTTTTTTTTCAGAAGTCAATGTCTAGGTTTTGTGTACTTATGTTCTTTTACATTTAAAGTTTAAAATGTTTCATTCTGTTAATCTTTGTTATATGTTTATGTGTTATTTCTCATACAAATTTTCTAAAAATAATTTCGTAAAACAGTGTGCTATTTTGCCTATGCCAGAAAAAAAAATCTTGTATCATTTGAATAAAATTATTTATATATGGATAAATAACAGCAAGCTGTATGCATATGAGAGAAGAAAAACATATGCATTCAGAAATTGCAAATACTAGTAAAATTGTTTGAATGTATATATTTATTTGTTATAAATAGTTTAAAAGCTACTTAAAAATGATCCAGACAGATTTTTTTTTTCAGTTTTTTCTCTTGAGTGATGGATAACTGACCATATTTAATAAAAGGACAGATGCAATTTGGTACAATGTTCCCGCAGCCACTTGCTTCTCTTTGAAGGTCGTGCTTCTTTCATTCAACACTAAATAGTATAGATATAGAAACACACCAAATATGGTGTATTAGGTGCTTTAAAATGTTGTAATTTACTGTAACTTAAGCATTTGATAAATTATGACCCATTTAAAATCTCCTTTCTTCCCTATTTTTAGACAGGTGTTGCATCGAGAAGGTTTGCACATGTGCTCATGTAAAGGAGGAACCACAGATATCGTGATATCTAATTTGGAAATTCAGATCCAGTCAAAGGTACTCACCCAAAAGGTAAGCGACTACCTGTCTTCTCATGTCTGCATCTACAGGTAGGTGTCTGTCTGTGCATGGGTGTCTTAACTCTTCTTGTAGTCAAGGAAGAGCTCACCAGTTCAGAGCACAGTTGGTGATCCCATCAGTCCTGAGTTAAATGAACAGCCAGGACACCTTACTTGCATGCAGATAGCTACATTGAGACCTCCTGATCTCAAACTAAGTCTGACATCACTTGCCTAAGCATAGGGGTCAGTGTCATTTTAGAAGCCCGAGGTTAGGCCATGAAGCCTCCACCTGCTGCTTCCGAAGGTGTGGATCCTCCCCAAGGCCCGTGTCATGCCCTCTGTGTGGACACTCCAGGAGTGTTTCAAATGGTGCTAGACCGTAAGCAGGAGCAAGGACGCCCTGTTCTTCTCCCAGACCGGCAACTGACCTGCCTGGTGGTTTGAGCAAGTCCTTTAAATCTGGCATCTGCCAAAAGAAATTTATAATACCAAGATCTAGTCAGAAAAAAATATTAAATAAATGTCCTAAACTCTTTTATGTAAACCTCAAGGAACTGCCATGTGATAAGATGCTTTTAATAATCCAGCCTTGGTCAGGGGATTGGATTAGATGTCCATACAACAACAAAACATTATGTGGAAAACACCAATAATATACAGTGTTTTATATTTTAGTATAGCTACATTATATCTATATAAATTGCTCACCAGTTTTTGAATCCCATGCTAGGTAACAACCTCAGTAAAACAGCTTGGAAACAAGACTTTTGATTTTAATTGAGAAAAGTAGGGAGTGTCGTCTTGTACAGGTATCCAGGCTGTGTCAGGATAAGTTGAAATGAGTTAAGGGAGGCTCCAGGTTTTCTTACAAAATTATCACTTTTATAATTATTCATAAAAAAACTTAGTCGAAAAAAACAGCTGTGTGAATACTCCCACCGCAGAAAGCACTTGCATTTTACCTGACCCTCGAGTCAGAATCTTTGCCACCTGTGGGACAGAAGACAGGTCAGCATCTCATGCCATCATTTGACCTCGGTATATTGAGGCTGCTGTTAGACTGAAGAGGGCCTGATGTTCCCTAGCAATGTTTATTGTGGTATTGATGCTTGCTAATGAAAACGGGTTATAAGGTCAATTTATTTTATGCAGACCAGAAAACAGTTACTAAGGATAACTACTTTTGATGATGTACTCCAGATTTTATAGCTACCTCCTAGTAGTCAATGATTCTGTATTCAAGGCTCATAAAAAATAACATCATTCTTAAAGTAGCTGGAGAGGTCAGGTGAACTGTACTTAAGAATGTTTCTCACGTCTGTCTTCAAGAATGCTAATCACTCAACACTGATTAAAATTGGAGAAGCTGCCCACTTTGGAAAAATAATATATCCTGAGAAGCTTTAAATATGCATGCAAAATAGTTGCACAAAGATGAACTATTGTTAACTGGAGGTGAGACAAAACCATTGTCTGCACAGTTTTGACTCCTTGGCATGCTTGTCTTACACAAATCTCATGTGAATATTATTTGTAAATCTTTCAGTTTGTGTGACTCAGCAATCAAAATTTAGAAATGGCCAAAGCAAAAGATTCAAATTATGCTTCTATTTAGGCATTTATTACCTCATCATGCATTACTTTTTTGGGTGAAGTTTTGCCTTCATACATAAAGAGGTCACTTTATATCTTCTTTCAGTGAGGTGATGAGAAGTCCCCAATCTCAGTGTGGGATAGTATTCTGTAGATGCTCTTCACCCTCGAACTTTTTCCATACTGATACCCAGGACTGCTTTTCAACTGAGTGACACCATATAGCGTAATTCAGGATGTCCCCATGCCAGGGCCCTGAGGGCACTAATAGGTTTGGATGACCCTGACCAACCCTACCTGGGATCCCCCAACCATGGATCCAGGAGCCCCATTTCAGTTCACCCGGGATCTCTAATCCTTGCCTGAGCAATGCTGAAAGGGTCTCCAGCTCTTTCTCCAGCTCCTGGGTGGACCCCTGGAATGCATGCTGTGGCCTTGATTCCAGCTCTATCTCCTTCTGCTTCTTACAGGGTTTGCTGCCCCTGGTTCATGGCTTACTGTTGGTAGACCCTGTTACCAGCACCTGGCTCTGCCTGCCATGCTCAGATCTGGTGGGACGGTTCCCCACTGCTTAGGACACAGTCTGTGTGCTGGGGTTACACTCAGCATCCCTTCCCTTGGCGACCAGCCAGGCCTCACTGCTCCCTGAGACCCGGCTATGTACGAGTAAAGAGGAAAATTCTTGTATTTCAACAGTAGCAAGTGCCAGTTTCACGAAGACCAGCAAAAGAAAGGTCACGTTGGTAACTCCTGCCTTCACAGGTGAAGAGTTTTCCTTCTTAGCTGCTCACTCTGGATTCTTCCTGGGGAAAATATTGTCTTTAAAAATATCCCCCAAATAATACAGAAGATTTTCCTGTTTTAGTCAATTAAAGGCTACAAAATGATTGCTACAAATTTGAATAAAAAGAAATAGGTTCATTTTTCAACTTAAAATTTTAAGACTTCTCCAAGGACACCTCTAGTTCAGCTTATACACTTTCTAGAAAAATGTTTCCTGGGTTCACCTTTTCCTTTGGAAGGCATTACTTTTGAAATGACTAAGGGACTTAGTCCTTTGTATATCATCAAGGGCTTAGCAAAACTTTTCCTGTGTATTTAGACATTCATTTCAGGTTGTATTTCAGCAGTAGTTCCTTTATTCCTAGATCTAAGGAGGCTGGAAATAACTACTGGATCATATGCAATAATGATGAAATTAGGGCAGAGGAACAGAAAGCACACAAAATTTTCTAAATAAAAGTGATAAAGCAGCCAGGAATCTTCCAAATAGCTTGCCCAGTCTCAACTTGGACTCTGCAACGTGAAGGGAATGCATCCTTTTCCTGCATATTCAATGTCTCTGCACTCAGCTGTTTAAATGCAGTGCACAAAGAAGTTTCCTCCCACTACACCCTGCAGTACAAGATTCCCCTCCATCACCTATAGACTAAACTCAAGAGCCAGCAAAACATAATTTGAAAGTGGAATTAAAGGCTTGGATTTCCTCTTCTCAGAGATAAATGTTACCCAGTATGGGTTTTATTTCCTTTCAAAAGTCAAGCTGAAATTCAGCTGCTGCAACTGTATTCATCCCTTTGCCATCTCAGCAAGTTTGTCCTGTGTAAATAGTGTGATCTTAATAAATAAATACTGAAGCACAGCTGGTGTTGGCAAGATATCGCTGTTAGGTTGCTGCAGCCCTGCTATCACCAGTGGGTGTTGCTAATTATTCTCAGAACTGGGAAATATAGGGGAAAGGAATGCAGAGGAGAGTCAACAGAGGTCGGAACAAAAATAAAAAGAACGTTTGCCTCAGTCCACAGCAAGGACATCTGAGCACCATGAAGGCAGACATTTCACCAAACTTGGTTCTCAATTGTTTCCTTATCAAAACAACATTTAACAGTCACAATGCTATAAAGCTATTGCTACATATTTCCTGCTTAAAATTCATACCGTTTGTTTGAGAGGGAAAGCGTTGGAAGTTGGAATACTTAAGAAACCTAAAAAAAAATAATTAAGCCTATGAAAGTCTTGAATGAATGAGTCAGCTGGAAGATACAATTTTTTTTTTTTCTCCTCTGCTTTTCTGGCAGTATGTTAATAATCTACTTTTGGACATAAAGGTGGTAAGTTTTGGTTAGCTGCCATGAAGAGGAAGCAGATTGTTTTCAGACATATATAAAGTCATGCAGCAAAGAAGCGATGTGTGAGCTGACACCCTTCTAGCTAAAAAATAATTTTTAGAACTTCATTTTTTTAATAGATGGCAGCTGAAGAGAGTGAGCACTTCACTTTGGGTAGACTGTTCTATTCGCTTTTCAGATTGTTGCTGCCTGTCAGTACTGACGCTGTTTTGGCTTTCAGGTGTGTTATCACCTAACTGAGCTGAGTGCCAAGTTTCTGTGACAGTGTACAGCCCAAGGTTCCTCATCTCCTTTTGAATAAAAAATTTGTTCCAAAATTAGGGGATAAAATTACTCCAGTATTAAAACTGTTGAGTGTATCAAGCAGGAATGATCTTAACTGTGTGACTGACAGTTTTAGAAAGGGTAAATTAAAATTGGATATCTGATGGCAGTCTCCAAACACAACTTGCATATCAAAGTAACTTCAGTTCCAGCTACTGTAGAGGGAAAACCACAGCATATTTTCTCACTG